>WWET01000166.1:661295-675355 GCA_011038615.1 Limnodynastes dumerilii | reverse complement strand
AGTTACTCCTGGGCTAAACCATGTTGATTGCAGGGGGAGTCATATTTCATCTGTTGCAAACTGTATTAGAGTTGAGAGGTGATGTTTTCTATCCCAAGTCTAAATAACAGTGTGATAGTAAAGCTGGTCAGTATCTGTGTGCAGTAAGCAATTCAAAGATATATCCCTGCATGCAAAGAATACAATTAACTTGACTCCCCCTGAAATCAACATGGTTTAGCCCAGGAGTAACTAAGTTCATGCACTTAACTAGGTCTGGATCCAGCCCCTTGTGTGTAGAGCGCTTTCAATGAAAGCGCCTGACACTGAACCTTAAAAACACATGTCAATATACTTGACATGGGTTTTGCAGTGTACAAAAGGCAAGCGCAGCATGCTTGTAAGGCTTAGCCAGGCTGCGCTGATAGAACTACAAGGCTCAGCAATGTCAGCATCAGCATGGTAAGCCTTCTAAGCATGCTGCGCTGTATCCGGTATAAAAAATAAAAAATACAGTCACATATAATCACAATAAACATTACATTAAAATGCATGTCATAATAATAAAAACATTTAATATGCATAATATGTCCCCATATAATTTTTTTTAAATACAGGTGGCCACACTGTATATTCAAAAATTTTTTTTGTATTATAGTGTGTTTCAATAACTATAAAAAAAAATAGTCATTACTTACCGTTAAGAAGTTCTCTATCTTGGGAAGAGTTGCTTGTAGTTTACTACATCGTCAATCTTCATCTCTATTTTCTTAACGAAGAATCTTGTTTTCTAGCTTGCAGACTCTTCTCCGGTGCAGAGCTGAGCATGCTTCGGGGCTTCAGTGTTGATCTTCGGCCTCTTGCAGCCCTTGCAACGATGTCCGGGTCCTTCTAGCTTGAGGGTGACGCAGCTAGTGACCATTCTGTCACTAGAGGTCCCTTTTATAGAAATAATGACGTCACAGCCACTAGAGGTGTCACTAGAGATCCACAATGTCTGTGATGTCATTATTTCTATAAAAGGGGGACCTCTAGTGACGGAATCTAAGATGCTTAGAAGGCTTAACATGCTGACACTGATATTACTACAAGACTTAGCAATGCCATGCTAAGCATTCCAAACACGCTACGCTTGTGTTTTTTAGGTTTTTTTACAACATAAAGTGACAGCGATTTTTCAAGGGAAAATCACTTTTCTATAGAAAAGCACAGCGATTTAACCCTTGAAATGCATATCGACGGGTAATTAAAATTGCGGGTAGAAATCGACAGTTAGTGAAAATCGCTGTAAAATCGCAGCGAGACCGGTCGATTTGAAATCGCTGGCAAAAATCTACTTTTGTAAATATACCCCTCAGACACCCCCCAGACTGCAGACACACCCACCTCCTGCTCTCTCTCCTCTAGACAAGAGATGAGTCATCAGACACTGAACTTTAAAGAACAGGTGCAGCTGCCCATATATTTCCAATCTCCTCTGAGATTAACTCTTACTACTTTGAAATTGAGACTGGACACATAGGGCTAAAAAACAATACTAAATATAACAGCAAAACTGTACATTTCCATAATAAAACATATACCTGGCCACATTTAAGAAAAAAGTTTTTTGTTTTTTTAAAGATTGTTTTTATTAGTTTTCAAGTAAAGCAGATCACAATACAGCCAATGTGGGGCAAATTGATCAGATTTACATACAAAGTTGTAACATAACATAACTAGTAAGTATAGCTATTATTTGTATATTACATACATCTGTTAACCATTGTAAGTCTGTTGTTATATAAAAAACAAAGTAACACAACATTTGTAGGCTAATAGGACAATAGGGTTTGTAGGTATAGGGCAGAAGGGAGGGGGAAAGAGGGTGGGGGTGTGATCAGTCATACATATAGATGCTAACGTGACAAAGGCCATTGAAAATAAACAAAGAGACTCAATAACCAGTTGTAGGCGGCAAACCGATAGAAGTTAGAGAAATAGGCTTGTCAGCCTGTGGGCTGGGGAATGTAGTTGGGTGGGTTGGTGGAAAAAAAACCAGGGGGCCCAAACACGTGTAAAAATGGGGGATCTATTATTAAGATAAGCTGACATTTTCTCCATGGAAGATAAATACCAAATTCTGTGCAGCAGTTTGCGAGGAGGAGGGAGGGGAGGTATTCCTCCAGTGATTGGCTATGAGACATCTAGAGGCATTTAAAATTTGCGTAAACAGCCTATCTGAGTCCCTATCTAATCCAACAATAGGTGCACCCAAGAGAAAGGACCAAGGGCATTTAGAAACTGGTATATTAAGTACTTGAGAGATGAGAGTAGCCACCAGGGACCAGAAGCCAGAGATTATGGGACTGTCCCACCAAATGTGCAGGAAGGAGCCCTCCTCTCCACATCCTCTCCAGCACAGTGAAGAGGCAGTGCCATATATATACGGTGTAATCTAGTGGGGACCAAGTACCACCTGCTGTAAACTTTAAACATATTTTCCTGAACAAGGGCAGATATAGAGACCTTAGCAATTCTCTCACGTATACTGGTCCATGTATCCTCCTCTGGGGATGCTCCTAGGTCCCTTTCCCAGGCTGCTTCATGTTTTGGTGTAGGGGCCTCCTTATGTGAAATCAGAAACGTGTACAGGGAAGATATCATTTTCTGTGCCAATGGGCTACGCAAGCATAAACATTCCACTAAAGTTAGTGGTCTGGTAATAGAGGCACGCAGTAGAGAGGAAACAAAATGGCGTACTTGTAAATATTCAAAGAAACCCGTCACCCGGAGTCCATGCTTGTGTTGTAAGTTTTCCAGTGAAGCGCAGTTACCCTCATCTAGTAAGTCCCTCACCACATGTATGCCCGCTGCCCGCCATCTGTTCAAAGGTGAGGGGGAGCATCCCGGGGAAAGTCAGGATTGTCCCAGAGGGGAGTGATGGGGGAAGGAAGAGAGGAGATGTTAAAGAAGGTCCTACAGTAATCCCAGATACAGCAGGTAAAGCGCAAGACAGGGTGGGAGGAGATCGTGTGAGGTCGCTTGGAGGGGGGGAGGCCCAGGGCATTAGCTAGGGAGGGAGACTTGCATGCAGATGCTTCTAGCTGCAGCCATCGAAGTCTAGGGTCCTTGGCGAACCAAGCTATGGCTCAGCCCAGGTGAGATGCTAAGTAATAGAGTCGTACATCCGGAAAGCCACGGCCCCCATTATCGGTAGTTTTTCTCAGGTTGGCAAAGCTAGTTCTTGGGGGTCTATTTTTCCACACAAATTGGACAAGCCATTTGTGTATTTGGGTTAGGGTACTATGTGGGACCGAGACCGGTAGTGTCTGAAAGAGGTAGAGCAGGCGGCGGATGATGTTCATCTTGATGACGACAATGCGGCCGAGCCAAGAGATGTACAAGAATAAAGTAGTTTTAACATACAAACAGTGATTTTTTTCACTACAACTTTTCAATATGTCAGCAAGATAAACATCAGGATCCATGGTTCAGGACAGGTTCATCATAAACTGGCATTTAACAACGTTGGGGCCCTCCCTTGGTCACAGCCTTGATAATCACTTTGGGATTATTCTTTTTAGCCTACATAGTTCTCGTTTATTTTGCTGATAGATACATTTTCCTTTTATGTTTTTATTCCTATTGTGCTTTCTCTGGAGAATTTATAGGTCTCTTTTTAACAGCTATATGAAGCTTACAACATTGTGTTTCAGAAAAAAGGTAGGACTTAGATTTGAAGAAACTCAGGAGCATCCTGAAGGGCAGACTCATTAGACCCAAAGAACTTTTCTGGGAAAATTTCTAAATAAACTTTTGTAAATCAAAAAAAGAGCCAAAGTGGTCAAAAATATTTGAAGGGGCAAATTTAAAGCCCCTATCTAAAAGAAGATTTTCTCTTGGCTTTTTCTCTTATACATGACATTCTTAAATTTAGAGCCTTTTATGGATTTTCATTTTCATTTTTTCATCTTCCTTTTTTCTTCATTTACTGCAAGGGGTTTTCCTATGGATAAGGACTCCTCCTGAATTGCTTTAAAAAAGGAGAATCCTCTAGCTGTGTAGTTGAGTGACCTTTGATTATTGGTATAGAAATGATTATGTTTTTGCCTTTTATTATTTGGACGTTTTTGGTCTTATATAAAAGGGACTGTCCTCCAGTTTTCTCTTTCTAGAGAATGCGGTCGTCTCTCATATTTCCCATTGTCGTCCTCACTGTTTCTTATATGGGGATTATAATAAGGGCATGTCCTCAATAGAGAATCCCTCAATTGTTTCTTATTTTCTGAAACCTAGAATGTATTAAACATATAATCATATATATATTTTTTTATTATTATTTTTCCATTCTTTTATTTATTTATTTTAAGCAGTTCTAGTAAAAACAAGTGCTCTTAAAAAAAAAGTATGTGGAGGAGAGAAACTAGCAATGTTGTGCACAACTCCCAACAATGGTTTACACTGTAGATTGAGAGGCAGAAAACAAATTTCAATATCACTTTAAAAATGACACTAGGTATACAGCAATACATCACTGGCATGCCACTTAGTAATCTAAATTACATGCTTAGTTGCTCTTCATTTTCCTATAATTTAGTTAAATAGATGCTGAATGATTCTTTAACATCCCCTACACATCAGACATTTAACTCTGCATTTCTTTATGCAGGGTTTAGAGTATTTTTAATGGATCTGACTTTACTGCAAAATTCTACAAACCAAAGCTAAAATAAGGAATTCATGTTATGTGTATGCACATATTACTCCATTGCCATGATGACACCAGTAGGTGTAGCTACATAGAGCTCTTACAGATAATGCATCACTATACTAATCAACTAATATTATAATCAGGGGCAGCTTGGGAACTCATTGTAATCCTGGTAGAAATGATAATAATAGAGCTGCACCACTGACCTGATCCAGGGAACTGATTTGTATGCTTGTGGATCTGAATTTTTCAAATGCGTGGGAATTCATAATTGCAGGGCCAAAAAAACTCACAATACCAATGGACCATTCCCTTCCAATAACCATTCCCTGCCTTAAGTTTTTCAACTCAGTGGAATATAAAATAGTGGTGATTTGGAAGTATGGATCGGTATGCAGTGTGTTGGCACTGACCTATACTGTGCATTATCATACCATATCGTACTTGTGAAAACAAGCCATATTAACAAAATGTAAGGTAGGGGGATTAGGGGTCCTTAAAGGAGGACTTTGGCATAGGATGGGTAAATTCAGACCTATGGGCTTGTCACGTGCACTCTTCTAGGCACTGTTCTCGCTCGCTCGCTCGCTCGTACCTACGTACGTACTTTGGCCGTTTTACGCTGCCCAAACCCTACCTTAACTTTACAAAGTGTAAGTACTGATGTACATAATGGATTTACGTACGTTGCGGCCTAACCCGGCCCATACTGTCCAATTTAAATGCCTCCCTCCACCTACAAAGCGTAACTACGGGTGTCGCATGGATGCTCCGCCCCTTCATTCGTAGTTATGCTGATGGTACGTACGTTCAGTTTTACGTGTCGTAACATTTGCTGCGCACATGCGAAGTAAATAGTAATCAGCGATTTTACGTCATCGGCTAGCATAAACTCACTAGCGTACGTAGTTTAGGATCTGGCCCAGGGTCAGTAGCTCAAGGTATATAACTGGTGTAATATGGCCATAGTGACCTCCCAATAGTGTGGCTGATATATTTTTATAGTTTCTGAGTTTTTATTTACATTTTTTTACTTTTATTTTAGCATTACACTTAGATTATTATTATTATTACAATACTTTGAAGTTTTAAACACCATCCAGGGAAACCAAAACCATGGACTGGATCCACAGGTCCGTCCGTTTGCTCACTTATGCATGCAAAGTCTATAAGTGGGCTATTTGTACTGGAGGAAGCATACGCCTTTCAGATGTTACGCATGTTTTAATATAGGAGTTCCATCCGACAGGGTGGTTCTTCCCCTCCTCCCACAAAAAAATATGCAGAGTGAGCGGTGGGGAAGATGGCACAAGAGAGGGGAGTGACAGGGGGAGCTCACTCCCCTCTCTCATGTGGATTTAAACACCCCCGCACATACAGAAACTGTGCGGGGGGTCGGGGCGCAGCGCCGTGGAGTTACACACCACCCGATGCCTGCGGTGGTGTGTAACACTAGCATAATCTATGTCTCCAATGGAGGCTTTATCTACTAGTGACATAAAATAATGCAAAAAAGCGCACTAATCCTTGATAGGAGGAAGGAGAGATTGCCATCTTACAAGTATAATTGTTTTTGCCTCATTAATGAAGTGACCCATAAGAGATTTTTTTTAATCTAGACATGGGGCACTATGACCAGTTTGATAAACAGAAATGTGGATTGGTTGGAACCTTATTTTCCAAAATCACTATAAACATTTTTTCCCAGAAGGGTTTAATTTTTAGACATTCCCATTAAATATGTAGGAAGGAGTCTATCACATCCAAGAACCTCCAGCATGTGCTGGGGACTGTGGAGCATATTTTGGGGAGCACAACTAAACAGTTGCACATCTATACCAACATGATAAAAGTTTATAATGCGCCTCCTGAAGAAAAACACTTTGGGCCATATCCAGACCTCCGCATGTGATACGTGTACATATAGAGGTCTGAAACTACATAAGGAAGAGGGGAGTGAGCTTACCATTCACTCATCTCTGTTGTGCGTAGTTGTGGACACTTCCATGTCCATAGAGATACATTAACTTACTCGTACAGATCTCCTTAAAGTCGCCCCATGCAGCTATTCTGCATGCTTAATCCCTCCCCATGCATTGTTTCATACACGATGAGCTCTGATGTGTAACATCTGGCATGATAATGAACAGATATTACTTGCAAGGGGACTTACGCAAGCAGTTCTTGCATTATTAATTCTGCATATGTAGACCATTTTTTGAGAGCAATAAAAGGTTATTGGGAAGATCTTGGTCCACACTGCATGTCAAACTGCTGCATTACATACATTTTTGTCAAGATCTTCCCAATTACCTTTCTTGCTCTCAAAAAATGCTCTCCGTATGCAAATGTTACGTATTGGATCTCATTGAGCATATTATTATTATTGTTTATTTATAAGGTGCCACAAGGTGTCTGCAGCGCTGTACAAAATACAACTGTTATGAACTCCTGAGGTATATATATAGCAGACTGGAGCTGGTGTATCTGAACACCAGCATGAGACCAGGATGGGACCGAGGTCCGGAAAGAGGCAGACGAGTCAACCAGGGCGCGGAGTCTAACTAGGGCCTGGTGTTCACTAGAGTCCCTAATGGTGGGGATAGTCTGGGCTGCAGGACACCTAGCAGGTCGCAGTCCCTGGCGTCAACTCCCTGGAGAGAAAGGAGGAATACAAAGGAGTATGTAGACAGCAGAGAAGCAGGACAAGCAGATAGCGGGAAGAGACACATCAGAAGGAACTGATCTGTGACACATGAACACTAAACACTGAACCACGACGCAAGACGTAGGGCAGACTTGAACAAACCAGACAGACAAGACGAAAAAGGGAATACACTCACACACTCAAACAGCAGAGAGGTAACAAAAACTGGCACACAGGAGAGAGAAGGGTTAAGCACAAGGGTGAAAACATTAAGGAGAGAGAGCAAGAGAGAGAGGAATTGGAGACAAGGAGGGATGCAACTGGGAACTGGGCAGGAGCGAACTGGGGCACTCAAGAACGCTAGGCACAGGAGAAACTGGCAAGGCACAGAAACAACTGGCAGCAAGGACTGAGTCAGCAAAGCTATAACCAACACAGAGCTAGAGGAGGAGCTGCAATTAACAGGGGCCGCTGGCCAATAGCAGCCAGTGGTCAGGGCACGAAGGAAACAACTGAACTGGCGTACTGGTAACCAGGCAACCCTAGGAAGCCACACAAGCAGAGCTGAGGAGGCACGGCTAGCGACGGCCACACTACACGCTGTCTCCAGTTACGGAGCAGCGTTTAGACTTCAGGTGTCCTGGTTGCTTAGCTGGCCCACACAAAATACACCTGCATCCAACAATGTCTGAATAATAAAACCTGAATAATGTGTCCCGAACATTGGTAAGAAATGATTGGAGGGGATTTTATATTGAAATTGTTGAGAATGCTTGTACTCTTTTCCAACAAGTGTTGTGGATTTTGTTGGGTGGCATATTGACACAAATGTCGATAGCCAGGGAATTAGCTGCATTAACTTTCCCACAACCTGACCCTTCAGGTATACCCATTGCTTCTCCCCTCCTCCTCTGGACCATTCCAGGACTCTGGAGAGCAGTGATGTTTGGTAATATCCAAGAAAATATGGGATATTTGTTACAAGCAAAACATTTCCCACAGTTGTTAGTTAATCAAGTAGGTCCGTCTGAGTCCTGCAGCTGATTGGAGGGTTCTAAACCCATGAAGCTTTATTGTTGGCTATAGCGTCTGGTGTACCTGCTGTTCCGATCTTGTTCTCCTTGTGCTTCTGCCTTGGATCGTGTTGTGATTTCTGCCCTGTGTTCTACTGGTGTTACCCTAGTCTTCTCTGTCTTATTGTCTGCCCAGTGGTGTGTCTGCAGTGTGAAAGCTACTCACGCTGGCAGCTGCGGCAGCAGCAGTTCAGTGTTCCCTTCTCTACTGAGTGACTGTGAGTTCTCCATCTCTCACTACCTGTATCTGGAATTGAGCTTCTCCATCTGTTATTGTGTGAGTGTGTGCTGCTGTGTTTGTCATCTCACATGACAAATGGGCGCATACCTGGTCCTAACGGGGCTTCCCGCCACCCCTAACCCTATTTAACATGGCTATCTCCGCCTCTATGGCGGAGTTACGACTATCATAACATAGGGTTCACACACCTTTATCGTACCCACTGGCGTACATAACTATGTTATGTTAGCCAGCCGGTACGATATCATAAGTAGGTTGTGCGCATGTCGTACTTACTTTTGGATCTGCCCCTTGGTGCGTTACATCTCACCTTTTGTCTCTCCCATAAATTACTCTCCGGTGTTTACCATCTCTGCTGTGTTCCCTCTTACAGTGTGTGTATGAGTAAGCGTGAGTCAGTCTATTGGACTCCGCTCTCCTGCCTGCGGTGTGTTGTTTACCATCTCTATCTGTCCCGCGATCACTATCAGTCTCCCCTTATAGCTGTTGTCTCTTGCTATTTCCATCCTGCAGTTACTCAGGTATTCCTGGGAGATCCTGTCTGTCGTCTGTTCCACACCTGTGGACTCCATACATTTCAGGTCTATTCCTTGGTATATCAGTTACCTCTAGTGAATACCTGGCCCTGGAATAGACTACACGCCCTGATGAACCTCCTCTGGAGACTTTAACAATATTCTATGGGAAATACATCTATCATTAGCCTTGCTTCTTACAAGTACATCCATTTTGAGCCTAGGATGCCACCCATCCCTCCAACTGAATTTACAAAGCATTTTTTTTTATACCTGCAATCCAACGAGCATGAACCTGGCTTGGTTGAATCTGTCATAGGTACAAATTTTTAAGATGTTAAGTTGACCTAGCCATGAGTTGTGTTTAAACTAGCACAAATGCAATCCCTTCTCTAGCTGCAAGTAGGACAAAGTTAGATTCATTGGGGTAAATTTACTAAAGTGTTTAGTTTGGCAATTTGAAATTGCACATAATGCCGTGATTTTTTGGTGATTTTAGCGTTTTAATTGCTGTATTTTCTAAAAGGCAATTTTTGTTAGCAATTTTAAATCGCCATCAGTGCAAAGTGATTTTTTGCCAGTAAAATCTGCAAAAATCACCACTGCAATCAAAATGTAAGCTTTCAAAAAATGTCCATTGTAATGTTAAAATACATGGCGCAGCATCCTGCAGCCAGAGTCATGAATCCTTAGCATTCTGTCATCTAAAACTACAAGGCACAGCATGCCATGTCTGATAGGACATGTCTTGTAGTAACACAAGCTGCAGCATGCTAAGGTGGCCGGCGATACTGCGGCATGTATTTTCTAATTATTAAAAAACCATCCTGTCCCCCCTCATACATGCCGACAAGCAACTCAATAAGTATGTCCTCCCTTATGCCCCTTGATAAGTATGTCCTCCCTTATGCCCCTTAATAAGTATTGAAAAGAAATAATACTTATTGAGGGGTTGGTCGTACTTGGAATTGAACTGAACCAGGCTGGACTGGATTTGAACAGGCTGGACTTGGTCTTGGACTGAACCAGACTGGACTGGACTGGAACAGGCTGGACTTGAACTTGGAATGAACCAGATGGACTGGAATGGAACATACTGAACTTGAAACAGACTGGACTGGACTGGAACAGTCTGGACTTGTACTTGGACTAAACCAGATTGGACTGGAACAGGTTGGACTTGGACTGAACCGGACTGGACTGGGACAGGCTGGACCTGAACTTGAAATGAACCAAATGGACTGGAGTGGAACATGCTGAACTTGAAACAGACTGGACTGGACTGGAACAGGTTGGACTAGTACTTGGACTAAGCCAGATTGTTCTGGAACAGGTTGCGACTTGGACTGAACCAGACTGGACTGGACTGGGACAGGCTGGACTTGGACCAGACTGAACTGGAACAGGCTGTACTTGGATTTGGACTTGAACAGAAAGTCAGAAGTGCTTCCTTCAGAAAGAACCAGGCACCTTGAATGACCAAGTTTTTCTGGCACTGTTTAGACAGTGCTCCAGGTTTAAATAGAATGCCCTCAGCCAGGATTGGAAGATCAGATTTTGTGACAGTGGGAGAAAGGATCCGATAGGCTGGACAAGATCAGATGACACAATCCAGTATGCACTAACACCGCTACTTGGCACCAGAATCGAGGCACAGGAAACACTGCAAGGCAAGTAGGAGGCTGAACGGAAGGCTGCCACTACCGAGAGTGGCACCTCCGTGATGGAGAGGCCCAGGTATGGCTAAAGAGTGACAATGTAAAACCCATGTTTTGTGACACAAGGGAAGTCAATTTGTGTAAGGTAATTTCAAATTTTACATTTCTGGGGTAGACCTAGGGGTCTTCAAAGATTATAAAACTAATCATAGTATTCACTAAATGTAACTGTAATCTCTTCTGTTTATGCACTATGGGTCTGATCCAGAACTACGGCCACCTGCGTCCGTATGCATAAGATCGGCAGTTTTGCCGATCTGCGCATGCGCCGGGTAGATGTTGCCTGGCCTAGTATGGAAAAACTGCTCCTTAGGATCGGGCGTCCCTAACTGTTGCGTAGTTACGGTTGAGGGGGCGTTCCTCGCTGTAACTATGCAATAGTTAATGATGAAAGGCGGGGGAGGGCGGGTTTGGGCAGTTATGCTCCTGTGGCCGGCGTAATTACACACTGTTATACTGGATGAAGTTAGGGTAGCCTTCAGCCGGCATAACAGTGTTTAATTACGCCGGCTTCAGGGGGAGCGTTAGGGGGGAGTGCATGCCCATACGCTGTGCGTTAGTACACACAGCGCATCTGCGGAGATCTGGATCAGGCCCTATGTCACCCTTGCTGGTTCAGGTAATCTGGATGTACAACACAGCCTGTTCACATAATCCTCTAGCTAGCATTTTTCCTTGCTTTTTCCCCCAACTGAAGTATTTGCTTTGGCACTTACACAAAACCTGACCTTTTCATTTAGAGGTTGAATTACCTGCACTTATAAGGTCTCTGAGACTGCTCCGATAATGTGGACTTATGGGATGTTGTAATGTAATGTTGTAATAATGTCTAAGAGTGAGGCTTTTTGACTTTCTCAATATATTTTTATAAAAGGAACCTAGGTTCCCCCTTGTACGGAGGTGAGCAGTTTTTGGTATGATTCCACGAGGTTGAAGAGTTGAACCAGGATGCAGAAATCTTCTCTTAGCAATCTTCAGGAATGGATCCAGTGGATCCTATACCTCTTTTTAGAGAAAAACAATACTACATATTCTTTATGAACTGAGTAGAGTCTAACCTCTAGAATGAAACATGAGTACACACATTTTTTAATGTTTTATAGATATACTTTCAGAAAGAAATAAAAAAACAAATATAGTCCATCACACAATATGGTATGAAACTTGCCTTTATGTACAGGATACTCCGATTGAATGGGAAACAAAACCATAACTCTCACCTCTCTCTTCCATTTATTTTTGGTCTGCACAGAGGATAGGCAATGCCTGTGTTCTGGCTGTGATCCCCAATATTTATTTATATATATAATTTATCTGTATTATCTGTGGTTGTATGAAAATATCACATTACTCGTGTTATATTGTTGTCTACATTGTTGCCAGAATCTCTTGTATACTGTTTTGAATTTCACTTTCAATAAAATAGTTGAAGAATAAAAAACAAAAGAAACCTAGTTCTATACACTTCCCTTTAAGTACACATTTGTGGGCTTCCCAGAGAGCAATTTCCAACAGCCCTGAGGTGTCATTTAGTTGCATAAACTTATTCATAGCACTTTACGATTTCGTTTTACAGCATGTGTCTAGAAGGAACCTCTCATTAAAACGCCATTGTTACAACTGACTGCACCACACTCCTGTGTCTCATGCTGGTCATTGGTCACAGCTAACTTCCATAACTTCAAGTAGAGCTGTAAGCTTTCAAGCAAGGCCACTGTAGTCAAGAGGAGTACAGTGCTGAATTCCTGCAGTGGGCTGCTGCCAGTGGTTAGAAAGCCAGTATCGTAGGGGTTGTCGGAAGCCATCAAGGACTCATTAGTCCAATTTACTAGTCCTAAAACTCTAGAGGATTTGATTTCCTTGTCAGTAAAGATGGATTATAGGCAAGAGAGGGTTTGGACTGCTCCTGCCATGGACCAGAGGGTGAACCTATACAACTGGGTGTTTACTGCATTTCCCGGCAAGAGAAGTTTGGTAGGCGCTCCCTTGGTCTGTGTTTCTACTTTGGCGAGAAAGGAAATCAGGTCAACCAATGTGCAAACAAGTGTTCTCAGCTTTAATGGCCAGAAAAAAACAACTATGGAGTTTGGAAAGATCTGACTAGGCATCATATTGGTTTCAGATTCAGTACCATGGACAACATTTTTATACTTTGGCCTTCCCTGACTCTGGTGCAGCTGGGAATTTCTTAGATCACAACTTGGCCTCTACTTGGGAAATACATTTAAGACCTTTGACTCAGGCCTGTGGATTGGCTGAAAATCACCTGGATGGGGGAACAGTTGAGTGCTGCACCGCCTCAATCAACCTCACCCTAGGGGCCCTGCAATATAAAGACATCTTTTTGTTCGTTTTCAATTGTCCTTTGGCCCCACTCACCCTGGGCTATCTTTGGTTATACAAGCACAACCCTGTTATCAATTGGACTGTGGGGGATATAGGTCCCAGGAGACAGTCATGCTATGTCTCTTGTCTTAAAATTCCTGTTAATGTCGTCGACTCCAAGGTTTCCTTGATTCCACCTCAATATATGGATTTCAAGGTGGTCTTCTCCAAGGCTGCCACTACCCCCCCACCCCCAATAGACCCTATTACTGTGCTATTGACTTGATTTCTGGAAGTAGGTTGCCTCATTAAAAAACTGGAACTTTGGAGGATTACATTTGGGAGAACCTAGCCAAGGAATTTATCTGTTCGTCTAAATTTCAAGTTGGGGCAGGGTTCTTCTTTGTTGGTAAAAGGGACAGTTGCTTATGACCCTGCATAGACTAGAGTGCCATGGCTGTGCTAGCCAATGCACACTGCAGGGGGATGTGGCGCAGGCCGGCACCGTGCTAGAGAGGTGCCGGCAATCATCCCCCTACTCCTCGCTCTGGTGGCTTGCAGCTCATACAGGAGGTTCTTGTATGAGCTACCATGGCCATTACTTAGAGCAGCTGAATGGAAAATTCCTTTCAGCTGCTCTATGTAACAGCCACAGAGGCTCATACAGGAACTTCCTGTATGAGAGCAAGAAGGAGAAGAGACAAGAGGAGAACTCCACAGTGGAGACACAAGGTAAGTAAACATAATGGGGCTGGAGCCACATGATACGGATATTTTGCGGGCTGGAACCATATGATGGGGATACTGGGGGGCTGGATACACAAGATGGGGATACTGTGGGTGCTGGAGCCATATGATGGGAATACTTG
>WWET01000166.1:630425-647808 GCA_011038615.1 Limnodynastes dumerilii | reverse complement strand
CCGGAGCAGGGTGGGGGGGATCAAGTGCCATGGAAGTACAATAAGAGGATCTACAGATTTAGTATGGAGAGTTGTAAATAGTTTTGCACCCTTTTTCTGATTGATACTTCTTAAACCCCTTTTCAAAATTTTCCTGGAATGTTTTATATTTTTTTATTGTTACATTTTGTAGCCGTTGCTTGCAAGTGCAGAAACTACCTGTGGAACGGGTGTGGCTCCCCGTTGAAAAAAGGCCCTATTGTGAAATTGTTCCGTACTGGCTGGGAAATCGATTGCTTTTGCCTCACAGTTTCCCTTCCCCACAGCCTGATCCTAACCCTAATCCTCCCCTAACCCTAAAAGTCCTCAGAGAGGTGAATAATGCGTCTGCGGCAGGTGCCACGGGTCCAGCGGGCGGCGCTTCCGGAAACTGTGATATGTGAATATGCTTATTGAAATAAAGACAGCCGAAAAAAACTTTCAGCTGTTTCCATTTGTAATAGACAGCCCCTGTGCCGAGGACTTCTACCTCTGGGGAACAGGTATGTTTATGCTGAAATTATTTAATACAAGTTAAAAGCACATTGATAGTCCATCTATTAATATTATA
The DNA here is from genome assembly GCA_011038615.1 of Limnodynastes dumerilii. Lineage (NCBI taxonomy): Eukaryota > Metazoa > Chordata > Amphibia > Anura > Limnodynastidae > Limnodynastes > Limnodynastes dumerilii. The sequence continues at coordinate 647,219 of WWET01000166.1, read as the reverse complement.
TGACATGACTTGTAAAGACAATTGATCATTATTTTTAGCGCATTATTAAGTCCTTTATTGTGATTAGTGGAAATTATTTTAAATTAAATTCTGATTCCATATTGTAATGCAAAATAATGTGAAAAAGTCCAGTGGTAAATATGCCACTATGTATTATAACCTAAAATATAACATTTTGTATATGCAATACTCATACATTTCTAATAGCTTTTCTGGATCAAAAGAACACACTCCCACCCCTAAATACAAGCAATATAAAATGTGAGTATATGGGGAAAAATATTATTCCTGGAAATATTGATTATGTTGTGGTCCTCGGAGCTGCAAATTGGCACAACCTCAGGTCAGTAGAGGGTTAAATATACTGTAATGACAATTATAACAACTACACAGTGCAATATAATATTGGTAATAACTTGGTAATGCAGATTCAGGACTAGATTCAGAGTTGCGAATCCATGTAAAATGTAGATGAATTTAATTGTAATTGTGAACTGCGCATCCGCAAGAAGCTTACTGTCTGTCATATAGCAGGCGCATGCAATGCCACTTATCCGCCTCTGCCAACTTATGAATGTATGAAAAAAGGGGCGTGATTGAATATGTTAATGTATTTTTGGGGCGTTACTAGCTGATTCGCGCACATCCGTATTGACAGTTTGCATGCGCTTACTGCTTTTATCTGCACCAGCCCCGACCAAGGGCATTTAAAACAGTTTTATAATTGGAAAATACCTCAAGGCAGACATGTGACTTGTTTCCAAAAAAGTAATACAGTGCTGAAACACTATTTAATATAGATACAAGCAAACAAAGCAGCGGATATCTGCAGGAATATTTGTAACTGTGAGCAATTTGAACATAGCTGAGGTTTTAGTTTGTTTCATGCAAACACCCTTTTTATAACATTTATAATTATTTTTTTGTAAGTTAAAAATGAATATTATTTTTCCTAATCATAAAAATTGTCAGTTTTCTTTTGTATGTTGTTGGAGACTCTAAATAAAAACACTATGGGCTGGATCCAGACCTTGTTAAGTGCATGAACTTAGTTACACCTGGGCTAAACCATGTTGATTGCAGGGGAGTCATATTTCATCTGTTGCAAACAGTATTAGAGTTGAGAGGTGATGTTTCCTATCCCAAGTCTAAATATTGGTGTGATAGTAAAGCTGGTCAGTGTCTGTGTGCAGTAAGCAATTTAAAGATATATCCCTGCATGCAAAGTATACAATTAACTTGACTCCCCCTGAATTCAACATGGTTTAGCCCAGGAGTAACTAAGTTCAAGCACTTAACAAGGTCTGGATCCAGCCCAATATTACAAATTAGTGTTTCTCACATTTACATAACACATACAAGAACTAAATCGTTTACAATGAAAATATTAATGGTTTTTTTACATTTATTTTTTGGAAGTATTTCTTTTGAATAAAAAATAAATAAGAATACACCATTGTGCTTTTCCACATTACATCTATGCGCACAGCAAAATGTGTCCTTACACACATATTCCTATCAATTGATCAGACAAAAGCATGGTTGGGCTTCGTCAATGTACTGTTGAAAGCAAGATGCCTGCGATTCACACATGCATTTTTGTGCGCAAAATGCGTAACCTTGAATTGGCTATATTTAAATTTTTTATGTGCATTTGTCTCACGCCCACACGCAACTCTGAATCTGGCCTTTAGTATTTGCTGATTTCAGACATACAAGCTCCCAATATGAAGTCCAAAAACTGGGCTGCACAAAATATACAACAAGAAACATATGAAAGTGATTATTCATTGCCTGGACAAATGCTTATCTCTATTCTAGCAATCATTCTCCCATTGCATGTGTGATGTGGCCCCTAATACACCATACTTCCATACATTGTGATCAGCTCTCCGCCTATTAAATGATTAGTATTAGAGAAAGAGAATAACATTTCCAACAAAGGTGAGTCTGTAATTTGATGCCCACTGGGTAATTCTTTGCAGCCACATGCAGAGAAAACATACTAGAACACCCTTACAGTTCATTAAGCTGGACAGCTCTTCCTTATCACACTGACAAAATCTGATGTTTAAAAAAAACATGTGTGTTATTTCATGTCAAGTGGAGGTCTGCATAAAATCTTTAGTTACCTCTGTAAAGCACCTTCTCCCTGCCGAGCCTTGTCAGGTTGTCAGAAGACTATTGTGTTTAACATCAGCAAGGATTCCCTAAAGGGAACAGGTGCATTGTTGGAGACAACAATGAATACACTGACCACTAACACAATGTACTCAAGCTGTAGACAACCCTCTAGAGACAGCAGCAATGGCTGTACCCTGTTTTATACACTCAGAAATACTACAAGATTACAGAGGCCATCATAGCATTCAAAGTTTCCAGTTTCAAGACTAATGGTATTTATCCAATAGAGTATATAACAAGATACATTTGGGTTATAAATCCTATTTTATATCCAATTCTTTTTATGTCACTTTCTGAAATCTATTTTATGATTTGCTGACTCATGATCATCTCCCATACATGGTGTAAAATCATTATTCCCCTTATTATGTTATTATGCTTATATTATTTATATATAATATATTAATACAGAAAGCAAAACCAGTGCACTCAGTCCAATTTCTATGTCATATGTAGAGGTTCAATAACTTCAAAGATAGAGTTCTTCAACAGTTCCTGAGACTTGAAATGTCAGCTGCTGGTGTTACAGATTCCCAGGAAGGGTTCTCACCAGGGCACGAATCTAAACCAGGGCCAGGTATTCACTAGAGCCCCTGATGGAGGGGTTAGTTAATCTTGGCTGCTTGCACCTGAAAGGTCACGGCCCCCAGTGATAGCCTCCAAAGGAAAACTGTAGTGTAGACACCTTGGCCCTGATTTACACTTAAGTGTGAAATAAATACGCATGGATTTGCAAATATACACGCCTAAGTTGCAAGGCAATACCCATGACACTCCTCTCGTACTAATGGATTTTTGCAGACCTCCACCACCATTGGGCAACCTTAACCCTCCGTGTGTATATTTGATGCTTAGGTACGTGCGTACATTACTAACCGCACCCTTAATAGGCCATTTAAATGCCTCCCCCCACCCACTTTAACATAACTTCCTACTTACGGAGGACTGCCACACCTGATGGAAATCTGTGCCTAATGAATTTTCATACCGAAATCCTATCTGATCCCATAAATACGCACGGAAAATGCAGCACTTTCATAACCCAAGCACATAGAAATAGAGGCTGGAACCCTTATATGCTGATGTACAAACTGGAACCCTTTTACACAGATGTACAGACTGGAACCCTTATATACAGGTACAGACTGGTACCCTTGCACACAGAGATCAGACTGGAACTCTTCACACTGGCACAGGGCACATATAAATGACAGGGTAAAGATCCAGAGGTTGTGCAGGGTATCATGAAATACCACAGAGGTGGTACAGATAACAACTAAGGCAATCAGGTAGACAACCTGAACCACAGGTAGATGACAACACCTGGGTGGACAACAGGTCCCAAGAGGGTAAGGAAAGTGGGACACGGACGGATGGAACACAGCACACCGCTATACAGGGGAGCAGTCCAATGGGCTGACTCAAGCTCAAAAGATAGACTCACAAAGAACACCACTAGGTGAATGAGATGGTATACACCGAGAGACAACAACAAACAGATGGAGTTCTGCAAGCAGACTCCTGCACACTGCGAGATGGCAAATGCAGCATGCACACACAGGAGAGGAGCAGATGGAATAACTCACCCGGCAGGCACGGACAGTGAGATGTCACACACACACACACACACCACTCAGCAGAGGGGAATAACCGGTACCTAAACGTGCCCGAAGTCGCCAGCTTGAGCAGCAAGCTACTCACGCCGCTCGCTTCAAAAAGATACTGCGGCAGACAGACAGAGATACTGAGGGCACAAGGAAGACATGGGTTACACCATGAATAAACAAAGGGAGTAAATATATAACAAGATTCAAGGCAAGAGCAGGATCAGACAACAGGCAAACTCAGGAAGCCAGACTCTATAGCCGACAATCAAACTACCCGGCAGAAGACTATTTAAAGTACACTCCTCCAATCAGCTGCAGTGATTAGACACACCTCCAGATGGTTAACCAGCAGCTGAGGGAAACCAGACACATAGGGCCTGATCCAGAGCTACGATGTTACACTGAGCGCTGTAGCGCTCAGCGTAACATCGGTGCTCTCTTACACCAGTCCCTGAGGTGGAAGCACAGGGAATCCACTACTACTGTGCTCTCAGCAGCACTAAACCGCCCATTTCTAACTTAAATATAGTGGAATTTTCCTCTTCACAAATGCATAGCACAGGGAAGCGAACACCAGTGGATGGACAGCACTGTGTTCTACTTTCTGTGCTCACTCCCGTTCTGCAGGTTTGTAGAGCAATATCCTGCTACATTTCCACCTAAGAAAATAGATGGAAGCGCAGCTCTGGATCAGGTCCAGTGTGTGCATTTGGATATTTTAATGAATGGATGATGGACCAGGGATATAAAAATTTGTAAGTGAATATCAGTGTCCCGTGATCTGCAACTTTAATGTTGTTGAAAACGTTCTTGTGTCTAAGGCCTTAGGCTTGAGACAGTTATAAATGTTTATCATTTTTAATTGTTGGTCAATCCAGGCTCTTACTGACCTTGATGCAAAAGCTCCTTTGATGGCAAAAACACCCTCTTTATCCATTGATAAAGCAGCTTCCATATGGTGTCTTGGTAGTATTAAATGATTGTAATGTTTTCATAATTATATTATATGTATAATTGCTTGTAAAGTGCTTCATAATATCCTGAGATTGTGCTAGATGTAATATATACACTTGGCTTACTGTTAATTCCTAATGACATTTTTGGTAAACCTTCCATAATCTTTTTTTGGTCTCTAGCCTGACAGTAATAGTTCCACTTTCCATATCATCTTTTTGTTCACTCTTGCATACTTGATATGACTGGCTGCACTGTACACAATCAAGCACAGAGAAACAGGTGGCTTTTACATAACAACAGACAACTATTGTGTTTAATTTACCATTAACGTACATTAAGTTTTGTAAGTAGAGAATTTTCAAAAGATGTTTAATTTCTGCTCTAGAACAAGGATGATGCATTGTTATATTAGCAAGTGTGTACTAGGGTAGAGATGGAAATGAACTAGAACTGAATTAAAATTGCAGTCACGATAAACACAAATTCTTTTTTTTCCCTTCAAAATATATAGAAAATGACAAATGCTACAGTGAGAAAACAATAATGATCTGCTAATATGCAAGGTACAACGCAGGAATGGTATGTTATCTTATGGAATGGACAGGAACTGTTATATTTTTATAACTGCAAGGGGCACCATCAAGTGGGTTAGAGAACTGCTGTTAATCACAGAAGGCCTGAATCAGACACTCCCCTCGTTCATACTTATTTTTGCTGACTTGCACCACCATAGGCTTACCTTAACCTTCTGTATGTTTATGTGGAGTTTGCTAAAGGAAGAACGGAAGTGCCTGACCCAGCCTATAATGTTCAATTTAAATGCCTCATCCCACCCACTTTTTTCGTATGTTCATTCTTATGGAGTGCTGGCAGACCTCTTCTTACGAATGTCATACGGTACGGAGATCGACTCTGTGCGTAATGAGTTGTTATGCATAATATCTGCCGTGCGTATGTGCAGATAGCAGGAAACACAAAGTCTGAATACGGCCAAGAGAGTCCAGATTTATTTTAGGAGCTGATTTTATGAATTTGGGGTAGATCCTGAACAACGTTTGCATTACGTTTGTTCGCGTAGCGAATTTTCGCGTACGTAAATTCGCTACGCTACCCTTAACACACCCCCTGCACGGCCGTATTTTGTGAAGATACGCTACCCAAACCCTACCTTAACTTTTCCAAACGTAACAGCATACGTCCGCTAACGTGCGTACAGACTACGCGAACGTACGCAGCTTAGCACGCCCATACTGTACACTTTAAATACCCCCCCGCCTACTTCACGTAATTCGCACGTATTCTTCGCTAACGTAATTTTGGCACGCCCACACGTAATTACTTACGTTCGCAATACGTGAATTATCCTTAGGTTAGAAAATACGCTACGCGAATGTGCGTATTTTCTGCGGTGCGCATGCGCAGTTCGCTCAAAACTGCGAATTTACGTGTATACCACACGTAAATTCGCAGAAAAACGTACAGCAGGATCTGCCCCAAAGTTTATATTATATTATTTAGAAATATAACAAAAAGAAGCATTAATATATTTTAGTAATCATCATGTTACTTTAATAACATCATTATCTTAGAGATAAGAACTCAGCTTGCCTGAGAAAGCAATTGGAAGGTGACTGTAGGGTTGAAGATTGTAACTTCTAGGAATGGTAAAATGGTTAAAACACTGGGATAAAGCTGCTTTTACTTTGTGTGACAGAAAATAAGAAGCATTTGGCCTGTGGCTCCGGTCTTCTGTACATGCATAGTGAAAACTAGAGGACCAATTATCTAGAAGGCTGTACATTTTACTGGATTACTTAGGATTACTCAATGTCATCAGATATCATTCTCACTGTAATTTGTAAAACAGTGTGATAAATAGTGGGGAACAAAAATGTTCAGGTAGAGATAAAACATCCTGTTAATAGTTCATTTCCCAAGTGTCCCAGCCTTGCCCTCAAACCATTTAGCAAAGTCAGTTCTTTACAGCCACTCAGTGAAATGCTAAGATGTCACACTTTCATATTGAAATCATAGCCGGATTGTGTTTCGGCAAGCTGCGCAGAGAACCTTGTTCACTAACACAAAATACAATTTGTAAGGGAAAAACAATCAAAGCACTGGGTAAAGATGATACCTTTGTTGGCCATATGGTATAATCAAGATGGAAGCTTTCTAGAGAGTTCATGTCATTTCCTCAGGCATATATTTAGCAGGGCGTCTGAGAAAAAAGACTAGCGAGTGCTCGCCTCCAATGCCACCAACACTGTATAATATTACAGCACTCTTTGTTATCTCGTCCCTTAACAAAGCCAGAAGCAACTGATTAACTTGTGTAATGTTTTAAAAATTCACTCACGTAAACATGTCATTCACTCTGTAGTTTGTAACATTTATGAGAAACAGGCCATAACCTAATTACATCTATTCTATCACTGTAAGGCTCCTTCTCTTCTAAATGTGAAATTACTCATTTGCACAGTTAACATTTCTGCTATATTTTCAGCATTTATTATGATAAACAAAATATGATTACATGTTTTCCATAGAGATTTCTGTGGATTATGCTTAGCACACTACACTAGATTGCGGCCATTTAACAATTCTTCTACATTCTTTAGTCTTACACTTTTGCTTTCTTTTCTTTTATTTCATATAACATAGCGTTAACATAAAGCTTTCCACATTTGTCACTGACCTGTTAATGGTATTGTCCCTAGGCAGCAATGACATTTAATAGGTGATATACTCCATTGATAACTACTTGGCAGGTGATAACACACCAGCTATGTAGAATGTTCTGCTCAGTCACGTAAGGTTACTGCTTAATCCATTATTGATGATATTAGTGATTAATATAAAATGTGTGTGTGTGTGTAAATGAAACATTAGAGGCACATATACTGATATAGCATCTGGTATATAATACTGCAGTGGCAAACGCAGGATTTTGAAACGGGGGTTTCCAATGCATGTAATACATGTGAGGTATATTATCATAGCTGCAATAATGATTTTCTGTTATAATTACTATGGCTATTATTGATGATATTAGTGAGTAATATAAAATGTGTGTGTGTGTGTGTGTGTGTGTGTGTGTGTGTGTGTGTAAATGGAACATTAGAGGCACATATACTGATATAGCATCTGGTATATAATACTGGGGTCACTAATCATTGACAGAATATCTGTAAAATATCGCTGTTTACAGGTTTATAAACAGTAAAGCGTTTATTTTAGGCTGATTTTTTTGTTAATTGTCCCTAAAAAAAAGATAATCTCAGGACTCTGTATATAAAAACAGCTATAACGGTAACAGCAATAAGGCAGATATTCATATGATGTTTCAAGACATAATAGACATGGGGCCAGATCATTTTATGTACTCAAGCGTGCCCGAGTTACACACTACTAAGTATAATGCACCCCCCTCGCACGCACGTAACTTAGCTGATCTACGTGTTCAAAACCCTACCTTAACTTTTCCTTTGTGTATCTCCGGTCTTACGTAATGGATTGTCATACATAGTGGCTAACCCAGCCAATACTGTGCAATATAAATACCTCTCCCTCCCGCAATGTGTATATTCAGCTTGCGTAGGGATGTCATGCCCATTTGTACGGAGTTACAAACAAGTTACGTATGATTAGCGTTACGATGCGTAACATCTGCTCATTGCGTTGCCACATCCACATTTGCACATGCGTAAATTAGCTGTCGCTATTAAGTCTGGATCTGGCCCCGGGATTTTAGGGAGCTATGATTAATAATCTCAAGGTTGACAAGTGGAGCCACAGACACATTACTTGCTTATAGTGGAAGCTAGACCGTGCTAGGCAAGAACATGTCAATATGAATGTTGGGGTTTAAAGGCCAGATTTAGCCAATCAGCAATTAGTTTTATGAACACTTTCCCTTAATGCAAGTAAGGCAATGAAAGCAAGTGTTTAGCATTTAGATGCCATTTAGCACAGTAATGCATTGCTAGAAAATGGCTGACTGATTTATCATTGGCTGTATTTTATTTTGCCCGGCTACATCTGTAAGGATCCGGTAAGCATTTTGGAAGTCTCTGCTTCCTTCACAGGCTTGCATTAATTCACCATCTGCTGGCTTCCACTCATTTATTTACGTTAATTGCTGGTCATTCATCTCTATGGCTTGATGAATCACTAAGAAACGCTAGCAATATCAAAAGGATTATGTATGAGGTTTCATTCCTGTCTGAAAGCATCATAGTCAGCAGGTTAACACCACAAACTCCCCACCCCCTAACCCACCACCTACATTAACTCTTTCATTGCTGGGTGACAGCAGCCATGGAACAAGTTGTCAGGTGTTGCAATTATCTGCCATTTCACATATACACAACATTATTCACAAGATATGGCCTCCATTTACCACATAATTCGCCACCTTTGCCACAGTTGATCCAGGTCCTAAAATTAAATATGAAATAAAGAAAAATTGGAGAAAATATCCCTAATGACCGTCATTGATTACACCAAGACAGGTGTCTCATGCCTGGGAATTAGTGTCAAGTGGCTCATTTTTCATCTTTAGTTGGCTTAATTCAAGAGTGTTCAATGAAAAAGCTGTGTATTATATATTATGCATGCTATCGCCACACTGTCAAACAATGAAACTGCACTTAAAGGGGGTTCTATAGCACAACCATAATGGGTTTACAATGATCTGCTAAACTAAAATATAGTTTACAAAGTGGTGTGATCATATTAAATGCCATAAAACAAAAAATTGTATTATTATGTTTCTAGTACAAAAAAATATAACATTTTGATGCCTAAAATACAAAGATCTCAATATGTGCTGATTTCTGAAGAGCTCAGTTATACGGTGATGTAATGTCATACATGTTCCGTGTATCATTGTAAACAGTCCACAATATACACATTACTATTTTTCTCCTGCTTTGTGACTATTGGCATTGTCATTGAGTATTGTGAGGATTATAGGAGCTGGGGAATTGCTACTGGGAACCTGTTTCCCTGTTTCGATTAGTGTGAGGCTGCAGTGGTTGCGGTAAGTAGATCAGGGTTAGGCTGCAAAGTGTGAAAGGTTAGGGTTAGTCTGTGGAACATGGAGGGTTAGGGATAGGCTGTGGGGCATAGAGTGTTAGGTTTAGGGCTGAAGAAGAGGAAGGGTAAGGTCAGGCTGTGGGAAAGAGAGGGTTAAGAGTATGGTTAAGGGTAGGGTTAGGTCAAACAATTATTTTTTTTAAATATTCAGACTGCCAGCAATCTGGATTCAGCTGTAGTATGATGAATAGGAAAGTAATGGATCTGATGGTTCCCCCTATCTATGTAAAGCAGCCACTGACACACAAAGGTCCCACTATAACTTTGGGAATATACAAATAGCAGAGAGGTGCTGGGCGCAATAACCAGGTGTATTTTCAGAGAAATAAATAAAATAAAACTCTAAACCAAAGGGACTCTAGGACCCTATATTACAATAAATAATTCACCCACTCTCTGCGGTTGGCAGGTGTGTCAAATAGTGTAATAGGTGCAACTTAATCTGTTGAGTACTTTATAGTACAATTTCAATAAATAATAGTGCAAAACCAGCGTAACTTTAAAAGAAACCCAAATTAATTAACTCTAAAACTCTAAATAGAATGTAAATACTTAAAATTGAAAGGTGACAGCTCATATACTTATTATTAGATACAAACAACTTAGGAAATAACTTACTGGTGTAGCAAGAGAAACCAATATATAAGTCCACAAAAGATTAAAAAAAGATAAAGTCTGAGATATATTCAATAGGGGTCCAAATGTGAACGAAGAAACTAAGTCAATCTTGTATTAACCTCATCCAGTTATAAATCCACAAATTCCAGAAATTCTTTCCTTAATTCCTCAGGTGAATCTGCCTCCCTATGGGCATTTACCTCCCAACTCCACTCAGAGTGTGGGGGTTTAAAGAAAACAAGTTATCAATATTATTACAGGGTTTATTAAACATAAAAACTAAAAATTTAATCCACAAACAATGTTAAAATCACACAATATGAAATACAGTCACCAAGTGGGAAGCTTCAGCAGTGCGGTGATGACAGCTGTGGGCCCTTGTATCAGCATGGGCCACGGTGCCATTGCACCTATTGCACCAGTTGTAGTTCTGCCCCTTGTATGGAGAGTCGATCCTCCTTATACTGACCCCCACCGATGCGTTTCGAATATAACAATTCTTTTTCAAGGCAATCTTTCGAAATAAAGACCATCATCCCGGCAAACCACACCATAGGAGCTGTTTGTATTTTAGCCAAAAGGATGTTGTTACCAATACTATAATATTCTGTATTCTTTTTGTTTAGATCTACTGAGCCACAACTCACCCAGCCAAGCATTAATGTAAATATAGAAATGGTTTTAGTATGACTACAAATTCACAGTAGCTTATGGTAAACCACAGGAACAGTATAAATCACAACACAGACTTGTGTATTGAAAGTATAGTTAGTGCTGTGGGCTGAATGGCACAGTAGAGAACCTCTCATACATTTTGTCATTTGCAGCTTTTACTCCCAGCATTATGCAATAGCCATTAAAATCATTTTGCAGAAATACACACTTAAGAAGCAGAAGCTTCTTAAGTGTGAATCAGGCCCTAAGTGCTTACACAATCATTACACATTATTTGTAATGCAAAGATGACCACTCTGCTTGTCTGCTTGTATGACCAAACTGCTATATCAGCTCAACGAAAACATCACCATACACCTTTTCATTTTACACCCAAAATAGACGTATTTCTGCAGCAGATTTGCGTAACCTTTGTCTCACAAACTATATTTTAATTAAAGGACAGAGTAAAGGTATCAGCACTGTGGCTATCATCTGCAGTGTGTAAAGATAATTAGTAAATAAAAATATGTGGGTTTCACCATATTAAAAAAGCACTAATCAATGGGTTTAGAAGGAAGACCGCTGTTGGCTTTTTAAAATCTATTTAAATATATCATTGCCTAAAAAGTATTGCTACAAAAACCATATATAACAGACAGCTTTGTTTTAAAACCAATCCCAATCAATTCCTCAAGAGCGATGATCCTGTCCAGTCATAACACAGATGAGGTGCCTGACTATAACTAAAGCCAGCTTTATAATGCATGTTACACATATCCATATAACTCAACATAATGGACTACACTGCACTTGTTTAACTACAAAAACAATAAAGTGTCAGTCAATAGTAATGGAAAATCAGCCTCCCCTTTATTGATACATCAATAGATTTTCACTAACGTCAACTGTAAGCATTAGCAAGCTGTCATTTGTCATTACAAGTGGTCTGCAAGCTGGGATGCTTACTGTCAGTGATCCCTTAACTAAAGCAGGTACTTAATTAGTAACAGATTATAAATTTGGGATAGCCAAATGGTAACGTCACACCAGGACATCAGTTTATATTGTACCATGTTTACAAGTAATCTTGTTAGGTATAAGAACACTCATCTATTTCACCTGGAGCTGAACATAGTCTCAGCCTAATAATGTAAATAGAGAAAAATACATCTATATTTTATGATGTGCTGAAGTCCAGAAGTGCAATAGTGTACTAATGACCTTAACCAGACATAACAGTAACATGTTTGTTCTGTCTGCTTAGAAAGGTCAGTAGGATCAGTGACATTGTTTTTCTATGTGTGGTTTAGAGAGTATTTAGCTTGAACTGAAATAGGTCAGCATCTTACTCCACTGTGTGAAGTGTGGAGATTAAGCTGCCGTATATCATATATTTCCTTCATCAACTGCATTAGAAATAAACAATATACTGGGGTTTATTGTACATTGGCAGTGATCTTTCTTTATAAAACCCCATATGCATTTAATCAAGCTATTGAAGATTAATTATTACAACTCTATGGTTGTTTACAGTAACACAAAGCCAAAATGACAAAAGTAAGGGTTTGCAATCAAAAGATAGATAATAAGATACAACATAATCAGACTGCAAGCTGTGGGAAATAGAAGATCCAGGAGAGCATGCTGTGATACCAACAGCTGGGACCCCATTAAACATATGTTAAATTGTAAAATAACTTTTAAAAGTGATTCTTAAAGTGATGCATGGCTGAATACATGAGTGTAATTGTTATTCCAATACATATTACCAAGATGGAGCGATGACAGATAGATAGATAGATAGATAGATAGATAGATAGATAGATAGATAGATAGATAGATAGATCTATACATGCCCATAAAATAGACACATACAGTATTAGTATTAGCAAAGAGGCAATGCTGGATGTTCCAGCGGTGGGTGTGCATATGGCCACATTTTGTTAACTTTGTGTACACTTACTTTTACCTGTGTTCCAAAATCAGATTACTCTCTTATCAGTGTGCATATTTTTAAATTATATTTCAGAGTTGTATAAACAATCATTGGTGTGCATGAACCATTACATTATAAGCTTGACCTATTATTTCTGTTGCATGAGATGGTCACTTCTCATTGCCTATTGCTAATACAATATATTAAAGTAAAATAAATTACATTATTCTAAGCTAAAATAAGAGCTAAGGACCAGATCCAGTTAGGAATGACACCCTAATTACACATGCACAGTATGTAAGTGGGGTGTCTGGGGGAGGGTGCATGCGCCCTCCAGACGATAGGTGCGATTTCTGCACGTAACACCTATGGTATGGAATTGAGTTCCATACGATAGGATTTTTGTACAAAGGGGCGGTACTTGCCCTCTGCCCGCCAAGGTGGGTGGGGGAGGGAGCATTAAAATTTTACAGTAAGGGTGGGAATAAGCAGCAGCGTAAGTCACTAAAACTCCACATGAGAGAGGGGAGTGACAGGGGGAGGTCACTCCCCTCTTCCGCACATACAGTGAGCATGCGGGGGCCTGGATCAGGTCCTAAAATTTCATCACTAAAGGCACTATTTACAAACTTAATTTTCATGTGATAGTGCTTCATAAAAATGAAGTGGAAGATATTTAGAAAGCATGCATCGCCATTGAAAACTTCAGTTTCCACGACGATGCACGTAAATATCACATCTCCTCGCCAGCTCGTTCTTTTCAGAGCGGGACAGCACTTCGTTATATTTACAAAATGCCAGTTTTACAACTCCGATCTCAGTGTAAAAATAATGCCAGCTCAAGATGGTATAATGGTAAGAAGTCCAACAATCTACCCTTCTTTTCCTCCCCATAATAGCTGTTATTAGGAGGAGGAAAAGGGGGGTATGTATGGCGAGACCGCTGAAACACACAAGCATGTGAAATTAAAGAAAATAGTTAAAACTTACCTGACTGGGCAACCCATCTGACTGCAGACGGCAAAGTCCCAACATGAATGCGCAGGCGCAGTGTTTCTCTTGTCGGGATTTGAAAATTTCAAAGTGCCAAAAGAAAAGCACTGCGCATATGCAATACTTCATTCAAGCTTTGCATGAATGAGAAGTCCTGCAATGGCCTCGCAGATTATCGCAGGACCTCGTCATAGGGGTAAGTAATAGTCAATTCTGTGAACGAAGCTGCCAAGCTCGCAGTGAAGATAAGCCTGGTGCAGCTTCATTCCGTTGCGATTCCCCGCTGCGATGGCTCACATTGCGTATTAGGGACAGCCGAAAGCTGTTTTTCAGCTGTCCCTATTTTGAATGTGAGCCCTCTCAGAATTTTTTTTAATGAATGGGTGAGTATGTGAATCGCATACTTACCCATTCACTTTCAGAAGCGCCGCTGCCAGGGACTTAGGGTTAGGCAGTGTGGGGGGAGACTTAAGGTTAGGCTGCGGGGACGACGACGACGGCGGAACAGGTTAGGGAGCGGGTTGGGGGAAACTCACCTTTCGGAGCACCGTGTTCTGGGGATCGATTGCTCACCGAGACCTTACAAAATAGAGCCATTCTCTACATGGGCCCACACTCGCTTCATTCACAGAAAAACTTTATTGTATGTAAACAGAGCCATAAATCACAAGTCATATAAAGGATTTTGGAACATTTACATTTAAAATGTACTACATTGCATAACTGCCAGTGCAATTTAGTATGATGTAATTTAGTGTAATTTCTCCAAAGTATATAAAGAATGCAAGATTACACAAACGCACACGCGCGCACGCGCACGCACGCACGCACACACACACGCGCACGCACGCACACACACACGCACGCACGAACACACTTCTTCAAAACTATTCTTTCAAAAAATATAAGGACAGAAGCATAGACTGTACAGATCAACTACACCAGTCACCAGCATGTTATAAATTAATGGAAAACCTGCTATTCTATTTATGCAGGTGAATATGTGCCTCATAATGAAATCCTCTCCATACCATATTGATTTGTACTTAATGTTCTTCATACAATTACGCATGTGTTGCATTTAACGTATTGATACAAAATACAATATCCACAATACATCGCATTGGTAGGTTACCAGTACTGGATCCGGAGTTTCATAATTGAAATGTTAACATCTATTGACAAAACGGACTATTTAATATTTCAAGTCCTGTTCCTGTTGTCTGGTATCCATGAATGTTTATATTTAATTGCATTATCAAAACAATGTTGGAAGGAAAAGTTACTCCCAATCTGCATGTATTAAATGAATATAACCAACATCTATAATAAAATTATCTGTTAGTATGGGAAAATCTATTTTAATTCAAATTATTTTGCAGATATCACAAAAAGGCTTTGTAATTCAAAAACCAAAATATATTAAGAGGATATTACAGGATTCTACTAGTACAGTTATAAATCTGTAGTTTGCAATACATATATGCCGTAAAGCCTAGTATTGAAGTGATGCCTCTTAGCTATGTTAGAATAAAGGCTGATCTAACACCAGAGCACTTATATAAACACATTCCGCAATACATATTCTATGGCTCAGAATACTTTCAGCTTGATGCAGCAGCATTTGTCAGAAGCCCAATATAGAAACATATATCCAACAGAGCATCTTAACTGTGTAATTAGGTTGCATATGTAGTAGCCATATATTAATTGATGGTGCATGAATAGTTGGCCGCTTACGTATGCGCTGTCTGTAGATGCAGCAGAGAGGTCTGAGTCATTACTGATTTTAAGAATATGGATGTTCCATCTCTTTTGATAAGGTAAAGCTCACAGAAGCCCTCACCTCCTACATAAACTTATATTGTTTATTCATAACTTTCTTTGATTATTTGATTTTATGCTGAAATTGGGCCGTATTCAGAAATCCGTCAGTGAAATGTTCGCAATTATGCACATGGTCGTTGCAAGGTAACACCCATGACACGCCCCTTACGCGGACGGGTTGCTAGAGACTTACGAGTCCCTCGAGAACTCTGATCTTTTTACTTACGCATGTGCGTATCTAACTAAACATGCCCTCAAATGCCCATTTAAATGCCTCCCCCAACCACTTTCATGTATCTTTCTCCAGACGGATTACAACCACGCCCCTCTGTACGTATATTCCTAAGTGCGATTCACAAGTCCGTGCTTAATGGACTTCCATGCATAAAATCAACATAGATAGTGTACATTTAGTTACTACGCATGCGCAGTTCATCCGATCCTAAAAATACGCACGGAACTTCCCGCAAAAACAGATCTTTGAATACAGCCCGTAATTCGTGCTCTGTAGACAATGTGAGTGCCCACTGTTGAGCCTGGAATTAAACAAGATATTTACAACTTTTTAACAAATCTGAAGCCATCACTAATCCTGTATATAAGTAAAACCTAGAAAATCTGATTTCCGAAAAAGGGACATCTGAAAGTTCCTTTTCGGATGTCCCTTTTTCGAATACTTACTATTTTCTTCATTTTTTTTTCAGAATGGGTAAGTATGCCGTTCAGCAAACTTCACCCATTCACCCTCAGAAAGGACGATATCCCTCTGCCGCACCTCC
Organism: Limnodynastes dumerilii; assembly: GCA_011038615.1. Classification (NCBI taxonomy): domain Eukaryota; kingdom Metazoa; phylum Chordata; class Amphibia; order Anura; family Limnodynastidae; genus Limnodynastes; species Limnodynastes dumerilii. Next base: position 630,564 of record WWET01000166.1, on the reverse strand, counting down.
ACCGCTGCTATTGCTGGACCAAGGGACAGGTGAGTAAACTCTCTATGCGGGGTAGGGAGGGTTAGGGTCAGGCTGCAGGGGAGGGAGGGTTAGGGTCAGGTTGTGGGAGATGGAGGGTTAGGGTCAGGCTGCAGGGAAG
>WWET01000166.1:616487-630252 GCA_011038615.1 Limnodynastes dumerilii | reverse complement strand
CGGCGGGGGAGGGAGGGTTAGGGTCAGGCTGCGGGGGAGGGAGGATTAGGGTCAGGCTGCAGGGGAGGGAGGGTTAGGGTCAGGCTGCGGGAGATGGTGGGTTAGGGACAGGATGCAGGGGAGGGAGGGTTAGGGTAGTGAGGGGGGAGGGACTATTTTTCCTTACCATTTAGGAGCATGGAGCTTTCAGTGCTCCGTGGATCGATGGCTAAGCCTCATCGAGGAATATGCAATCGAAATCTCAGCCAGTTCGCAACTGTCTGGGAGGAAACAGCCCTCTCCAAATTGGGCCGTTCTGACCGGAGCCCCACACCGAAATAAAACTGTTCTGAACACCTATTAGATATTGTTGTAGTAGTATATTTCTTCCTGCTTAATATTATTTTATAATAATAATGGACCGGATCCAGAATTCTAAAAAGGAGGGAGTTTTCCCATCACTCGGCTTGTAAAATGCCTGCTTTTGTGAATGCGCACGCACTATTTCTGTATGGATCTGGAAAATCTGCTTAGTAGAAATCTAAAGGGAGATGTCAGGTGACAGAACTCCATACGGGCGAGGGTAGTGGCCTCCCCCATGCGTTAGCATGAAAAGTTGGATACAGCGGTGACCTGGCATTAGATCACTGCTGGAGCTGTGCTCAGAGCTCAGGGCTATAGGTAGTCTGGATCAGATCCAATGTGCCAGATCCTGACAGCTGATTTTTTTATTGAGTTGCGGGTGCTTGTACACGCTGTGCATGCCCCGGACTTAATAGGCATAACAACAAAGGGTATGAGTTGAGTTCATAGGTGGGCGGTCCTATACTTAGTTAATAGACAATATAGGCTTTCTCTCTCATTGTGTACCCATCCAGACATTCATACTTCTGCAAAATTCTGCATGCTTTAATAGAAATATTTAATATTATCTGTTCATGGTTAGGTGGTTAAAATTTCTTTACATGTGTGTAATGCGACCTAGTGATTTACAATCCCTCCAAATCTTTTGTTTCAGGTTTCCGATCTCATCAGAATCCAGTACAAAAACTTTAGCTTCCTAGGTTTTCTTTTTTAAATCTCTCTGTATGGTTTTCCCTTAATGTTCACCTGATTAAATCTCTGAACACCAGCTCAATGGCTGTCATTAACTAATTTGTACATGCCAATCCAAAAATAAGGGCCTAAGGCACTGTTTTCAGGATTGCCGTCAAGCATTATTATTATAACTCTTATTATATAGCGCCATAAATTGTCTGCAGCACTTTAAAGAGAACATTAGACACTCACATCAGTCCCCACCCCTATTGGAGCTACATACTAAAGCCGTAACACATAAATATACACGCAGACTAGGGTTAATTTCATCAGCAGCCAGCCAGCATGTTTTTGGTGTATGGGTGGAAAACAGAGCACCTGGAGAAAACCCATGCAGATATGGGAAGAATATACAAACTCCACATAAATAAGGCCTAATCCAAGATGAATGGGCCAGACCCTGAGTTCAGTATGAAAGTGTATTTACACTAGCTGCGTGTCATTTTGACTTTTTGTTGTTGTTGTAACTCTGATCGTACATATCTTCCTGGTAACTACAAACGCAGGGGCGGGTCATCCATACGACAGCCGGAAATACGCTTTGTAGGCGGAGGGAGGCATTTAATTTGTACAGCATGGGCCGGGTTAGGTCGTTACATGCGACAATCCATTACGTGCGACCGTACTTACGCTTGGAAAAGTTAAGGTAGGGTATGGTACTGATTAATCAAGTAAATTATGAGCGACCGAGGTGAGTGCCCGGGGGAGTGCAAAGTACAGAACGTATGAAGATTGTACTTAAAGTGCACTTAGGTCTGGATCTGGCCCTATGTGACTAAACTTATATTTAGTAATATATAGTATTTAAGAAATGATGTAACTACTACCCTTCCGATGGACACCTGCTCATCAACGCTGAATCTAAGGATGTCTGATTGACAATGACGTTTGTTTGATGACTCCCCACTCAACTGTGATGCCTGACCTACACTTCCAAACTCGCCGCAACGTGGACGTGCAAGTACTATGCTTCATCTTAGAGTTAGGGTGCGGTTAGAGTTAGGGCGTGGTTACAGTTAGGCTGCGGTTAGAGTTAGGGCTTGGTTAGGGTTAGTCTATGGTTAGGGTTAGGGAGCAGTAATAATTAGTGTTAGTGTAAGAGTCTGAAGTGCCAGCAAAACTAAGGTTGATATAATAATACTATTGACCTTAATGTTATCAGGAAAACAACGCTGTTGAGTTTATTTGTATCAGCATTCATACACTGTTGGACTAATGTTTTTACGTGTATGAATGTCAATCAAATGTCATTCTAAGTCGCCTACCACACCTATTCTTTCACTTCCTAAAATGTAAAGGTTGCAATTCTTGCATTGGTTGCTGTATTTTTTCTGAAATTCATGGTGCTTATTTATTCCAGGTCTTAGACAAATGTGGATTTTAATTCAATATCAGAAGATAACTCATTTTTCTTAGAGAAACTCAGAGCACACAAAATGGTTACGGGTATCATAGAGATGCTGAATATAACCTTCATGAATCCACAGCTGAAAGAAAGGTAAATTACAAAAGTATGCATTTACTCAATCATTTCAATACCGTAATTACACAGACGCTTCATCAAAAGAATCATTAAAACAAAAAACAATACTAATTAAATCCATATTTAAATAAAAGCTTTGTGGGGAAAAAGGTACAATAAAGACAATGCTGAAAAAGAAATGATTCTCTAAAACTTAGTAAGAGGCACATTTCCTTTTACAGCAGTAATTAAGTAATCATTTAATCAGAGTTATGCAATGTGTGCATTTTTATAATTATAATAGATCACTAAATATAAACCGTGAATTATTTATCATTTCATATAACATATCATGGCAAATGAAAGGCTGATTGTGCTTTGAGTTGCGGATTAATAGAAAAATAAAGCAAGTTAGTTGAATGGTTAGAACGTGATATCACATCTAATTAATCCAACTGTCATATAAGAGCTATCTCCTTACAAAGATAAAATAGGATAGTGTTACAGATCTTCATTAAACATAATGTAAAGCCAGCAAACTCTTTGATCTAAGCCACACCCCATGAATACACACAGCTGAACAATACCTACATAACAGACATTTGTTTCCATAATTCATTCATTGCATGAAAGAAACAATAACAACTATTCCACTTAAGAGATCCAAATGTATGTCAAAACATCCTTGCCTCATGTTTAACGTAGTTTGTCATGTTACAGTTACAATCTTGTTTATACAATGGTCTTAATTTCTAATAAATATAGGCCTGTATTCAGAACACCGGACATATAGCATATTCTTCCGGTGTTTACCGAAATTTGTTACTGCGCATGTGTAGTATTTTTAAACTTAATCTACGTATCTTTTCGTTATATAGATTGCGTGTATGACCACAGATACGCAATCTACATAACGAAAAGATACGTAGATTACGTAAAAAAAATGACTATGCATGCGCAGTATCAAATTTCAAGAAAACACCGGACATATATGCTATATCGATGGTCTGCATATGGGCCTATGTTAGGTTAATATATATTGCAGTAAGACAGGACCACCACCTTCTAAAACCGTTCCACATTGCATAATTTGTCCTTGCTCATCCCCGCTAGATCCAAATCTCAGTGCAGTGGTGCCAGAACATCTGACAAAGAGGCTCCAAAACATTGATTATGTTTAAATCAACTAACGTTCAACACGGAAGATAATTAAATATTCATCTCACTTTACCATTTCCTAATTGCCTTTTAGCTAATTATATCATCTGAAGCCCTGTCCTAACCCAATACAACAAGGTGTTACTGCATCCCATGAAATCTTCACAGTAATTAAAGCTTAATCAATAAACTCCTAACTTTTTGTTTTAATATCGTGTTTAGTTACAACTATGAAAAGTACTATGTATTATCTTGGCAATATATACACAAATAATAATAACGGACTGGATACAGATTTAAGATTTTTTATTCGCAGGCTGCGAACAGAAAACAGCCATATTCTTTATCTGCACGGTGGGGCAAGATGGGGCCGTACGTGAAAAGCATGTCCACATGGTGCGAGAGCGGTGGGTTTGAAATCATGGCTAAGCCCCCTACACATGATTCTCATTTAATCACTGTGGACGGTACATAAATCTTAAGGTAGGGTCCTGGGAGCGTAAGTCCCATGTGTGTGCGGGGAGTGGTGTCCCATCGCAAGCAGGGGATTAAGGATACAACAGACAGCCGTAGCCAGATCTCCACTGCCGCTGCACTTAGATTACTGAATCAGGTTCAGGTCCAATATGAAGAATAAGTTGCACTGCTGTAATGGAAATTCTTAATGATTTAAACATTGCACACTGTATTTCAGTACACACACTTAATGGACTGTATTCAGAGTTAAGAATGAGTTAGGTGCAGGTCAGCACCTAACTCACCCATCCAGCCCCAAAACCTGCCCCTATTTTTAGGAGCCAAATGATACTTAAGAGTGCCATAGGGTTACCTTATGTAACCGTGCATATTCTCCTTCTTAAGAAGGAAAATACGCACGACGATCCCTTCCCCACGCTCTCCCCGTCTCATTTACATCCTCCCCCCACCCACTCTTCCTAATAAGGTCGCGAGGCTGCTGTGACACGCCTCTTCTTACATAAGAAACTACGTGCGACCCTAAAAGACCACACATAGTTAAACTAGGTTCTTAAATGCTACGTAGCTTGTGTAGTCAGTGTAACAATGCATGCACCGTAGTTACATTCTTAATTATGTGCACCTAAAAAGCATCAGTTTCTTAGGTGTGAATCTAGTCCAGTATGAGCATTAATTGTCTCCATAGTCCTTCATGTTGCACATAACGCTTGTCCTGGCTTGTCTGAGAAAATTGCCAAGCAATTCCATTTCACTTGAATATGGACATGCAAATTAACAATGAAATCAGTTCAAGCATTTAGATGCATACCATTTTCTGTCAAGAACTGTCAGATTTAAAGGAAAAATGCATCTTTTCCAAATACCTATTTATTTATTTATTTAATTTACTAGACATATTGGCTTTATATAATAATCTCTGCTCTATATGTTTATGCAGATCCAATACCTTAATAATCACTGATCAGCACACGTATTGTATGTATGAACAAGCTATGTGGGAGAGTTACTGTCACCACTAGGTATGTGCCTTTGTAGTAGCCAAAAAGTTCACTGCACTCATTTCCGTGCCTTAACTATTTCATTATTATGCTAGCTACCCAAAAAAGCTGTAGAAGGGACAGGGGGGTGAACCTCCTGAGAGGAAGTCTCCATAAGGGCAGGGATGTGAAAGCCTCAAGGCCTTCTCACCTTCCCTTGATCTGAGAGTCTGCTAGAAACTGGATCTGTCATAAGCTGTACAACAGAAGGCAGGAGCTGGGAAAAAAATCAGAGTTCTTAATTGATAAATGTGAAGCAGGCATGCACGGCACAAGTACAGCAATGGTAATATATGAGTTCAACAGATGGATCTCAATGGCTGGAGGCCAGACTAGACAAGGTGGCAGGAGTAATGCAAGTAGCATTGACAAGACTGGAAACACACTGCCACAGAACAGAGGAGGGATAAACATTATCTCCATTGTTTACATCCCACAGATGTTGGGTAAGGAAAAACAAAGCTGTGCAAAAAATAATAATAATAAAAATAAAGATATTAAAGTGTCATGAAAATGAATGTTGGCCTCATAGGAGGTTAGTGTCAGGCTCCCTATGTAGCTACAATGCTCTACCATGTCTACTTTTACACACATGGGGTCGGATCCAGACCTACATTCCCTTTACGTTTCAATGCGTAGCGTATTTACGCCAGCGTAATTACTATGCACTTCCCTCATTCGTACGTACTTTGGCCGTTTTGCGCTTTCCAAACCCTACCTTAGCTTTTTAAAGTGTAACGCTTGTCGGCCGTAATGGCTGCATGCACTTTTGCGCCTAAGCACGCCCATACTGTACAATTTAAATAGCTCACCCCGCCTCCGAAGCATAATTACGGGTGTCGTATGACTGGCACGCCCATTCATCCGTAGTTACGCTGTTGCTACTAGGCTGGTACGTACGTTCAGAGTTACGGGTCGTAACATCTGCCGTGCATGCACAGTACATACAAAATAGCGTTTTTACATCTCCGGCTAGCGTAAATACACTTGCAGACGTAGCTCTGGATCAGGCCCATGAGACCTAACAAATGGGACCTGGTGAATGGAAGTTAGTAAAAAATGCAGCAAACCCTGATTTTCCACCCCAAAACTTCCCCCAGTTTGCAGAAGGCAGCCAGTAGCACAAGGGACATAATTCTAGGTTAGTATTAATAATGATACTTTCCTATTTAATCCTCCATTCTTGCACCTCAGAGGGGCAGTCACTATTCTGGCTTCCATCCCTTTTCATTCCTTTACTGTTCTTAATAATTTAATCGCCACAAAATGTATGCGATTTATGCTCAAGTCCTGGGGAAAGCAAGCAAGAAAATAAGGCACTTTTGTTTGTATGTGGATTTATTCCGGACAACAATCTGACTTTTGGACTAATAAAAACAAGAGAAATACTGAAGTGTTTACAGTTCTGGAATGTAAGGCAGTTCATTTGTAGAAATAATTTTTGCTGTCTGCAGCTTACACCAGGTTTAACTTGTGCTAATATACTAGCTATCCATTGTTACTTTCCATCATTTTCTAAATGTATATAAATGATATAAAAAATATATAATCCACTGATTATAACTCTCTCTTCTCTCCCTATCCCCAAAAAGTACAAACTGTCCTATTGTATGAGTGGTTCTTGAGCTGCAATTCTATAGGTGAGACCCTGAATGATCAAGTGCAGTTAAAGGGTACCTTAAACACAAAGGGACGTATTCACAGATCCATTTTCACGTGGAATTGCATACATATTTTTAGGATCGGATGAACTGCGCATGCGTAGTAACTTTATTTACGCTGTTTACATTGAATTTATGCACGGAAGTCCATTAGGCACATACTTGGAAATTGCACTTGGGGACATAGCAGAGCCGGATTAAGACTTCATGGGGCCCTAGGCAAGATACCGGTTTGGAGCACACAGGATAGAGAATGTCCAGCAACACTGCCATTACCAGTAACAGTCTATACCATTCTATTTGCAACATACACACAGGGTAGCGAATGTCAAGCAACACTGCCATTACCAGTAACAGACTATACCGTCTACCTGTAACATACACACAACCAGAGATGAAAGGAATCAGGTAGATGGTTATAGTGTAATCAATGTACAGTAAAGATATTACCACAAAAATGCAAGTGGATCTTTATCTGTGCTTACACATTTATCAGTCACATAATTTACACCCACAATAGACAGTCACAAGTCAAAACTTTATAGTGATTTGTATGCCACTTCCAGAAACTTACCTACACAAGATGTAATTCATCAGCTATTTAACCCAAGCACTAACTGTACTGTTTTATAGATGCGTCTTTAAGATATTAGACTGGATCCAGATTTAATAGTTGGGGCCATTTTTCCACATGCCGCATTTGTAAAATGACCAGATTCTTTATGAGCTTATTTTCACACTTCTGATTTCCAGCCTGGATCTGAAACCTCGAGATCAAGATTTCCTTGGATGTAACAATTGTAACCAGAGAGTTTTGAGATGCTTGTGGCCCCCTATAATGGTTAACCTACTGGGAGTTACCCTCTAGCAAGATTCAGAGACTGTTCAATTCGTAAATTAGTTCCTACGCATGCGCAGTAGCTATTATCAGCATTTGACGGCCGTATTTGGAGCGACGTACGTTGTCGTGGATCCGGCCCTATATCACATAATCACAGCAGGTGCCGGACTAAACAGGTTTCAATGAAATGTATTGTGTAGAGAACACACAGCCAGCACTCCTATTGTTTACTCAAAGAAATATACCAAAGTGCTAATGTAACACAACAAAACAAAAACCAGACGGTTCCTTTAAAAATATATTTTTGAATATAAATAAATATAAATATCACATTAAGGTCAAGAAATGGCAAGAATTTGGTATTACCAAAACATGAGTATATAAATTACAAACTGAACAAAAAAAAATCCAGACAGAACATAATCCCAATTCATATTTATTATAGCAATATAAACCCCATTGCAAAGTTAAAACCCCACAATGCCTGGTTAAAAACCCCCAATGCTAAATTAAAAATCACAATGCCAATTTAAAGACCCCCCCATGCCAAGTTAAAACCTGCCAATGCCATATAAATATATTGTTGCCCACTGCCCAGCACTCGCATCTAATAAAAAAGAAATCGAAAAATAACTACTTACCTGCTATTTTCTACCAGATGCTCCATTTCAGTGAGTCTCCAGTCCTAACACACACATCCACACATCCCTCTCACACTTAGCCCTGCGCTCTTCTCTAAGAAACGCAGGGCTCGGGCTTTCTTAAATTCAGTGTGGGGGTCTGGGTGCAGCACTGGCGTGACGTCATGACGGATTTCGGGCCCCAGGGGACCGCCAGGCCCTAGGCGCTCGCCTAGGATGCCTAGCGGGTAATACGGCCCTGGGACATAGGTGAGGAAGGGCATGGTTGAAATCCGAACGTTCAAAGTTACGTGAGACAGGGCGGGGAGATGCATTTAAATGGGCATTTGAGGGCGCGGTTAGATAGATACTCATGTACGTACCTTTAAGTACGCCCGTAACTACACACGTACACATAAGGGTGCCCTATGGCATTCGTAAGTCAATGAAAACTCACTCAGTGTGAGAGGAGTGTCATGGGTGTTGGTGGGTGTTGCTATGTGCGTGCGTATAATTGCGTACTTTTAAAAAATGGTTCTCTGAACACGGTCCAAATACTGCATGTATTATAAGTGGCAATATTTCATTTCTGGTGGACTATAATGCATATAAGAACATGATAATACGTGCACAATTATGAAGTTTTAAAAGCCTCTTCATATAGGTAAGAATACATCCTACATATAATAATATCACAATAAATCAAATCGTTATAAGAGAGCATTGTAGCTAATAGCTGGTTTTTTGGTAACTTGCAAGCAAAGTCTCTTGAACATTACCTTCCCCAGAGCTGTATAACTACTTATGACACCAGTGTTTAGATTTGCCTTTGATTTGCCTTAGATTTAGACTTGCATGTTTCTTACCATTTTCAAGCATGTCTGTGATGACCAGGACGGTTTGAATACAGCAATGTGTTTATGACTGCTGAGACCTTGCAGTATATTTTTAGATTATTACTGTATTATGTCCTATAATTAATACTGTAAATCTCACAAGTGAATAATAACCATTATTACTATTCCGCAGGCATCTCCCTTGCTTTATTTCTGATTGCTATCAACACATAATGTATAATGGCCAAGGACTTAATTGTTTGGACTATTAATATGTTGAGAGATTAATAATTAATAGCAATTATAATTATGTAATACATAATTAAGTGATATGAAGTGGCACTCCTCTGTAAATAATAAGGTTATAAGGAGGCATTAGTGATATCATCAGTTATAATCATTCCGTTTTGGCAGAACATAAATATTTTTAGTATGAGAACTGTTAATGTTATAGAGGAATAATGTGTGCACAGTGGAGTATGTAGAATATGTTGCTTACATGTATCAAAGAAGTCTTCCATAGGAAGACAATTACCAGGTATAAATATATTGATGAAAAATGGAGGACTAGGTTGTGTTTTGCAATGAGTTGAAGTGTAAATGTTCTCACATATAGCAACAAACTGTCACTTACTATATTTTACACATATATATTGGGTAATAGCCAGCATGGGCATAAAATATAACATAAGTGCATTTTCAGATTTAAAACCCAGGCCCAGATGCTAGATTTTAATTAGATTACATTCAGATCTGCGATATTGGATAAACCAATGGACTGCCAATAGCCATTCCCTAATTTGGGCTAGATCCTGACCAACACACGTCTTACGGACGTGCAAGGTCATTAAGTACGGTAGCATAGCTGGGAGTGCACGCCCCCTGCACTCCCCTCTCAAGGTAGTAAAATCTAGAGACTTGCGGTTCCTATCTTAAAATTTACGGCTTGGTCATAATGAGGCTTCCTCCCGCCCCGTCCCCTCATTTAAATGCCTATCTCCGCCTATATGGCAGAGATACAGCAAATGTAAGCTGCTGGCCAGCCTTTGTTCGTACCCACCGATGTACGTAACAAAATGTAACAAAATGTGCGCATGCACACATCATAGCTGACAGGGAAATTACGCATGCAGCATGCGTAATTCCCCTTTCGACCGTAGCCCAGGATCTGGGCCAACCTTAAGGTAGTAAAATCTGGACACTTACATGTCCAGATTCCTACCTTAAAATTTACAACTTGGTGCAGTGGGCGTACTTCCCATCGGCAGTAGCCCAGGATCTGGGCCTTTATGTCTGGATGGGTACACAGTGCATCAGTAGGCCTGTACTGTACACTGTAATTTCAAATAACACACACTCGCCAGCGCAACCTGTTCCCTCGGTCAGAAACTTTCCAAGGAGTAATTGCTCTTAAGTCTGGATAGGGCAAAAATGCACTCTGACTGGTTAGCAAACAAGCCTGCGCATGCACAGTAGGCAAAAGTGGATCTGAAATTCAACCACATGGAAATTAGGGGAAAGTCCAAAGATCCGGTCCGCTTCTGTAATACACAGTAAGGTGCAGATGGCCTTACCCTTTGCCAGTGGCATCAGGATGTTTTGTTAGTGAAGAACATAAACACAGCAGCCACCATTGGTAAAGTAAAAGCTGCCTGTGTTCTGTGCGAGCAGGAGGCATGGATCACTGAGGAGTCTGCCTGCTGGTGATACTTATAGTACAGGGTGCCTCTGCTTCCTACTCCCCTTGACAACTAAGTAGAGCCCCCCCACCTTGTTCCAACATCCCTGTCCTTGTGCTTTATTTCCATAGACTCTCTAAACTAAACTATTGAACTATTGTATTACACCAATGGTTCTCAGCCCTTTTTGGTGTGCGCTAATTATCCATTATCCAGTACCACAGACCAATCCCATTCTATCCCCATTACCCTCTCCTTAATTCCCACCCTCCACCTTCACTATGGTTCATCTATAATCACGTCAACCGGAAATCAGGCTCTACAAACCGGTGAGTTACCCGTTTCTCCTTTATCTCTTGTCTGGTCACCCCGGTTCCCTGTCAGGGTAAGCCCGGGGTACCACTACATTGTACACTTCTTGCATTGGTGCCATAACACCCAGGCCCGGATGCTAGATTTTAATTAGATTACATTCAGATCTGCGATATTGCATAAACCAATGGACTGCCAATAGCCATTCCCTACTTTGGGCTAGATCCTGACCAACACACGTGCAAGGTCATTAAGTACGGTAGCATAGCTGGGAGTGCACGCCCCCTGGACCCCCCCCACAATCAAGGTAGTAAAATCTGGACACTTACATGTCCAGATTCCTACCTTAAAATTTATATCTTGGTATGTGGCTTTACAGCCGCTGACTTTGTCGTAATGGGGCTTCCCCACCCCGTCCTCCCTTTTAAATGCCTATCTCCACCCATATGGCAAAGTTATGGCAAACGTAACCTACTGGCCGGCCCCTTTATAGTAGCGGCCGGTGTATGTAACAAAGTGCATTCGCCCATCATAGCTGATGGGAATTATGCATGCAGTGGGCGTAATTCCCGTCGACCGTAGCCCAGGATCTGGGCTTTTATGTCTGGATGGGTACACAGTGCATCAGTAGGCCTGTACTGTACACTATAATTTCAAATAACGCACACTCGCCAGCGCAACCCGTTCCCTCGGTCAGAATCTTTCCAAAGAGTAATTGCTCTTAAGTCTGGATAGGGCAAAAATGCACTCTGATTGGTTAGCAAACAAGCCTGCACATGCACAGTAGGCAAAAGTGGATGTGAAATTCAACCACATGGAAATTAGGGGAAAGTCCAAAGATCCGGTCCGCTTCTGTAACACACAGTAAGGTGCAGATGGCTCAGGCAAAAAACAGCTCACCAACGCGTTTTGTCCAGGATTTACCAGGTGACTCCATCAGGGAGAATATTAGCCAAGCATCAGGTAAATCCTGGACGAAACGCATTGGGGGCTGTTTTTTGCCTGAGCTGTGTGTTCTCTCCTGAGATTATTACTCAGATAAGCCTGTTTTTACTTATTATATGTATGCAGATTTTGTATAAATTTTACTGGCAATAAATTTTGTGTTAAAAATACTACACTAGATTGCCTTTTATGTTTTTATCTCCCACTTGCCATGCTGGATGAGCTTCCTGCTACATAAAGATTCCAGAACCACGGGAAAAGATACCATTATATCTTATCTCTGGCCCACTCTATATGAAGCACATGCACTTTATTCACATATGAACTGTTGCACTATTGGCTGCCCCTGTTTTATCTTCATCTTTTTATCTATTTATTTCCGGGGGAACTACCAGACACCATATTTGTTACGTTATAATACAGATACACATCCCATATATATTGAATATTATTTTATTATTTTGGTTTCAAATTTTTTTCTAGAATTTTATTAAAAATTTTTTTAAATAAGCAGTACAAAAATAATTGTACATAGCAGAACACATATAGCTTACTTTCACATTCATGGCACATTGGTCTTGAAGTCCCCAACATATTTTTATTAAATTTGCCCATTGCATCTGTATAGCTCATGGATATAATGTTAAAAAACGTGATGTTACCTTCAACGGAAGCGGGGCGATGTTTACATTACCGCAATGTTGAACAGGTTTTTTAATCATACATACTAGCACATACAAGTGTCTAATGGGCCAAATAATTTGGAGTTTTCGCTTTGGGTAGCATAAAGTCAAAATCTCAACCAAACTATATGCATGGCATGGCATCTATGATACATAGCAGGGAATAGAATCGGCCTCATAGAGAGCACTTAGCAGGAAGGTCACATTTTGTAAGAAGTTTGCCGTTTGTACCCCTACACAATCCATTCTCTTCAGCTGATAGAAAAACAAGGGTAAGTGTATATAAACTAGATAACACTGATGTTAGCAGCTGGCCAGCCAGTCTTTAACTGCTGTGGTGATGCTACGTTTGCGGCACCCAGTGATTTCCATCTACTAGAAACTGCATTTAGACTTCATATTCATATAATAAAAAATCAGCAAAGTGAGTAAAAGCAAACAGTGCAAGGGAGGTTTTGTCCCACTTTTAAACCTAAATCTAGGTTGCAGAAATCTGTTTAGAAAAGCAGCATGGAGCTTCGGTCCTCACAGACACACCACTGTGTCATCTAGAAACAAAACGCAATTTCAATATGATTTGTATTGTATACGGCAGCGGAGAAAAGCCAAGGGAGCTTTATTTAATTTCATCCTGACCTCTGATACGTGTGCTGGAAGATACAGAGATGAGTTTATGGGATGTCTTTGGTTCTGAAATAGATATTAATGCAGTATGCAGAACGTACAGTATGGTGCGCTTAACCCCTTCACTGCTGAATCACGAGGAGCAAAGAATCTCCGTCACGGCCTTGTTGTTTTATTTACTCTAAATCACGAGTACAAAGCTGCACCAGCAGATGTAACTGTGTTTATAGTTTTAATTTATTTATTCCCCTTTCCAAAGCTTGGCAGGTTTGACAGCTCCAACCTGCTTGATTAATGCCTTGTGGGAACCCCTATATTGGCTGCCTGTTAGTGATCACATTTTATGCAGGAAT
>WWET01000166.1:594944-613282 GCA_011038615.1 Limnodynastes dumerilii | reverse complement strand
ATTGCCTAGTAACCAGAAGTAGTAGTGGCATGAAGCCATTGACAAAAACACAGGGGCCTTGGCTAACCAATTTCCTAGAGCTAGCTTTACTAAACTGCGGAAAAGGAAAAGTGGAGATGTTGCCCATAGCAACCAATCAGATTCTAGTTCTCACTTTCCTATAACATACTAGACAATTTCAGCTAGAATCTGAAAATCTGGCCACTAGACTCATTGGGCCAGATCCAAAAGTAAGTGCACTTTAAGTACGATCTCGTAATGTATTTACGCAATCATAAGTATTATGCACTCCCCCATGCATTCCCCTCGGTCGCAAGTAATCTATTGATTTACAAGTACCAAACCTTACCTTAACTTTTCCTTATGTAAGTACGCTCATACGTAATGGATTGTCGCACGTAACTGTCTAACCCGACCCATACTGTATAATGTAAATGCCTCCCTCTGCCTACAATGTGTATTTCTGGCTGTTGTAGGGATGACACGCCCCTTTGTTCGCAGTTACGAGGAAGGTACGTATGATCAGAGTTACGACGCCTAACACCTGCCGCACGCATGCGTAGTACATACAACAAGACGAAATTATGGAAGCAGCAGGCGTAAATAAGCTTTCATACTGAACTCAGGATCTGGCCCATTGTGACAATCTAATCTGTATTAGTCAGGTTTTATTTTTTGCCCCAATGTAACACATATGAATATTTTCATATATTCATGATAATCCATGGGATCTCTATTTTATCATTTATCTTATCATAAATACTAAAGTATTAAAAGTTTATCATATTAAATGAAATAAACATTTTAGAGGCACAAAATGATGACGTTACCAGTTACAATTCCAAAAAGCAAATTCCCACAAAGCCAAATAGCATTTCTCTAGTAACTCAATGTGCTGCTTGTATTGAATTACCAATTTCCCTAAATATTAAATTGATTTGTTATCTTCCTTTCTGCATCTTTATTATACAGCTGTGGTCATGTCTCTCTGATAATAAAATATTAAAAAAACGGATGCCAGCAAGCTACATTTGAGCAGAACACAAGTAAGATGTATCAGAAAGAGCTGAATACATTTCAATGCTGAGGCCAATCTATAAGGAGCAGCTTGTAAATATTCATTTAATACAAGTAGATTTATTCTATGGGAGCAGGAGAGTAATGTATGCTTTAGAAGCTGTATTACAGCAACAAGTCAGGATACATCTGGAAATCAAACACACATTTACTAAGTACATTAGCTTTGGGCATATCCTAACGCTTGGGTCTGAGCCACTGGAAACTGTGCATTGCACACATGGATGTGTCTGTGTGTGCCCTGTAGGCTAAAAGAGTCAAGCAAGTATATTGAGCCGCTTGCTATCTCCACTCTGCAGAGTCTACGACTGGTACCCCTGAAGTAATAAACACTGCATGTGACCTATAGTGCAGAATAGTCCATGGGGTATCAGATAAATAAAGTAAATAATTGGCTGCATAGCAAAATGCCTACAGAGTATGAGCAATATAATTGTACCTATAGAATGTTGACCTTTCCTTGACATTCAAAAACTTAAATATAAAAAAGAAATAAATAAAGCTTCCGGTGTTCATATAATTCTGCGCTGTTCACATGGATGGCTACATATTACACTTAACAGGATGCTGAAGATTATATTATGTGTGTATATTTTGAAAGTTTGATAGCTTACATAGGGTTTAAATAAAAATGCAGTTACAGTTGTCTTACAAGTGATACAAAAATCTATCACTGCATGTATCATTTTACACACATTTATCTGCCTAGTGTATATATCCAGGAGATATCTAAAACTCAGGCATTTCTCCCAATATCCCGGGAGAGCTGACAAATCTTCTGCAAGTCCCGCCCCCTGCCTATCATTACAGCAATTACTAGTATTACTAGTGACTTGATAGCTTAATTTTTGTCATCAAGCCCCGCCCACCCCAGGAACACTATGAATAGCTATGTTGATAGACAGGGGGCAGGGCTTCAGGATGCGATTTGCATAAAGCTCTTAAGCCTCTCCGGCATCTGTTTCTTCTCTCCAAGATCTCCCAGAGGAAGAAAAAGAAGGTTGGCAACCCCAGTATTTATAGTTGAATACAGTGAATACAAGTATGTGGAGCAGTTGTCTTGTTAGCAACCTCTGCTGTTAGTCCACTAATAATAGAAAAGACTTTGGAGGTTTTACCAAGTTTTAAGAAATGATTACAGAGGGCCTCATTCATTAAACGCGATTTTATAAAAGTCGTGTGATTTTTAGTTTAAAAATCGCCAAGGTGTATTCATTAAGCTAAAAATCACACCAATTTTTTTTTTTTATCACGTGTGCAAAAATCGCGCTCCCGACTTTTTTTAATTACAAACATAGAACGTTTGTAATTCATTAAAGACGATTTCACCGAATCACGGTGAAATCTCCTTTAAATCACAGCTACAGATTGCAGCCATGCAGCACTTAGGATTTTTTTCTTACACACGCGATTTGCCGCGATTAAGCCCTAAAAACATCGGTGAACTTCGCCTGTGTTTGAAAATAATGAATTTCAAATAAAAAAAAAAAAATCGCGCCGATATCGCCGCAATGGGCCGCGATGTAAAATCACGGCCTAAAATCGTTTTTAATGAATGAGGCCTAGAGAGAGAGATAGACAAATAATGTTTTTCTGGTTTCTGTTCTTCATAAAATGTAACAGATGAATTGGGAAGGGTATTAACACAAAAATGATCTTAAACCACCTATAATTTTAGAAATATAT
This sequence comes from Limnodynastes dumerilii, assembly GCA_011038615.1. Lineage (NCBI taxonomy): Eukaryota > Metazoa > Chordata > Amphibia > Anura > Limnodynastidae > Limnodynastes > Limnodynastes dumerilii. The sequence continues at coordinate 610,519 of WWET01000166.1, read as the reverse complement.
TAATTTAACTTTTTTTTTTAATCTATGCACCATTCAGTAAATTAAAATACTGAATAAATCTCTTATGGTGACTATGGAGATGAAACTATCTAAGAATGGAGCTTTGTAAGTAGTCAATTTAAGGCCTTGTTTATGAATAATTCACTGCCAAAACAATCAATTTGTCATTTATTTAGCTGCAAATAAAAAAAAAATATTTAAATGAAACAATACTAGCTATAAAACAGAGCAGCAAATCACTGTGTACAGCCACCCTCCTCAGACTTTTCCCTAGGTTATTTTAGGTTACCCAACTTCTAGCTGTAAATATGCATCAATGCTGTCACTATAAGCACAGATAAATGAACATCGACAGTGATGTGTGACAATTTTTGAAATGGTCCCCTATATATACCCTCTGATGGGAACTGTCCATCTGAGGGTATAAATAGGGGACCAAAAATGACAGATAGTCATTTGTCGGAGGGACATAACACAAGAGGACAGTCTCGTGGAATGAAGGCCAAAGAAGATGACTCAGACAATCTCTGCAATCAAGACTGAAGACTTCGAAAATGTGAGTATAAAGCTTTATTATAAATTTTTTAAATGATTAACTCTGCAAAAATTTAATATTATTCTACATTTGTGGGACACATTATTATCCTATTAAGATAAGGTCATACATTTTAAATATGTCAAACGGACAATATTTAGATATGCAGCATGGCTGCAAACTGTAGCCATGCTGTACTCATGGAACTACAAGGATCAGCCAAGCAGATCGTTGTAATTCTGTCAGTACAGCATGGCTACACTTGCAGTCATGCCGCGCTGCGTTTCCAGTCTCGTGGAATAGATATAGTTAGTACAGCTTCTACCTATATCTATATAGCTATATCTATACAGCTATATTTAGTACAGCTATCAGACCACATTATGGCCCGGATTCACAACCGCGGATGTATTACACATACGTCCTTAAATTATCGATAATAGCTACTACGCATGCGTAGAAACTATTTTACGTAATCTACGTATCGTTTTGTTACGTAGATTGCATATACACAATCTACATAATGAAATGATACGTAGATTGCGTAAAATAGTTACTATGCATGCAAAGTAGCTAATATCGGCAGATGATCGATGTAAGTTGCAAGATGGACGTTGTTGTGGATCCGGGCCCTGTATATAGCTAACGGAGCACATAAGGTATAAGTAGAAAGCAGGACACATTTCTGAAAACTATTCAGGGGACAATATTAAAACAAAAGATTTATTAGGCACCATGTTTAGTCATTATGCGGGGACATTATGTAAGCTGTGGCATGCCATTAACACTTGGCATGCTGCCGCTTATGGTACTAAAAGGCACAGCATACCCTGCAACACATAGGCATGCTGTGCCTTCTAGTACTATATGCGGCAGCATGCTGCAGTATGGTTTTTTAAATGATAACATCATTTTTATATTTTTATTTTCATTTAAAGTGGGTGTTGATTTGAACAAAATCGACTCTCACACCCATCTCTTTTATGTTGCCCGAGTTTTTGGCGTCTTTGCAGCAAGTTTACAAACCGCTGTATAGTAAATACAGCGATTTGTATGTTCTGCCTTCTCTAAATTGACATAACCATTGTAAAAATGGCGATTTAGAAGAGGCAGCATTTTAGGCAATTTTCTGGAGATTTCTAGAGGAGGGGGGCATTTTTCAAAGAGGTGTAATAGAACACGAGGGCATGAATATAAACTGGAGGGTGGTAGATTCAGAGGAAATGTGCGGAAAAATGACTTCACTGAAAGGGTGATAGATAAGTGGAATAACGTCCCATCTGAGGTGGTTGAGTCTAACACAGTAGAACAGTATAAACATGCTTGGGGTAAATATAAGGATATCCTAAATCTCAAACTAAATTGAGGGTAAATAGAGTCTAGTATAGTTTTACATAAACAACTGGGCAGACTGGATGGGCCATGTGTCTCTTATCTGCCGTCACTTTCTATGTTTCTATGTAAGCGTACCAAAGTTACGCACTTCAGAGGATAATGCACTCCCCCACGGATTATGTAACTTAGCTGACTTATGTGTTCAGAACCCTACCTTAACTTTTCCATGCGTATCTCTGGTCGTACAGAATGCCTTGGGGCACATAAGTGCCTAACCCAGCCCATACTGTACAATTTAAACACCTCCCCCTTCCACAATGTGTATATTCAGCTTGCGCAGGGATGTCACGCCCATTTGTACGGCGCTACGTAAAAGGTATGTGCGATTACAGTTACAATGCGTAACAGCTGGTATGCGCATGCACAGTGCACTCACACTGCCCAAATTACGCACGCTGCTTACGTAAAACGGCTGTCGTTATTAAGTCTGGATCAGGTCCCTGGGGTCTGGAATGTAAGGCACAACCCAGTCTCCAGTGAACATGGCATCAGGGGCAGAATTACATTTTGCATTTAAAATTGTTGCCATCAATTCTGATTAGTTACTATTGCGGAAATGTGAAAACATACAATTATTATAACTTATATTTACCAATAGACCATAGAAGCAGAGATCCTAAACACACCTCTGAGCTTGTGCCCTTTTTGTGTTATCATTTCTGTTTTCAACAAGCAGAATGATACATAATACAGTGTATTTTTCCATAATCACATAGAGAAATGGTAATTGTCTATTCCAGCCTCATGTGAAACAGTGTCTGCTGGTGTCAGAGGAATAATTTAGTATAAAAAAAGAAATATCTGATGGGATAATGCTGTGGTGAAACTATTATAACAATAATAACAACAATAAAAATGATCATAAAATTGAACGTAGAAAGATATTGTTAATATGTGCTAGCATTTACTGGAATAAAAAAATAAATCAGTGAATACTAAGATACCATTTCTGATGTAGGATGGCAGAAATGCTACAAGCCTTTTTAGTGCTGATAGGTTAATCACACTTGGCTGAAAACATTTACTGGTTGTGTTCTGCTGGAAAAAAAAAAAAGAAATCGATAACATAAAGGACAGTTTACGCTTGCAATGCATTTTTGCCCAATTAATAGATTGCCTGTGTGTTGCATATTTTGCATGACAAAGGAGTGGAATATTAAACTGCCATTCATAATGAAAATGCACTTTGCAAATTAAAAGCATCGAAACAGAAATTTTTCACCCTGTTTAGGAAATAAACAGTCCTTAACCAATTAAACTGCATTGTAATAATCCTATGATTTATGGCAAGTTGTTTAACTTTCAAAACTCAGCTAACCCATATTAAGGTCACAATCCATCATGTCTTGCTTGGAAAGGCAGCGAGTAATGGCTGCTGTATTAGCTGCTTTTGATGATAGTATGAAAGAAGTATTAGCGCTTGTCAACAAAACTGCTTACAACATAACATTAGCATGCATGCACTGCCATGCCTATTCATTATTCTGGCAGTTTCACACATATTGTTACAAGCTTATAAAACATTGTGTTGGGTAACTTGAAACTGAGTGTATACGGTTTGGACTGCTGATAGAATGAAAGGCAGTACTGTCTGGGCTGACTTACTTTAGCTGGAATGTAAATAGAGACACACATTCTTTACCCTGCACTTATTGATAGCAAAAAAAACAAACCTGCTGAATTATTCAGTATCGGCCTCTTCTATTTGTGTCTATCAAAGTTATCAATTGCCCATCAGGCTCTGTGTCAAAACAGGATGCATTAATCTGGTTGAAAATAAGACAAATAAATGGATACTATTACAGGGGTGCTAGCTTGCCAAACTGTCAGAGGGGAATCTAGGCAGTGACATTTTCCATCAAAAATAGGATATCTGTCTTAAGTGAGCAAACGATTCCCCACTGTGAGCCAAGAATGCACTTAGCGTACCGTAAGTAAATTAATCCGTCTATGGCGGCCGTGAATTATCAACAGCCGTAACAGAAACTAAGAAGTTATTTTTGCTATGCAGGGTCTATTGTACCTGGGAATTTAAATGATTGGAATATCTGAGTAATTTGGCAATAGCCATTGACTGTACGGACAATATAAGAAAGAATACTTACGGTACTTTAACAAAATCTTGTGTTAGAGTACAATCTGGAACAGGCTAGATATAATAACTCCATGGAGTACTCAAACAAGAAGAAATAAATAAAAAATAATTAACATTCTGATTTGTGCAAAAATGTTGCTTTTATTTTATTGGGTGGCAAGGATTTATTGGAGGGTCATTGCACAGGCAGGGATATGATAGTGCAAGAAACTGTTACGGTTGACGCAGTCCTCCCAATTTACTGTGTCACTGAGTAAATCACTGTTCCCATGTGTGGGTGTTTAGGCCGGATAAAGTTTTACAACACAGACTTTTGTGACAGAAAGCAGACCAGCACACCAGAACAAAATGGATATCATGTTATACTCAGTCCACCCATACAAGTGGGCATGTTTTGTGTTCCTACAACTGTTTACTTAAAATGCTTTTGTCAAGAATTAATAGTTTAGGACCAGATCCAGACCACAGACTGTTCCACACAGTGTTCAGCTTTTTTTTTACAGTAGCTGTAACAGACTGTACACAAACAAGTAGTACACTACAGGCAAGAAAATTGTTCAGATATGACATAATAAGACAAATATAAACAGGCAAGAAACACTACTATAGAGGGGGCAGGTACAAGGGAAGAGGAGTCAGTCATCTCATCTTATATTAAGAAGGAGCCTTTATGGAGCCATAAATTTAGGTATTACTGTGGGTGAACGCCTGGCTGACGATTTGGCTTATAGAAAGAGGTCTGCTAATCCCAGGTTGTTTATTGTAGCTGGGGAGGGTGGTGGAAGGAGAACCATGGGGCCCAGGTACTGAGGAAGGCGTGAATTCTATTTTCTCTTTTTCATGGTAGAAAGGTGCCATTGTGTAATTGTGTAGGAGAAGAGGGTTGGGGTCCTTCCAGTGGTTAGCTAACAGGCAGCGAGTTGCATTTAATATTTGAGTGATCAATCTATCACAGTGTTTGTCAAAGCCTTCGATGGGGAGCCCCAGTAGAAAGAGATTCTGGCGCAGCTCCACCATATATGCAGATAGGAACCCACCACTCCACAGCCACGGCAGCACAGAAGTGAAATGGTACCTAACATTCGTCGCAGACACAAAGGGACCAGATACCACCTACAATAGACCTTGTGCATGTGTTCTCTTGGACAAGTGTAGAAAGGAGTCTCTCCCAAATATGGGCTCAAGCATCCTCCGAAGGAGGTTTCCCCATGTCTCTGCCCCAAGCCTCTTCATGTTTGGCTGAGGGGACATGTTTTTGGGGAAGCAAAATATAAGGTAAAGATCATTTCCATAGAACCCATTCCCAATAAAAATATTCCTTATTCCTATGAATTCTCCACTGATACAGCTGTGATTTAGCTATCAGCTGTATCAGTTTTGAAAATAAGATATTCACAGCAGCAACTACATACTCTGGCAGCCATCATTGGCAAATAATAATTCAGGTAGCACTAAGGGACTGAGGCTGCACCCAGACCAGAAGTGCCCCTGTAAATCACTGCAGACTTAGCCTACTATCTCATCAATCACTGTGTATATACCAACCTTGAGAAGGGCCTGGTATCTGCCCACAGTCTTTGGACACATTCCAAGCACTTGTAATTCTATTGTGGAGCATCTGTGATCTATCTCATAATAAAGGCAGCATGAAATATCATGACATATCATGACATTAATGCTGATTCTGGGTGCAGCCTGACTACTAAATTGGGCCCTGGCACATTTATGGCAAAAATTAAGTATTACAAATGTGTGATTACAGAAATGAAATCTATAGTTTCTGTAATCAGACCACTGGCTCAAATAAAGCAGTAATAACAAAAATATGAATTCAAATATATTACAAGAGCACCGAAGTTTAGAATTATTTTTACAGTAATATAAAAACTTTAAGTTTTATTAATTAAACTTCTTTTCAGTTAAGATGGACTAAAATTAAGACTTATGCTGGGTACACATCGGAGGGTTTTTCCACGACTATTGTTTTGAACACACAATAAACAAGTGTTTTGAATGATATTGTGTAAGTGTGTACTTTGCAACAATCATGCCTTCTCGATGCAAAGTACGAGACCTCTTTTGAATGCATCTTTCAGACTTTCCAATTTGAGCGATCAAACGATGTCCTGATCAGCAAAACAGATACAGAAAAAACCCCAAAAGCAAATAAAAACCCACAAAGAGCTGTTGGTATCATGTGTAGTGTGTGTGCATGGATTGTTCTGCGTAACTGCAGGTCATTTAGTAAATCTTTTGAAAAAAAGTGTTCCATGGGAAAAGTCTCAGGATATACCCAGCTTAACAAAAAGTCTCTTTGAAGCAGAATTCATGAAGGAACAGGGAAAGTCAGTGTTGTCATAGAAGGTGGCTTTTCAGATGCTGGGGGTGTTTGAACCACCCCAATTATTGTGCTGTCAAAAAGCAAGCCCTTACAGTTTTCATTCTCATATAATGGAAGGTATATGTAATATTTTATCAAATTGGATTGTAATAGTCTCTCAATTCTTGTTACAATGTAAAACCAGTTTCCTTTGGAGAAAATTGAGTAATTTTGAAAGTGAAGCATTTGTGAATAAGAAAATGTAATAACTTTAACTTGATAAGTTGTTTTGAACTCTTTATATAAAAAAAAATCAAATATGACATTAGCGTTTGAAATATTTTCTTGATCTTAAATATATATTTCATATTTATTGTCTGTTAATATAATACAATACCACCCAATGTTTTATAGGCTGCTGGCACCTTGATCCATAGTTAAAGAATTCACACAAGTATGACCATGAATATGCTAGACATAATGTGGATCTAAAGCTTAACACAAAGACTATTCTATTAGCCTATAAATACACATAGAAAATACAGCCACTTACATTTGAGCCATAAAAATGAAATGAAATGGATCTAAATACAAAGATTACATTTACTTATTGTTAGTTTTATTTATAATTATTTATTTATGTATTGTATGCTCTTTCCCCAGAAATTGATTTCCCAAGCTATGAAATTTCTTTCATTTATTTTCATAAAGAGAACTTGGCATGTGTGGCACAATAAAGGTAATTGGCATGCCAGTTTGGGCTCATGCCTAAACAATGATGAACACAACCATAGCCACTTACATAAGGATATATTTTTTACTTACATGAGGATATGTGCTTAGTCAGAATAAAAGTGCTATCTGGCAATTTAATGGCTAAGTAATATTCACTGTAAAAATATCTTACAGCACAAATTACCAAAACTTAATATTTATTGGGATGGATCTAGAAGTAAGAAAATACGCTTCGTATGTAAGTCAGCTCTGAATAGTTACAGCGCATGCGCAGTACCTATACTTCCACAGCAGGAAGCAATGTCCACATTCTGTTTTCGAAATACAGGCAGCCAAAAGCTAATTTACGTCTGGCTGTATTTCGTAAATATTACTATTTAGAAACTTTTAGTAATGAATGGGTAAGCGTGCCATTCAGCATACTTACCCATTCATTTATTTGCAAACCGCCGCCAGACCCGTCAGACCCAACGTGAGTATATGGGGAAGCTTGTGGGGAGGGGAGTCTTAGAGTCAGGATGTGGGGAGGGAAGTTTTATGGTTAGGCTGCCGGGAAGGGAGTTATAGGGTTAGGCTGCCAGGAAGTGAGATATAGGGTTAGGCTGCAGGGAGGGGACTCTTAGGGTCAGGCTGCAGGGTGGAGAGGGTTAGGGTAATGTAAGGTGAGGGTTAGGGTAAGAATTATGAGAAGAGATACTTAACATTTGCTGCTGCGTATTCATCCTTGGAATCATCGATTGCTTCTCCTCAGCGGGGCAAAATAAATGATTCCCAGGCACTTCACTGTGGGCTGATAGAAAACTGCCCTTTCGACAAAGGGCCATCCAAGGTGGCGAAATACACCCTTCCACAACAGACCACAGCCAGATTGGATGCTGTGTTCCATAAGGTATTCCGCCTCTGCACATGGATCCAGTATCCACACTTAAGAGAGTAGTGGGAGTTACCTGTTCCCCTACATGCAGAATGTTGGATACCAAAATCTGTATGTTAGCCTAGCCTTATATGGCTAATATACAGATTGAAACCTTAACTCTGGAATAGGTCCTATGCGTCTGAACTTAAGTGTTTTTATTTTTAATTCTGCATAGATGAAGAAATAAAACAATTTCCAAATTGCTCATAAACAATGAACTACCAAGATCTCTACCTGAACAATGTGATAATACCAGGGAAGAGTTCCTGGTTACTTTGAAATACACCTTCCAAGTAGGACTACTTATGAAGTGATTATCTACTGCACAAATTTAAAGACCAGCTTTAGATTAATATATAGAATGCCTCTATAGCTGGCCATACACTAGAGCGATTACTGGCCTGATCATCCAATTATTAGGTGATCGTGCAAATAATCGTTCTAGTAGATTATTTGATCTTTTGGCAAATAGCGCCCGATATTTTAAGCTGAACCAATCAGCTCACTGAACGGTTCCCTCTTCTGCTAAGATAATCGGTCCCAGCAGGAGAGGTGTATGGCACCGATGGTGGGAAATCCTCCCATTTATTGGGCTATCTCCTGCTGGGATCAGTAATCGTCCCAGCGTATGGCCAGATTTGGCCAAATCAATATAATATACTATGCTATGCGCTCATATATATTTATTTTAAACCTATTTAGGATTACGCTGATTTTCAAGTATAAATGTATAAGTCCATGATAGGTAATTTATAAAATGCAGCATTACTTTATTGCGACACCAATAAATGTATCTGAACTGCAATGCACCTTTGAACAGACAGCTCCTGATTAGTTAACTGCAATATTATTGCCAGGCATATTAATGGAATTGAGATGTGCATCATTAACTCATAGTCCATTTGATATATTGACTCCCTAGGGCTAAAACAAGGAAACATGCAGAATATCTAACTATGCTGTCAAATAAAAGCCTGTCACAATATACATATATTCGTGTGTATACATATAATTCTATTTTTAGAAGAATACAGAGCGTCGGCTAACAACTAAATATTTTTACAGTACAGCAGACAGCACAAATAAAGATGGCATAATGCACAAAAAAACATAATCCTAATAAATACATAAGTTGTAAATACAGATGGGTCATATATATATAAGTCCAAGTTAGGGGGCACTCCGAAAAACCCAAAGTGAATAATAGCTTGGATGCAAAGCTCCACAAACGAAGTTTATAATACAGCTAGTAAGGATATCGAGCGGCACTCCAAGACTTATAAATAAATACACTGAGATTTTCCGTGAGACTCCCCTTACTTTGCGCACCTGCTGTAAAATTACCTTATGAATTGATTTGAGCAACCTCCATCTTGGAAGTTTGTTTTAAAGCATGTCTGGGATAGTAGCTGATAGGGAGTGCTGTCTCAGAGTGGCTGTTTTGGAGACTTGGGGACCTCTGTCGGGTATGAGCTCTCAATTTAAAAATACATGATATATGAATTTCATCACACTGAAAATACGTTTACATGAGTCAGACAACTTGAGGTCAAGCATGGGTTTTCATCTGGATTTCCGAACACAGAAAAAGGACATCCACTATGTTATTATATGAATTATTATATTATAGTTGTTATTATAATAATATGGTAAAGAAGAAGAAGGTTGGACTTAAATGTAACATAAAAATCTGTTAGTAAGATATTAAATCACACTTGTAATAAATAAATAAATCTTTGTATTGGTAACACCAGGGAGCTGATACAGACAGGCCCCTTCTATGGAAAATTTAGATGCATATTGTCCTTGTGGTACCAGGCAAGTGTCCTGCTATATCATCATTGACAGTAGTAGTCTGTATGCAGGGTCGGGTTTAGCGGTCTAGCTGCTCATAGGCACAGAAAAAAGAACCGTGAAACTGTGTTCTGTCAAGGAGTATCAGTGAGCTGTGCCCCTGGTACTCATGTGTTGCTGAGTAATATTGGGTGCCAGACTCATATAAAGTAACACTTGAACCAGTAGGTTGTCACAACAACCCAAGTCAGCACACCAGAAAAAAATGCACCCAGAAAATCTCTCATAATAAAAATATCTTACTGCAAAAATAGTGAATATTGCCACTATAACAACTTCATGCAAGACATGAGATCATATTAATCCAAAAAGTGCAAAATAAGTGCATTCAAAAATGGATCCAAAAAAGGGGAAAAAAAGTGCAAAACAGCATTAGCAGCATAGGTCGTCTATGGAGATAAATGCTGACCCGACAACTGTTTCGGTGTACTCAGGGGTAAAGACGCTGCAGATGTCAGGTCACCAGGGACAGATTTCGGACATATTGGTGATGTGTACCTGTCCCCTTCTTCTATGGGCAATTTTACTGGATACATTAGCTGGATACATATATATGCATCAATAAGACTGTCCAGGATGGTTTGTATCTCCATACACTGCCTAAGCTACTAATGCTGTTTTGCACATTTTTCCCCTTTTTTGGATCCATTTTTTACTGCACTTATTTTTTGTGTTAATTTGATCCCATGTCTTGTGTGAAGTTGTTCATATTGTCAATATTCACTATTTTTGCAGTAAAATATGGTGGACCGGATTCACGCCTAAGAAGCAGAAGCAGAAGCTTCTTAGGTGCGGATCTGTAATAAATGACCTACTATGCATGTGTAGTAGGTCATTTACGCCATCTACAGACCAGTTAGGTACATAGATCGCCTCTTTAAAGACCACTGCGTATTTTCAGTAGAAAGAGGCAGCGTAATGCAGCCTCGGGTGTGTCTAGGTAGAAGTGGGAGGGGGGAGGCGAGGAGAGGCCATGTCCGTGTGGACATTGCATGGATATATAAGGTAGCCCTATGACACTCGTAAGTGCCATAAGGTACCTAAAAAAGGGGGCGGGATGGGGGCTGGACGCGTGAGTTAGGTGAGGATCCATCCGCACGTTACTCCCTCAGATCTGTGAAAACGGTCCGTTACCATTATTATGAGAGATTTTGTAGTTGCAGTTTTTTTCTGGTGCACTGACTTGACAACCTAGTGGTTCAAATATATATATATATATATATACACTAAATGAATCCCCCTCCTCCTATTAGTATGTTGACCCTCCATCTACTCTAGCTCCCACTTTTCTATTATATGCATTCACACCCCATTCACACTGTGTTTAAATCCTGATAACCCCTTATTACAGTAACTCCCCTCCCTCCAGTTCACACCTTATATACTTTACCTGGCCTTTATCTTCCTTCCCACTGCTCAGCCGACACCTTAATAAAAAAATAAAAAAAAAGGGAAAAAAACCAGCCCAACAAACCGCAACCCGTGGCAAGTGAAAAAAAGACGCGACTGCAGAAAAATAACAAGCTCATTTCCGCTTGTTATAAGCGGAAATGGCAACTATGCTGATTGCCCCCAAGCACATGCCTGAAATGTCTAGTGGTAAAATTGCTTATGTTTGTGGTTGTCTTAATATACTTTTACTTAATTGTATCCTAATAGCATTCTTTCTTAAAAATGAACCTGGGGACTCTGGGGACTATGTTCAATAAACAGAAGCGTGAAATAAACATGTTGATGTTATACATTAATACTATTTATCTGCGTAAGGCATCATTTTTACAGAGTTTAATGAGCAACTCTCTAAATTGTTCACCAGCATACAAATAAATGTTAGCTAACACTATTTGGATTGATTGCTCTAAAAAAACCAGCTAATTTTGATTGCAAATTAAATGTGTATCTTGGTTTTGTAACAGTAGGCAACTAAAACACAAACAAACAAACACGTAGATACATTAGCAGTCCACATCATTTGCAGGCACAGGCGAGAGATGCAGTGCAAGCTAAACAGGAGAACATTTGCAATTTAAAGTATAATTCATGATAATGAAAATGTAAAGCAGTAGTTCTGTTTTATTCAGTATGACAGGTTAGAAGTCCCAGTGAAGTTACAGTGTAGCAAAGAGTAGATTAATAATTTAATTGCACTTGGAAATGTGCAAGTCGGGTACCACAAGCTTTTATTCTGTTACCAGCTGCTGACCCTAATATGGATCAACCAATTAGACATCTCTATTTAATTGCTGGGTGACCTATCTAAAACTCACTAGGAATGTTCATTATGAAAAAGCTCAATTGCCTCTAATAATCCCTCTACTGGAGACAAATAATTTGATAGCCAAAAAAAATACAGAAAATATAAATAAATAATTTGAAAAAAGCCCTATTATTACAGATCCTGTTCAATAACATGCACATCTTAGTAACAAGCTTTCCTTTTTTTTTTCCTATCCCTTTTGGCAGAGTACCAGTCCTCTCAGATAACCCCACACAAAAGCAAATATCATTTGTCTGAAGTTACATTTGCTACTTGTTATCACAACTTATGCAACTTAATTCGTTATTCAACGAATTCACTTTCTTGCTTATTAGATGCAAGGTAGCTGCTCTCCCCTGAAGGCCGTGTATGCAAAAGACTGCTTGTAATACTGTCACTTCAAACCTCTCTAGGCTCTAACACTGCTCTAGGAATTTGAAATAAAGAAGCAAACAATTTAGATTTATTCATGACAATATTAAATCTACAAATGACAATGGTAAGAAAGCAGGGGAGTTGTTTAAAGTTTAAAATTGTTGAGACAAATGAGCTACTTAATAGATAAAGATTAAAAAAAAACAACAAAAAAAAACCATATGGCCTATAAAAGAAAAAGAAATGTGTCACGTTATTATTCATGTTATAGAGACACTTTCATTTTGACCTTGTCTTTATTGGGCTCATTAGACTACCTTGCAATGGAATTATATTTCAATGTCAAGTCTAAATCAACCCTGTACTGCTAATGTACTTTAAGATATCTGCGATAATTTTTCAGATTTGTGTAAATATGGCACTGTCATATTAACATACAGTTTACATGTTGGAAATATTTCAATAAAATTAACAATGTGAATTAAAAATGGAGGGTCTGCTTCACAGGTGAGTGTATGCCTAATAAAGTGGTACAATTGGGGAGCGGTTGACATGTCCAGAAGACAAGCACACACAAGTGTGATTCATAGCCCAATATACGACTAAAGAGGTTTACCAATATTGGGCATATTTACTCAGCGCACTTCAAAAATGCTGCTCACACATTGCTGTTCATTGTTGTTTGGATAGTCAGGTTGATGAAGTCCAGCATCGACAGTGCATACAGTGCCAGGTGCCTGCATCTAACTATAAACAACGTTCCCTCTTTGGTCACCAGCCACTAAGCTCGTGTTGGTCACCCTGCCTTCCACAAAGCCAGGTCCAGAACCCTGTGGAGGCCCCCAGGCAGTTGAAATCCCCCCATCATGATGTGTCCCTTAGAGGCATAACATTAAACTAAGTAGTGTGCATGGCGGTTGCCATATAGGGATGATCATTACATGTATGTAGGTTGCACTTTCATTTGTTTTTTTTTTACAAAGTGACAGCTGACAGAAGATTAGCTTTTAAGAGACAAACTGTAATGTGAATCTGAGGTCTATGGTTTATGTACTTTAAGTTGTTAATGGGTACATTACATTAATATAGTATTTTCTCTATAGAGTCTTCAATATAAAGTTTTTTGCTTGGAGTTGATCATATTTTTTCTATCTTTTGTAAGCAATTTAAAAACGCTTGATTGTAATTGTCTTTCAAGATCAAATCAATATTATTTTGATTCGTTGACATGAGGCCCATAGACTGGTGCCTACTTTGCCAATATGGTAAACCAGCATCGCCCAATCCACCTATGGTATCCTACCCACCTTTCAGCTCTAACTAGCTCTGATTAGACTGCACATTTCCAGCAAGATTACGAGTCTCTCTCATATACTCATATGCGTGTGTGTGTCTGTGTGTGTGTGTGTACGTGCATGCGTGTGTGTGTGTATGTATGTATGTATGTGTGTGCATGCATGCGTGTCTGTGTGTGTATGTATGTATGTATGTGTGTGTGTGTCTGTGATCATCTTGCATTTTCATAGATTTTCCTCCATCTGCTTTGGTTTTCTATCACAGTCCAAATACATTCTGGTGGGTTAACTGGATAAAGATATAAATGGACTGAGTTTGAGTGTTTGTAGGGCTAATGGGCCGTATTCAGAGATCCGTTTTTTCGGGCAGTTCCGTGCGTATTTTTAGGTACATTTCAACTGCGCATGCGTAGTAACTTTTTATACGCAGTTCATGTAGACTAGATGTTCAATGCGGACGGATGGAAGTGCAATGCGGACTTGTGAAGCGGACGTAGCTAAATACACATGGAACTCAAGCGGAAAAATACGCACGGAGGAATTTACATAGAAATGGGCGGGGCGCATTTAAATGAAGGCAAGTGGGCGTGATTACAAATATGCGCACGGATGGAGGACACATATGCACGGAAATGGACACGGAAAGTTAGGGCTAGTCTATGGAGGGGGAAGTCTCTGTGGGCACGGATTAGCAAGGGGAGTGACTGGGGTTTTGGTAGGTGTTACTTGCTCCGTCTTTACGTATATTTGCGCTCCGATCGCAGCACGGAAGTCTGAATAAGGCCCAATGTGACTAAATATACAGGAAAAAAAGTACAGTGTATAATGGTGACACTGCAACAATAACTAAACAGTAATACAAATAATTCATTTAGGGGTACAACAGATATTGTAAGAGTTAAGTATGATGTAATATACACATATTACACTATAGAAGTGTGGTTTTATGTAAACATATTTATACGTTTCTAAAATATATTTAAGCTTAAATGCACATTTAATGGATAAAGATAGATGTATAAAAGAAATGACTACAATCACAAGGGACATGATTCCCTAGGCACTTTTGCAGGAAAACATCTGAGAACAGCGAATAAAACACTGCTGTGAAATAATACATTTATAAACTATACATTATTACAATTGATTATGAAATAAAAAACATACATATTTTAAGTACAGTAATTGTTTAAAAAAAACTTTGTAAAAAAAAAAAAACTATATTACTTTGATGTGCTGTTCACATAAACTGAATGCTATTAGCATATAAAAGAAGTTGCAAATGAGAGGATACAACATTGTTGTCCTCAAGCTTATAAATAAGACACCACAAGTGACAGTTTTGTCGGTGTTACTTTGTTTTTCAACTGCTTTCTTCTAAATCACAGAGTAATCTATGTGACTGCTACATCAGCAGCAACTGCTAAACATGTATATTATGCCCTGGTAGAAAGTGTGGTTTGCTTTATAAATCATAAAAGTGCACGTGTCCCCGCAATGACTGTCAATGAGCTCTCTGTCCTGGAGCGCGGGGACGAGGACTAGATGGCAGAGAATTAAAGGTCACACCAGGAACCCTGCAATACCTAGTGCTATGGATGTTGTCTGGAACAAATGCACATAAGCATGTATGAGCTTGCCATGCCCTGATTAAAGAGAATTGCCCTAGCACTTAGCTCCAATGCAACTACTTGGCACCCATTTGACTTGATAGCAGTGATACCTTTGTTTACACCAATAGGGGGGAAAGGAGGGGATGGGGGGGGCAATGTTTTTTTTTTTACTTATAATAACTTTA
>WWET01000166.1:570377-587828 GCA_011038615.1 Limnodynastes dumerilii | reverse complement strand
GTCCACATCCCCTGGGATAGCCTGATATAATTTTTTATAGTAATCTTCAAAAGACCTAACAATCTCTTCCGTTTTGGTTACTAGACCCCCCTGTCCATCTGCAGGTTTTAAGGCTATAATATGGTTCCTAGGCTTCCAGATTCTGGTCATATTAGCCAATACCCTCCCCGGGTTGTTTCCCCACCTGTAGTACTTGTGGGCAGTGTAGTCTAGTTGGCTTTGAGCTTGCAGTGTCAAGTGAGCATCTAGTATGCCTTTTGCTTGTTTGTATATAGTTAGTGTATTGGGATTAGGATCGGAAGTATAGTCCCGGAAAGCCGTTGTTACCGCCGACCGTAGTGACTCAGTTTTGGCTAGTGCATCCTTGCGTTTTTTAAATACGTAGCTAATTATATGGCCCCTCATCACAGCCTTTGAGGCTTGCCAAAAGAGAATTGGATCATCCCAGTGAGCCATATTATCATCTGCATATTCTTCCCATTTAATTTTCAAATAATTTTGGAATTCCACTGAATCTTTAAGGTGCGATGGGAAACGCCATAGGCGCACTCCCTTCGTTGGTATAGTATGCTGAATGGTGAGATAGATTGGCGCATGATCCGATAAAACAATATCTCCTATCGACGCCGCTCACACCCGGGATTTAAAAAAAAAAATGTATTACTTTTTTCCTTTTAATTGGAGTGTTCAGCCCCCCCACATTCCAGGAAATTAGTTTGAAGCACCGGGTGTGGATTTCTGTGTCAGATGTGAGTGTTTGTGTAGGGTGCATAGCTTTAACCTACCCCTTCAGACGGCATGGAGACATAGCAGGCGTGCTCATATAAGGAAGTCCCTCTGTCCTGGCCTCCAGAGGCGACTATTGGAAACTGTATTACCTTGTGGCGTGCAACAACAAAAATGCAAAACATTAATACAAAACATTTTTTCTTGGCAATCCTTCCTTTTCTAATTTTTCTCACCAATAATATAACTTTTGGCTCTGTCTGTCTCCACAGAAGCCAAAGGCGCGAACTTAATGTACTAATACCAACATTTACCAACATTAAATGATTAATAACTAAATGAATTACGACTAATAGCCTATAACACATTCCTTATATTACGTTTGTAACAGCCTCCTAACGAGAACGTCCCAAACTTTCTAGTATATAATTACCCTATAAGAAACCTAACTTGTTAAGATCCTACATTATGGGTGAGGAGGAGACCTGGATGGGCTTCGTGGACCTAGGAAATGTTCCTTTGCTTTGATCGGATCGGTAAAGATTGATTCCCTGCCGTTTTCAGTGACTTTAAGCTTTGCCGGGCACAGTAGTGCAAATCTTCTGTTTTGCTCCACCAGATGCGTGCACACTGAGAACTCTTTCCAAATCTGTGCCACAGCTACCGAAAAGTCCTGGAATATTAAAATGCGCTGATCATCGATGATTAACTTGGATGCCCTTTTATACGCTGTTAGGATAGTTTCTTTAGCACGATAGTCCAGGAACTTTGCGATCACTGGGCGGGGTCTTGGTCGGTCTCCTTGTCTCTCTGGACCAATACGGTGCGCCCTCTCTATCTGTGGATTAGGTAGAGCGTCCAAGAGTCCGAGTGCTGCTGGTACTCTTAGACTCAGAAAATCCGTGAGTTGTTGCCCCTTGATGGTTTCTGGCACCCCCACGAATCGCAAGTTGCTCCTGCGGCTCCGGTTCTCCAGATCGTCGATCTTGTCAGCCATCTCATCAATTTTCCTTGTCTGGGATGCAATGGTTTCCTGCATGGCATGTATAACGTCTTCCGAGTCGCCTGTCCTCTGCTCCAGCCCTGCTATCCTGGATGTGTTCGCCTCTATTTTTGCAAGAGAGGCGTCCATCACTGACTGTAGATGATCGAATCTTTTATCAATTTGCGGCAGCATAGCTTTAGATAATTCTTTCACCCAGTCAGCAAAGCTTCTGGACGGGATAATTTCCGTTGCATCATTAGAATCCTCTGAAGGCTGTGGGTCTTGTGTGTTAGGGGAGGGTGGCTGGGTAGTAGTGCGTCTAGTAGCAGCCGATTTGTTTCTACCCCCCATACTGGACGCGGGAGCTGAGGAACGCGACCCTTGAGACTTGTCCAGGAATTTGTCCATACTCCAGTGGACTATGCCTGATGAGTGATGTCTAAGCAGGTGACAGGTGACTGAGCAGCTCGCCTCTGTGCAATTGGTAGGGTGATTCTCTTGGAGGCTGTAATTAAAGTAGAGTAACATCTTCTGTTTGAACTATTTTTAAGCTCTAGGAATAGTTGCTTGTCAGTATGCTGGTCTGGGACCCTCAGTAAGGTAGGAAGATGAAAGCTGCACTTAGTGGTCACACACTCTGCAGTGTTGATATTAGTTAAGCTGGTCTACAGATCCTCCTGCTGTGATGACAATGAGGCCTGTGAGTGCAAGCAACCAGACCCTCAAAATGGCGGTGAGTCAATCAAGGAGCAGCCCCCCTTTCTTCACTTAACCCCTCTCCAAGCTGCCTTTCACGTGGTCCTTGATGGTGCACCTCAGTACCCCTAACTGTGAGCAGCTGCTCAGGTAAACTCACAGTTTCTGGCCACTGCACTGAGTGACTGCTGCAGCACCGTTGCTGTGGTCCTTGTGGTGCTCCGGCGTTGTACTGCCTGCCCTGATGATATTCGGCAGGCGGCTTGTGTCCTCTCTTCCTCCTATCAGCCAGGGACATTGAGCAGTGCTGCTTGGTAGTTCAGCTGGGTGCGGAGGGGTCTCGTAGCTCAGGGAGGAATGACTTCCTGAGCTAGCTGCCGGGCGGCCTGTTCCCGCCAAACTGCCTCGCTCCACTGAGGCTGACTCCGGGGCCAAAAGAACCTCTCTCTCCGGCTGCCTCCCACCTCAATTGCGGCTCACCCGATGCACTAAACTTTCCCCCACGTCCAGGGATAGTTCTTGCACGGGTAAGCTTAGTGAAAGTGTGGGTGATAGATAGTGGCGCCGTGAGCAGACTTAAAACGCGGTCACCACAGTGTACCGCCCGCCGGAAGTCCCCATAACATAAGATTTTAACGTTATTGGAGGATTATGGTCATACAATCTTAGTTCAAACTACATGGTATTGCAAAAACTGTACAAACGTTGTTTTTTAATTTTATCCGACAAAGTTTCAATAAAGTTTTTCCATGTCTCAAAAAAATTGTCTGTTCTAGTACGGGGGAGAGGGTAGGGCCCAAACTTGAAGAATGGATTTGCGCACAGCAGCAGAATCCGAAAAATAGCAGTTTCTTACAGTCTATGGACATTCTCTGATTTACTGGGAAGATACTAAAAATAGCCTATTTTGCCGTTAGGGGAAAATACTTAACTAAGTGGGTGTTAATAAATCTGACCACACAAACCCAAAATTGCTATATTGCCGAACAGTCCCACAAACAATAGAATAGATCGGAAGCCGCCAAATATTTGTATGTTTTATTACGTTAATTATTGTAATAAGAAAAAGTCTACCATTAAACACTTTCCTTTGTTTCAGTTTGGGAGTGGAAGACATAAAAAACATTTAAAGTGGTGATCTGCTGCTGGTCAGGAATATATTCTATGAAGGGTTTATTTTTTGTTTCTTTTAGAGAATTAAGAGAAACAAACTAAATTAAAATAAGAACATGCATTGGCTTGTGATATTATTTTTCCATTGGAATTAGCATTAGGGATACTGCTATTCTTTCTAGGCTTCCCTTCTTGTAAATTTAGAGCCCTAAACACAAGGCAACTCAGTAGTCAGTCCTCTCCTTGGTCAGACAGGAAATCCATGACGGCCAGTTACTTTTTTCACTGATGAGCAGCCCATTTCTCTACATATTTCATAATCTGCTATTTTCAGGATGAGCCCCTTCTCATCAGCTGCTCCAGCATCTTTCATTATCACAGAGGAGAAGAGGGGGTAGCAACTTCTCTCATCTGTACATCAGCAGAATGTTAAGCCTAAACAGGTGTATGTGTGTGTCCTAATGGCACCCAGCCCTTCATGCAGACGAGGGTTGGTCACATGTATTTCTTATACGGAGTCACCTACCTTAAAATTTCTGCAGCGTCCTTACTTAAAGTACAAAGGGCACTAAGCAAACCCTCACTGTACTATTTATAGACCTAACCCTTCCATTAGCATAAGTGGTGACCACATCCTGCCCTGCCCTGCCATCCAAAACACCTCCAGTACAGAATCCAGGAGCCAGACTATCCAGATCCGTATTGGAAGTATGTTGTGCACGCAAGCGCACTTGTGAAATGCGTGTATTATACTCTTGCAAACAGAGAAAAATGCTAACATTGTGGAAGTCTGGATCCAGTCCACAATAATATTTAAATACATTTGTCTATTGTGTCCATGCTACATGAACATAGATGATAAATTGTAACATATAGAAAGGTGAAGGGGTGGTTATTCTCGTTAAAGTTCTAAAAAATAGAAGTAGTTGTCGAGGAAAAAAAATTTTGACTTTATTTTAATTCCTAATTAAGGCTCACTCTGTGTTTTAAGCCGAAGGATGTGCTCCATCCCATGGGATTTATGAGCTCATACTTACGGCATTACTTTATTTTACTCTCAAGAGTTCTCATTTTTTAACAGCATTTGCATTTCCATACTCTCAGATTAACCCTAAGAGGACCACCGGTAAGCATTTCTCTTATCTCCCACATGCAGGCACTATGACAGCACTAGAAATGAAACTTCTTGTGTGCCCAAAACTAGTGTAATAATTGTATGCATTAAAATAGGTAGTTGCTTAATTATTCAACACTTCAGAATTAATCCAATAAATATATTATGCATATTAACTTTGGTAATTAGCCTTTTATTAACTGTTTTCCTTCTCTCTAAGGTCCTGGCTGAAGTGTCCTTTAATAGGGTTATTGCATAGAGAATATTGCATAGAGATTTATGCATGGTTACAACTTTATTTCAGATATACTCATTTCTCAGTTTCAAGTACTTCTATACATATTGTCACGACCCTGACCTCACCTGAGGCTTTCGTGACTTAACTGGGACACAAGGGGTTACTCACAACATCCACATGGTCTGTTCTACTAATGCTCCTTATCCATCCCAAATATGACATTACTAATGAACTGCCACCACCAAGACTATTCACAGGAGGTCTTGGACCGGATTCAGAGTTGTGTGTGTGCACAAGACGGAATCGCGCAAACGAATTTAAATACGGGCTATTCAAGGCTGCGCATTTTAGCTTAAAAATTGGAAGCGTGAATCGTATGCATCTGGAATACGGCTATGCATTCTCGTAAGAGCCTCCATGCTTCCGTCTAATTGATCAATTGAGTGGAATGGGCACGCGCGAGTCGGAAGTACACATTTTAACGTCCCCCTACATTTAATTCAATGAAAGGTGGATGCGGAAATGCACAAGGGTGTTTAATTTTTTTTTTTTTGGGGGGGGGTGTAAATGTAAGAGAAATACTTTTCCAAAAAATGTACAGTAAGTTGGTTTGAAATGGTAAAAATAAATTAATATTCAAACTGTAAACTATGTAATAGTTGTATATGGTATGTAAAATATTTGAAACACTAATTTGTAATATGGTGTTTTTATTTAGAGTCTCCAACAACATACAAAAGAAAACTGACATTTTATGATTAGCGAAAATTAAATTTTTTTAAAATAAATATAAAAAGTATTATAAATCGGGCATGTGCATGAAACAAACTAAAATAAACAAAAGCTATGTTAAAATGCCTCACGGATACAAAATTTCCTGCAGATATACGCAACTTTGTATGTATATAAAATAGTGTGGTAGCAGCTGTATTACTTTGTACTAACGAGTCATGTGTCTGCCTTGAGGCATTTCACAATTAAAAAAATGTTCAAAATATGCTTGCAGCATGCTCAGGGCTGGTGCAAAGAAAAATAGTAAGCGTGTGCAAACTGTCAACACGGATGCGCTCAAATCTGCTAGTAAACGCCATAAAAATACATTACCGTATTCCAACACGCACCTTTTTGCATACAAATAAACACAGATTCGTAAGCTGGCAGTTCCGGAAAAATGGCATCGCATGCGCCTGCTTTATGAACGTCAATACAATTCCTGCGCATGCGCAGTGCGCAATTCCGCTACGTATCCGTCTAAATTTTGCACGGATGTGCAACTCTGAATCAGCCCTCTTATGTTCTCCTTTACACAAATCTAACACAATTACGCTTTATCAGAATTATCATAAACTCAGAATAATACCTCCTGTTATCATTAAGTAGCATTTAATAACCAAGCTAGTCTGATAAGTAAATCCATAAGAACACATAGCGATAAACTTATTCATTGATATTTAATATGATAAGAATCACAATGCTTATTTACAAAAGAATAACAATATTGGCATACAACATGCAAAACAGTTTCTTATGAAGCAAAAAGAAGAAAACAAAGAAAGACTTATGCAAAGTTATGTATCTGGATTACACTTTTTAAAGGCAAAAAATGCTCCTTTCCAACAGCCCCGAGCTTTGTGAAAAGTGACAAGTTTATTTTTGGAGAGGCTCTTCCTCAGAGATCTGGCTTTTATGACCCCCTCCCCCAATATTCTGATCCATTTACGACAGGAGCCATAACCTTACGGGAGATATAACTTGTTCTGCTCCACTCCCTTCAAGCTAGTGCCATAAAACAAAATCAGATCCTGGCCAAATGAAGGTAACTCTATATCTTGATATTAATTTATACACAAGATATTCCAATCAGTAAGGGGAGGCTTATTCAATGTCAATTGCTGATTGGACAGCCTTCCTGTAAATAAACCATCGGGTGCACGATGCTCCTGCTTGTTATAGCGTCAGCTACCCTGCCTGTTTGCTGCCTTAGTTCTATGCCTTGCCAGACCTAGTCAGTGCACCTTCCTTGGATAACCCTTTGTTCTCAACCATTTTCCCTTCCTTGCCTGTCTCCCTTGCCTTTGCTATTTGCTTTCATCGAAACCACAAAAAGACTGAATTCCCATCAGGCATGTTGGGCTCTGTTCTTCACCAGATTAAATTTTGTTACTACTTATCGACCTGGTTACAAGAATGGGAAAGCAGATGCCCTCTCGTTGTTACCTTCCACTCCTCTCACTATTATTCCATACTCCGTGGTCATTGCCTTCACTCAAGACTTTTCTTACAGGCTCCAGAGGGTTCAGGATCAAGCGCCTAGTCTACTACTCTGTGTCCCGGCAAACCTGAGGAAGGCGGTTCTGAAGGAGATCCACTGTAGCAGAGTCTATGGTCACACTGGTATTTGCCATACCACGAGTCTCCTTTCACAGTCTGTGTGGTGGCCAGGTATGATTCGAGATGTTTAGAAGCTTGTAAATGCTTGTGGTACCTGTGCTTAGACCAATGTACCAAGGCATCTTCCTACAGGACCTCTACAGCCGTTACCCATTCCATCTTATCATGGATTCACATTGCACTGCGGGCTTTTATAGCATCAGGGTCAGAGTCATATCAGAGTCTGGAACAATACCTTCATGCCTATATCTCCAAGTGCCAGGATAATTGGGCACAATTTGCCTACAATAATGCTGATAATTCTTCTACCAAGGTATCTCCTTTTTTCTGTGTGTTTGGGCCCAATCCTCTGACCAGATCCCTGATTCAAGTGGATTCCTTGGCTCATCCAGAGATTTGCCTGGTCATATCCTGACTGAGAACGGTCTGGAGGAATGTGCACCTAGCCTTGAAATATGCATCTGTCTGGACCAAGGGTAATAAAGATTGATTCCGGAGGAAACATAGATTCAGGGTGGACCAACAGGTCTGGTTGTCTACCCAGAATATTAGGCTCTGACAGACCTCTAAGAAGTTAGGTCCTTGGTTCATTAGCCCCTTTAGGATTATTAGGAAAATAAATCCTGTTTCTTTTAAGCTGGATCTGTCCCGGAACCCGAGGATACCAAATTCCTTCTATTGCTTGCTACCTGCCAGGGTTTCTAGGAAGTTTGGTGTCCTCAGCCAGGTTTCCTTCAGTGGATGTGGATGACCATCAAGATTTGAAGGTGGAAAGTATCCTAGATTCCAAGGTGAAAAGGCAGACTCTCTTCCAGAGATAAAACTATTTTTTCTGTATGTATGTGTGGCGCTCTTCCAGAGATGTCCAGTGGAGAGATCATGGGTTCCAGAGAAGAATCTTTATGTGGATTGCTTGACTAGAGATTTCTTCGAGGCTGGTCCAATGTCAGTTGCTTATAGGACAGGTTCCCTGTAAACAGAGTTATATAAGTATGTAGTTGTATATCTGTGCTACCTGCTGACTGCAGATCCAACACATGTTGTAAAGGAGTAATTCAACTACAAGTAAACAATCCAAAACAATAGAGAACAGAATAAACTAAATATATACATAAAAAGTAAAAAAAAAGTATAATCTTGATTTTTTTCATTTTGAATTACACATGTTTCCAAGTTCAATTTTGGCACGTTCACAATGTCCCTTCAGATGGAAATCCTTTGTAAATAATATTCTTTCCAACATCCCCAATAATGGTGTACATAGGAGATATAAATAAACAAAGCAAAACCAATTTTGCAGTATAACTGACAGTTTCCTTAAATTAGATGTCACATTTCACACTCACAAATTTCTCCTCTTTAGTGGTAGACTTTTTTCTTTTTTTTTTATCTTTTTAATCAAGCGTTTTTCATAGTGATAAACAAAGTGACAAGATAACAGCAGTCCTCGTTGGTTTAGGAACACAACATAGTTGAACATCTTTAAGTGATGTGGCATTTACAAGCAATTGATAAACAAACGGCTTACATACTGTGTGTACTATTAATACAACAAACCTTTAAGGACTAATCCATAAGAGTATTAAGGGAGGGAAGACCAGAAGGTGAAAGAAAGGGGAAGTAAATAGTTAAGTATCAAGTTAAATGAAAAAGATAGAGGGCCGTATTCAGAGATCCATTTTCATGGCGATTCCCGTGCGTATTTTTAGGTACGTTTCAACTGCGTATGCGTAGTAACTTTATTTATTTATTATTTACGTAGTTCACGTAGACTATACACGCGGAAGTGCCTCTTGGATGGACTTGTGAATCGCACATGGGTACATATGTCCGGAGATCCCATGTAAAAATACGCACGTGTATGCCTCCACCCGCCCATTTTTATTTAAATTTTATTTAAATTAAAATTCCTCCACCGGCCCTTTTTTATTTAAATTATGTGTCCTCTGTACGTGCGAATCATGATAGTCGCACCCACATTCCTTCAATAAAATTTAAAGAAAAATGGGCGGGTGGAGGAATTTTAATTTAAATAAAATTTAAATAAAAATGGGCGGGTGGAGGCATTTTAATGAAGGAATGTGGGTGCGACTATCATGATTCGCACGTACAGAGGACACATAATTTAAATAAAAATGGGCGGGTGGAGGCATTTTAATGAAGGAATGTGGGTGCGACTATCATGATTCGCACGTACAGAGGACACATACGCATGGGAACGCACACGGAAAGATAGAGGTGGTCTATGGAAGTGTAAGTCTACGAGAGCATGGATTAGCGAGGGGAGTGACTGGGGTTTTGGCGGGTGTTCCTTGCTACGTGCGTACGTTTATTTATCGCGTTTGCAACGGATCTCTGAAAATGGCCCAGAGAGAGAAATGAGATATTGACTGATTGGGGAGGGTGAACCCAGGAGTTCAAGAGATCTAGGACTTCTTCCATGAAGAGTCAGAGAAATTCAGAAAGAACCAGCATGGGGAACCATGGAACCTTTACCAAGGCTTTCAGACCTTGTGAAATTAAAGTACTTTATTATTTTGAAGACTTATGATATATTCTATGTTTAAAATATATCAGATACGATTCAGCAAATTATGCTGTGAGGGGGGAACATGATTTTTCCACTTACGAGCTACTTGGAGTTTAGCTGCACAATATATGTGGAGGATAATGTTTATCTGTTTGTTAATTTCTTCCATGGGAGCACATAAAAGGAAGTTAGAGGGTGAGCGAAATGTTGACTCCTAAAATAGCGATAATGAGTGAACTGACCAGTAGGTCAGTAGGGTGCTATTATGGGGCATGACCACCAGATGTTTTTAAATATCCCAACATTTTCACAACATCTCCAACATAAGTTAGGGGTCCCAGGGTACATGCGGTGCAGTTTATCGGGGGTCAAATTCCATGTTGTATATATCTTAAAAGAGGTCTCGCGAACAGCCACACTATTAGAGCATTTAACTTGTGTAGGGATATTATCCCATTCTTCTGACACAGGGGGGTACCTAAGTCAGTCTCCCAGTAGTCCTCATGCAGATTTATGTCATCCGTTTCCGTGGCCAAATGGTAAAGTTGGAAAATTGCACCATGAGCATTGGGAGAGTTTAAGCACAGTCTTTCAAACTGAGAAATTGACCTAGGTGAACTATTCTGGTAGCTAGAAATAACAAAGTGGTGAATCTGTAGGTACCAGTAGAAGCTTTTCTAAAGAGAGATGGTGTTTCTCCTGTAGGTCTGAAAAAGATACTTGTCTTGATGTGTTCATAATATGCTGGAATCTCGTTATATCAACTGCACTCCTGGCCTTGGCAAATTCCTTTTCATTACCTGAGCTGAATTTGGGGTGGTTCGATAATGGCATCAGGGGACATGGGTAGGAAGACAATTTTAGTTTTTTATTAGCGCAATTCCAGTGGTAGATTTGTTTAAAATAAGGTATCCGTTGCTGAAGTCTTCTTAGTCCACACCTTGAAAAAGACTTTTTATAAGTAGAAACACGTTGATGGTAGTAGGAGGACACACAGGTACTGGCCCAAAAGGAGTTTTCCCTATCCCTCATTCTCCTTGTTTTCTGAGTGTGAGTGCTTTGTGTTTCCATAAGTGGGTGACTGATGTTCATCGACTGTCTGTCGCTGTATTTGTCCTTGGTTCCTCATCTTGTCTTTCCCTCTTACTCGCATGCATAGAAGCTGCCACTGAGTGCCAGAGTTCTGCAGCCAAGCCTTACCCCACCATCATGGGCTCCAGTAAATACCAGGCTCTGGTTAGACTCCATGCCCTGGTGAGTGGTTTCCTAACACTATGAATTACCTTTGTAAGCACTCTCATTTAAACATATCTATCAATGGTACAGCCTGCAGTACCAGATCCTTTCCAATATTTTTACTTGGAAAATCGGGTACACAGAAATCTTTAGATTAAATTGGTGCTTATCTCCTAACAACATCTACATAATGTCATGATAAGCTGCAAAAGACTTTATAAATAGAGCAAATTTGTTGTCCCCATTCTTAAGGTGCTTAAATACTTTGTTAGAGAAAACAGAGATATCTTAAATAAATGAAGCCTTAATACTTCTTTCTCCAATGAGAAATACACAACCATGGAAATTATACTCCACTATTTTCTTCAATGACTGTTTTTCACATGACACACCCACACAAAATTACTAAAAGAGGCATTTGGTTTACAGAAAAAAGTATAGAAGAGGATTTTGGTACCTTACTTTTGCAGCACTGTATCACAATACTGTCCTGTGTGTCCTGTATTGTGTTTTGTTGTATTTTGTATATTGCTGCGGACACATTGTGGTGCCTTATAAATAAACAATAGTAATAATAATAATAATAATAATGATGAAAGTGATAAGGAAACTAAGAGAAGCTGATGGCAAGTAAGGGAATTAAGGGGTGTGGGGTTCCGGTCCGAATGGCTGATTTTAGAATAGGCCATTCTTCCCCAGCCAGTTGCGAACTGGCTGGGATTTCGATTGCATATGCCTCGAGAAGGCCTTGCAATCGATCCACGGAGCACCAAGCTTTCGGTGCTCTGAAAAGTGTAAAACAAAAGTCCCCCCACTACTTCCCCTAATTCTTCCCCTAACCCTGCTCTCTCACTACCCTAACCCTCCTTCCTGGCAGCCTGACCCTAACCCTCCCTAACTTGCAGCCTGAATCCTTAAGACTCCCTTTCCCTGCAGCCTGACCCTAAGACTCTCCTCCCCACAGCCTGACCCTAAGCCCCCCTCCCCTGCAGCCTGACCCTAACCCTCCCTCCCCTGCAGTCTGACCCTAACCTTCCCTCCCCAGCAGCCTGACCCCAACCCCGCAGAAAGACTTTACTCACCTGTCCAATTGGTCCGGCAAGCAGCGGCGGAGTTATCTGTTCTTTCCGAAAGTGCATTGTTGAGTATGCCGAATGGCATACTCACCCATTCATAAAAAAAAAAATTCTAAAAGTGTAAGCTTCGGAAAAAGGGACCCTTTTCCGGCAGCCACACTTTCTAACTGGAGATTGAAACCGGGAATTAAGGAGAGAAAAATTGGTTTGTATTTAGGAAATCTGCAGTTTAGCGAGAACAAGAGGGAGTTGGACACACACTACATTGGGACTATTTTCCGCGACAGAAACATAACGATATTGGTGCTACCAGAGAAAGCCCTAGGCATAGGCTGTACACGCAAACTACCTAGGACGTCATCAACCAACCAGGCCACAGCAGAGGCGGGCGGGTATGGGATTCCACGTCACTCTGCAGTGTCTGAACAGCGGTGCTCTTCAAATACTCTAGTGATGACTCACAGAATAAAGTTGTGCTTCTGCCGGTGAGTCATCACTAGCTTGTTGCAAAGTGAGAAGATCCCCAGTGCTCGCTGCAATCTAAAAATGTGAGAGGAAGTGCCTCTCCCAGGCCTAGATTCACACTTAATAACGTACCTAAATATGCGCAGGCTATGTGCAAATCTTTGCGATCTTATGTGAAATGTGCATGCACCATCCAGATGTTATGCACAGAGCTCAACTCTGTGCCTAATGGACTGGATTTGGAAACTCAGCACACACTTTATCAAAATCCACAGAAAGATATGCATGGAGAGAGTTAAGGTAGCCATATGGAGGTGGAAGTCAGCAAAGACCCATAAGAATGAGGGGACTGTCATGGAAGTTGACTTGCAACTTAGATGAGTAGGTTTGCAAATTCTCTGCATACTTATTTCCTTCTTCTCTGTGAATCAGGCCCACAGTTGCTATTAACATAGGAACACCATAACTGAACCATCTGATCATTATGGGACTGAAATTCAAAGCTTTGGAAAAATGTTATATTTATTGCCATTTCCCAAAGTCTTTCTTTTAATTCTGGTCATGGAATAAAATAAAGATTTTTGAAAGTGGGAGTAAAATACAGAATGGGGTTAAAAATAATAAAACAGCAGTGAGTAATAGCAAAAGGTCTTCCTGCTTTTGTCTGTGACTTAAACTATCCCTGAACAGTTCACTGTGATCAAAAAACAGTAATAAGAAAAAAAACCTATCCAAAGTTGCAGCATATATGGCAAAGCCCACTGTTCTCTGAAATGGACAATCCATTATAAAGTAACTTTAGGCTAGTGTTTGTTATCAATTATGATCAGCCGAGCTGAAAGCAAATCATTGCCATTACATTATGCCATTATGATTTTACAATGCACACCACCATTCACACACATACCAGACACATGTTCAAGTACTACTAGTGGAGAACCCCTGATTTATAAATATAAAATGTTGGTATGTGACCTCATTAAACATTTACTGAATTACAGATCTGCTAAACATCCAAATGCATATAATATTTACATGTACTTTTAAATCTGCTTATATGGTTCAAAAAATTCAGTAATTTCCTTTTAAATGTAAAATTTAATGGTGTTAAGCGATAGTGTAATAAATACACATTGACTAAACCTGGCTGATCCCTTATATAATATATATAGCACTTTCCCATATGTCTCAAATCCCAATATCCAGAGTATTGTAAGCTTGCAAACAGGGCCCTATTACCCACCCAGTCTGTTTAATATACTTTTTTCTTTCTTCTCTCCCATCATCTGTAGATTACTGAGCACACTGTAAATATTTGATTGTTTGTATGTATGTATGTATGTATGTATGTATGTGTCATGCATGCTGTCATATCATTTAATACACATGTGAAAGCAGCATTGCATTGTTTTGTGTGGCTGCAGGGGGGCACCAGGAAAAATCTTGCCTAGAGAACCAAATTGATTAGGGCCAACTCTGGTGCCACACACTTCTGCTGGGACTGATAAATCTGGAAGGAGACCTATGCAGGTCCAGAGAGTCATTTAACACACAGGGAGCAAGGACAGAGCACTGCAGCACTTTACGCACAGTAGCACCGGCAATGGGTGTGGGTCCCCGCATAGAAAATGAGATTTTTGAAAAATCAGATTCCTCCCAGGTAGTAACGAACTGGCTGGGATTTCGATTGCATATGCCTCGATGAGGCATAGCAATCAATCCACGGAGCACCGAAAGCTCCGTGGTGCAAAAAGTAGTAAAAAAAATAGTCCCCCACTCCATTCCCTAATTCTTACCCTAACCCTCCCTTCCTGGCAGCCTGACCCTAACCCTCCCTACCCTTACAGCCTGACCTCTAACCCTCCCTCCCCTGCAGCCTGACCCTAACCCTCCCTACCCCTCCAGCCTGACCCTAACCCTCCCTACCCCTACAGCCTGACCCTAACCCTCCCTACCCCGCACAAATAATTTACTCCCCTGTCCCTGTCCAGAGAGCAGCAGCGGAGGGATATCATGTATTGCGAAAGTAAATGGGTGAAATATTCTGAACGGCATACTCACCAATTCATAAAAAATGTCCCATGTCCCATCAGATGCCCCATTTTCGGCAATAAGATTTTCGGGGAGTGTAACCACCCGGCAACACACAGTGCTAGGTGTTTACACTTACCACCCGCAGTTTACCAAGTGCAGGTGTTTCCACCCACTACCCATTGTGATCTTTCCCATATTCCAGGTGACTAGGGTCCACCTGAGGCCTTCAGGCAGCAGTCACAGTTGTCATTTTGGGAGCCTTGCGAGCGTTAAGAAGGACATCCATTGAATATCACCTTACACACTGACCTCTCTGGTGTGTGGTCAGCATTAGTGTCTGGAGAAGAAATTTAAGTTGAGGTCAAGAGAGAACTGAGAGAACCTGTTAGAATATTCTCTTATATTTGAGCTATAATAAACTGTGCACTTTCCTGCTGTCCAGGTTTCTTTGAATGGTGAAAAGCAGATTAAGGTAATCAGTGGAGAGGGGGAAAGTTTGTTAAGAAAATTGCAGCAGCAGTTTATTTCATGCATGGTGTGCTACTGGTTTGCATCCAATGCAACAGTAGGTGTTTCTTCAAAGTTCTTATTCCTACTTATTTACAGTATATCTAAGGTAAGACTATTTGGAAGCAGAACTTAAAATTAACCTTCTACCTAGGATACAACTATCTTTTCTATATCTTTTCCATCTCTGTCATAGCCTGAGGCCTGTTGGCTGGGTAGAAATCTGCAAACCCATATCTCAAGGGGGTCTTGGTTTATTAATCTTTAGTATTACAAGGCAATTCATCTTAACCAAATAATTTTCTAAATCAATTCTCAAGAAGTGGGCAGATACTAAATTGTTAACACCTTTTCCTGATATCTAAGATGGTATAGCTTCCATGATGCATAGAATTAATTTTACCTTCAGCCTATAGGGCCACAATATGCCAAACTGGCACTGTGCACATATCCTTCTCCTCTGTCCCCATATGAAATCATCCATGTATCACATTGACCCACGGCAGCATGGCGGTTGCCCTAAAAATCAAGTAACGACAGCTCCCTACTCACTCTGAACCTGGTCAAAATTCCCAGCAGTCACCCCATGATGACAACCCTGTCTGTAATGTCCTTTTCCAAAGCTATGTTACCCTCACATAGATAAACAGATAATCAAATTAATATAATGCCACAAAAGCTCTGATCGCAGTTACTGAAAAATGTGTGTATTTTGTTTAAGATTAGCATTATTTAATAGGTAGCTACCATAGAATACATCGCTACCATTAAGCTCTTTTTAAATTTGATCTTTTGATCTTAAGTTCAAAACACCATTGGTGTCAGGTAGCCAAAGCTACAGACCAGGTAGGAGACAGTGACATGAGGCAGGAAATAGTTTAGTTTCAAAATAAGTTCGACTTATCCAAGACAATTGTGGGTAGAATTGGGAGCTATGGAATTTCGTCCAGGGCACTAAATGTTTAGTTAAACTCTGGATTTAAGATAAGACATGCCCCATTCTAACTTTTACATGTCAAGACATTTTCTGGTGCCTTACGCTTGAGCGGCTATTGGTCCAATCATTCAGGGCCTGATTCTGACTTAAGAATGCGATAGGTATCTAAATATACGCACCTAATAGCAATGAAACTCCCTCAACACGCCCCCGTTTTTAGGTTTTTAGGTGACTTACGAGTGCCATAGGGCTCCCTTAACTGTAGGTTCGCATTTGAATGCGTAGGTATAGTACTTAGGAACTTAACTGCATAACCACACCTTCATTTGGTCATTTAAATGCCTTTCTCCACCCAAATCTGCGTATCTGCCTAGTTACTTATTCACAGAACGCCCCTTTTTGCGTATGTTATTACAAACCCAGAGACTTTAGGTGCGTAATATATAAGTACGTAAGTTCATGCGTAAGTCCAACGTAAACAGCGTATAAAACCTACTACGCATGCGTAGTGCATCCGTTCTTAAATATACGCACCTAAAACTACGCATATTCTTAAGTGTGAATCAGGCCCTCAATTATCAAGTAAAGGACGAAATAGTGTAGGCAGGATGGACTTCTAAAACACCCAATAATCAGTCCAGAAATGCTAGGGTTCAATCATTTTATTGTTTGACTCTCCAAACTGTTATCACAGCAAGCTCCCAATATCGAGTATTTGTGACCATTTTTAAATATCAGACCTATACCTCCACCTCTTAGTTAGATTTTCCCCATCTGTCTGACTCTACAGTTATCGGCAAGTACAGCAGTAATAAAGTAATGAAAACACTGCATTCTGCAAGAGTTTATTACTATCTTACTGCTATATTTGCTAGTAATCAGACAAACAGGGAAACAACACCAAGATTTACAGGTTGGCCGTGCAGCCAATCAATGTAGAGATTAAAAGAAAGCACTGCAGCCGTTCAGCTGCAAGGACCACTTGTCAATCTCTGCAGCCAATCTGTGTTCAGCCAGGATTATCGGTTGCAGAGGGAGAGGTCAAATATGAGTATAGTTCTACTATAAAAAAACGTCTGTATTGGTATAGGATTTCAACATAAAGAGAAGAAAAAAGGACTTGGTTGGAATGTCTTTCAGTTCGATGGCTATATTTTTCAATTGTCCAGAAAAGAAATTCAAGTGTCTGGAAAATAAGTTAAAATGTCTGTCAAGGAGATCTTCTTCTGACTCCTTATGTTAAGTAACGATCTTTGTTATAACTGTCCTTAAGATTTTTCCTTTTTCCAACCGATAAAGGGTATTCCGCCCCCGATATATAAAAGGAGGGAGGAATATATATATATATATATATATATATATATATATATATACACACAAAAATGCAAATAAAAAGGTGCAGC
>WWET01000166.1:555867-570289 GCA_011038615.1 Limnodynastes dumerilii | reverse complement strand
ACACACAACACACCAAAATGCAACCAAATAGGTGCAGCAAGGCTGGACACATATTCTCTATTATGGACTGGACTTTATGTTTCTTAGGCTATGTTTGACTATGTCTATCTCTGGAGCTCAGTTTTCTATCTGCACTTATTTATCATTGAAATGATTCTTGAAGTGTAATGCTCCTATTTATTACATTGACAGCTTTACCCTGTTCAGTCTTATTGGGCTTTTTATTTAATTTTTTTTTACATTTTCACTTTTTGTATTTTACATATGTATGCCTTTATGATACTTATGGTGATTGACTTCCTGTGATGTTGACTTGGAGATTATTAAAGCTTCTTTGATATTTTTGCAACTTAAAGGAGTGCTGGCTTTATATGTCTCTGACAGCTAATAGTAAAAAGTAAAAAAGCTTCAGCTGGCAGTCAGAGGAGGTCCCATTATAGGCAGTGAGAGGAAGTCTCTCACACATCACCACCAAATACCCGGGATTTTGATCAAAAACCCGGCATTTTGCAAAAAACCTGGGTTTTTGGTAGTGATGTGAAACCGCCACTTCCGGGAGACCCGGGTCAAGAGACCCGGGACTTGAACGCGGAAAAAAAAAGAAGGGTTTTTCCCGTGTTCAACCCGGGAAGGGTGGCAATGTGAAAGCGCCAGGGTTGTTTTCAACCCGGGTCTTTCATTTTGCCTCCCGATTGGCTTAGATTTGTCCACTGTTGCTATGGCAACAGTAAATTAAAACACCGAAAAACCCGGGAAATTCCCGGGTCTGTCCCTTTCACATCACCAGGAATTTCCCGGGTTTTAGTGGATTTTTGCACGTATAGGGCATGATGATGCTTGTAGTTCTACAATCATCAGCATGCCCAAGGATGACAGGGTATGCTAGCACTTGGAGAACCACAAGTGCCAGCATGCCCTGTCATCCGTTGCAACACCACAGAAATACATACCCCTCCTAGCACCTAAATAAAATATAGGGCCGGCCCCTAACCTAAAAAAAAAAAAAAAATCAACATTTCATGCCCCCCTACAAAGAATAAATTAGATTTAATACCCCCAAATAATGTTAAAAAAATTACCGCTAATTGTGAAATGTAAAAAAAAAAATACCACTAATTGTGAAATGTCAAAAATAAATGAATAAAAAAATAGCATAAAAATAATAATTAAAAATAGTTACTTACCATCTTGATATTGATCCCATCTTCTAAGCTTGTAATCCGTGGAGGAGGTATTAGAAAAATAAAAAACCCTGTGGACCGAAGCAACTCATGTCCTGCACCGCAGGACATCCCGAAGCTAATGACAGCTCTGCTGTCATTGGGGTGTATTTATACCTTTGGGCAGGCTGGGAGGGTGATGTGAAAGCGGTAACAGTGTAGATGAGTTATCCCCAGTGCAGAGCTAGAGAGTTCTGTGTGTGTCTCTCTCTCTCTGCACAAGGTGATGACCCATAGGCTTCAATGACAACCTGTTAGTGTTGGCAGCTATGAGTCACAGGGAAGAGGAAATAACTGTATACATACGCATGGGACTAAAATTAAATTGTGCCTGTGATTTCTGAGGCATCATAGACCCCCACACAGGCGTTATCGTGATCACTGCAAGGCGCAAACTCTAACTGAGGCCTGGTAATCTCTAGAGCCCCTGCTGGTGGCTCTAACCCTAACCCTCCCCTTCCATTACCCCTAACCCTCCCTTCCCCACAGCTTGACCCTAACCCTACCTTCCCCGCAGCCTGACCCTAATACTTTCTTGTCTATAGCCTAACCCTAAGACCCCCCTCCCCACAGCATGATCCTAATACCCCCTTCCCCTGCTATGGCTCTAACCCTCCCTTCCTAAGAGCCTAACCCTAACCCCCACCCCAACACTAAAAGTCCCCAGAGAGGTTACTCACCTCTCCGGAGCTGTCAGCGGAGGGTACGGCGGGTCTACGGTGGGTCCTGTGAAAATGAATGGGCGAGTACCAACCATTCATAAAAAAAAAATTATAAAAAGGCTCCCTATTCGAAATAGAGACAGCTGAAAAGGAACTTTCAGCTGTCTCTATTTCTGAAGTCAGGCTGTCGTAGTGGGGACTGGAACTGGTTCCAGATGACAATTGCATAGTGTGTGAGATACGCAGGTTGATACATGTCAGATGGAATAAGTACAGCACACCTAAAAAGTATAGTATTGTGAAGATGACAAACACACAAACAGTACTGTGCTAGATGGTAAAGCACAGAACACTTGCACTCTGACAAACAGCGTAGGGAAGATACACAGCTGTGAGATTCCGGATGGTAATGTACACTTCAGAGTGGCAGAGAGTGAGCCATGAACACACAAACCGCAACAAGATAGCAGGGCAACCCAACAGGAGGTATGACCGACACAAAACAAACACTCACACACTAGGAACAGGAACAGAGGGTGGGCAGTGGGTAACAGGACTGGAACGAAAGGTAGAAGTGCATGGGAACACACTCAGGATCACAATCACAGGAAGTAAAAGTCCAAACAGGAACATGAGCATATAATGCTAGACAAACTAAGCGCTATGATTGGCCACAAGATCTCCAGCTGACGGCTATAAATAGGGATAGCCACAGCTTAGTTGGCTGCTAACCACACTGCATAACCCTCAGTCAAAAGCGCTCTGGTTGTTAGGCAACAGCCAGAACAGTTTAGACAGGAAACACGCTGCAGGAAATAGAGCAGGGATAGAGTGATGTGCTAAAAAGACAATGCTTCGTTATTTTATTGATATAAGTTGACTAGTTTTAAACTAGTCCTGTGGAATTTCTTAGAAAGAAATTGGAAATGACAACCCCTTTGTGCACCAAACCTGAGAGAAAACAATTGTAAAGTTTTCCTAATCAAGATGACAAAAATGACCATTTGAATTGTTGTACTGAAAAAGAAATATCCAAATGCAACACAAATCAATATTGAGAAGAAATATGTAAGTCATTACCACTATACCTAAGGGATAAAACTAATAAATAACCTACATATGTTTAGGTAAGTAAAGATTTAAATATTAAATAAATGTATAGAGAAATGAAGAGCAAAAGTTCAACTTTCCTCATTTTTTTTCTAAAGACGAAGAAATTGCAATATATTTTTTCTGACTTTGGTGTTTAAAAAGAGGTCTCTTTAGTTCTTATGATTTCATTAGCTTATGCTGCTTTCAGCTAATTTGAAAGTAGGAATTGCGAGAAACTCTGAAATGGAGTATAACAAAGTAACGATAGTGAGAAATCAAGTGCTGAGATGCTGCCTCTCCAATATGTCATCCTGACAGCCCACTCATAACAATGAGAAATCCTCTAGTTATGCCAGAGGGTATACTTAACACTCACGGGGTTAAGGCAACTAGCAGTGGAGCTGGTTCCTGGAGGATGCTGAAAAATAATCTAAAACTGGGAACCATATGAATAAAATATGATATTAAAAGTAACTCCTTGCGCTATCATTTCTAAGCTAGCCCCTCCATTTTTTTTCCTGTAACCTCTTGCTTTATTTTAATGTCCTAAAGTGTTT
The DNA here is from genome assembly GCA_011038615.1 of Limnodynastes dumerilii. Lineage (NCBI taxonomy): Eukaryota > Metazoa > Chordata > Amphibia > Anura > Limnodynastidae > Limnodynastes > Limnodynastes dumerilii. The sequence goes on along the minus strand of WWET01000166.1, from coordinate 566,758 downwards.
GATGAAGGCTTCAGTTCAGAGCGGAATAATATTTGAAGGTTACATGTATACTTGAATGCCAAAAACTCAAAGATGCTCTTTCTTTCATAATCCACTATAATATGGTTACAAGTGCATTGAAATTCATCTTGTTAGAATGGTAGTAATATATCCCACCAGGACTTCTGTTCCTAGTAGCAATTTAAAATAATTATTGTGAGACTTGATGCTAGACATCAGGTTTGTAACAGAATTACAATGAGGGAAGTGTATTAGAGACAAAACATTGCTGCAAGAAAACTTCATAATGGTACAATTTGAAACCAAGCCTCAATTTTACAGTAATAGATTCTCTTTATGGCAGCACAAAGGAGTAAATGCACTTAGCAAATTTAAATCTATTACTTGCCACACTTTGAGGATTGTGGTGCAAAGAAAGAAGTGGCATTACCTCCAAGCATGTTCCTTATATAAGCAGGTCCTTCAGTAGAGAGCAGCTCATTACAGGATAGAAATACAGTGCCCATTACCGCAGGATATGCTACAGGTGAAACAAATATGTATGCACAAATTACACATGCTAATTGCAAGTATTTCTACGCCAACAAGAAAAAATGCCAACAGCAACAAACCCTTTTTAACACTGTGTATTTTTAATGGTGGCTACTAAATGTATATTTTAACCTCAGAAACTGTAGCATCAGACAAATCTGCATCCATTATATGACTATATATAGACATTTAAAAGAAGATGGGAAAAACACATTTTAATGGCTTTAAAAAAGTGGATATTATAAGAGATACCTAGATGAGTCATCATTAAACTACACAACAGAGATAATGTAGAGTGCTTTTGTGTGATATGGTAACATTTTAAGATAAGGTATCACCAGCTACAGAAGTTTACTTTGTTGGCTATGCAACACTGACAGACTAAGTCGGTTAATTTAACTCAACGGTTCTAATTAATTAGTTACAAGTTAACAGGGAATAATTCAGAAGATGAAATCTTTTAAACTAAATATGCAAAAATTGCTGACTATTTAAATGTAAATTTGGGTCATAAGCATGTTTGGATTGGAAGATGGACTAGCATATGTTGTAAAAAAAAGATTAATATTAATCAAAAATAATTTTTAGTTGTTAAATCTTAATTTTTAGACCTAATTTAAATATATAAAAATGTTTTTGTAAAGCTTGATCACTAATTTGGTTGCAAAGAGAAGACTTGGAAATGAGCCTTTAAATAAAATGATGGACCTCGGCCTTTAAGATAACAAGATGGTCAAATACGGCTCCATAGTATTCTGATTATGAGAACAATGGATTGCCTTCTGGATTTTGTTGCATTATGGGGCTGATCTGCCCAATTCTCCAATTATCTATCGTATGATCGGCCGAATATTCGCTCAAGTGTATGGTAACGAATTTTGTTCAGATCATCCAATAATTGTCCAAGAGCCCCTTTAGAGCGATTATTTTTTCTTTTGACATGTTAAATTTAAATTGTCCTAAAGCAGACAACAAAATGTAAAATTGCACAGTATATGGGCATTTCACGATAAACGGGAAATCTTTGTCAATACATTTCTGGTGAAGTTATTACTTTCCTAGACCTGTTTATGAAATGGACCTTGCATGGGAACTCTGGACTTTTAATGGACCCTGCCTATGAACTCTGGACTTTTAATGGAGCCTGCATGTGGACCCTGGACTGATAATGGACTATACAATACACTTTACAGAAACTACACATATAGATTAATAATCAAAATGCTTTATTGACCAGCAATATAGCATGCAAATATTTCTTTTTTTAAAGAAAAATGCTTTTTTCAGCATACATGGATCAAATTAAACCCACCCAAAATAAAACCTTTAACAACGAAACATTGCACATATCATTTTATTTAATCCTCTGGCTTATATTTTTGAAACTGCTAATTTTTTGCAACGCCTTGAATATTCTTCACTTGTGCTGCAATATCATCTAAGTTTTTCATGGACATTTTTTATTTGACAAATGCAATCCTTTGTCAGGTTGATAATTAACGCCTTTTCATCCACCAATGACTTTTGGTCACTTTTATTGCTTTCTTCAGAAATGATTATTACACCTGTATGTGAAAGAGACATTGGTCCAGATTCTCACTTCAGAATTTTTCTTCTTACGAGCGTAGTTATACAGAGCTACTGCACTTGCGTAGTAACTCTTTTACGCTATCTACGTACCATTCCATTACGTAGTCTTAAAAGACCGCATGTAACGAAATGGTACATAAATAACGTTACTACGTGTGTAGTAGCTCTGCGTGTATAACTACGCTCGTAAGAAGAAAAATACTGAAGTGAGAATCTGGCCCACTGTTATTAAATAAATACAAGTACCAAATTATTGTTATATTTTAGGGTTTAGTATTTAAGTATTTAATTAAAAAAATATTAAAATATTTATATTTAATGTTAAATTATTAAAATACATATTTACATTGTTATATGCTATATACGTAAAGTTTTCTGTCATATTTTATGTTATTTCCTTCTTCAATGTTATACAATAAAGTTTTCAAATTGTATACCACTTGTGTTTTTTTAAAAATCATATTCACAAACGTAAACAATGAAAAAACTGGGTACATTTTACACATAATAGAAAATGTATAAATTTATTACTGTCCTAGTTTACATACCTTGAAATAATTCCTTTTCAAAACCATATATAGGAGCTTGCAAGTGTCTGGTATAATAATACCCAAACCCTGTGCAGAAATGGCACAGATGAACTTTAAATATTCAAATGACCTCCCTGTTGCCTAAAACCTGAGGGTAGCCACGAGACGCTGGCCTGCAGTGATGGCCATCCTCATCCTTGTGTCCGTTGGATAGTCATCAGGATTATTCTCCCAAATTTCCTGCACAAGGAACATATTAGAAAATGCTTCTCTCTTCTTCAGCTATTCCATCGCCAAACAACAACGACGACGAACCTTCCTTTTTCTCTGATTCTGCAGGATTATTATCATAGAAAGAGCGAGAATTCTGCAACCTTTCCTACGCCATTCCATCTCTAATGTAAACAATGGACATTAGGTGAACAGAAAGTTTGTTGCAACTACTTCCTGCACTGAAGTGAAGGTTAACTCTGCCCCATGTTCAGACAGCCCATTATGTAAATTTTTTTTATAATAATCATAAGACAAATAAAAAATATCTTCTGGTACATGAGCAAATGCGATTTTTCAGGGACAATAAATGTATATAAGAAATCTGAGGTTTTATTTCAGACGTTTATCACCTGAAACACATGCAGAATATGGTGCCAATATCATTATTATCATTATTATATCATTTCGCAAATTCATGCATTGTTTTAATAATGGCCAGCATAAGAGTAAAACAGGTGGAGGTGTAAATATCAATAATATCATGCTGCAACGTGAGGAGAAGCATATTTAAAATGTGCAAATAGAATTAGAGTTAAGAGGTTATTTTTCTAGCTCAATTTGGATTTAGAAATTAAACAGAAATCTTTGTAGTATTTAATTTTAATGGGCAAAAGTAAAGTAATTTCCCTGCATGTAAAATTTGTACCTCTCAAATGACAAAGCGGTTTTGCCGAGGTGTGCATTTGCCCCTGTTTGCACTAAAGCTGGGTGCACACCTACACCTACCATCTCATACTTGAGATGAGAAGGCTCTTCCAATTTCAGTGATGATTGGAATTCCTAATCAGCAAGCCAGTTCCCGTGCACACACTACTATACCAATTTAATAGCAGATATAAGACCATCATCACTCCTATCCATCTGCTGAAAAAATTGTGAATATGTACACACTGACCTTACATAACTACCACCTCTATGCTGATGACACCCAAATTTATTTCTCCTGCCCTGACCTCAACCTCTCTTCTGTCTAAGATTTCCAAGTGTCTTGCGTCATTGTCCACATGAATGGCCAAATGTTTCCTCAAGCTAAATATGGACAACACGAAAAATCATTGGGTTCCCTCCCCCCCTCCATCACCATAACCATTGGTGATACCTCTGTCTCCTCCTATCCTCTTGTTCACTGCCTAGGTGTCATCTTTGACTCCTCACTTTCCTTTACGCCTCACATCCGTGCCCCCTCTCATTCTTGCCATTTCCACCTACGCAACATTGCACAAATCCGTTCCTTCCTCACCAATGAAGCTACGAAAACCCTCAACCACTATCTAGTCACATCACATCTCAACTACTGTAAACTTCTCCCCGTCTTGCCCCCCTTCAATTTATACTCAATGCTGCATTTAGACTCATTTTCATCTCACACTGCTCTACCTCAGCCTCTCTTTTATGTCAAACCCTCCACTGGCTTCCTGTCCGTTTCAGACCTTTCTTCAAACTTCTTACCCTCACCCTTAAGGCCATCTCCTCATCCACTGCTCCCTGCCTCTTTTCTCACATCTTTATGCACACCCCTTCCCGCCCTCTCTGTTCTGCTAACCAACACTGTCTGACCTCCCTACTGAACACCACATCTCACGTACATGTCCAGTACTTCTCCCGTGCTGCATCTCTGCAATGGAATGATCTCCCTTCAAGAGTTCACTCAAAATGCACATGTTTAGGCTATCCGCTATCCTACCCCTCCTCCACTTAACACTCACTGCATTCTGGATCTATCACTTCTTCTCCTTCCTCCCTCCTTATGTCTTCTATAAGTTCATTCCTCACTTAGTGTGTTAGTTGACATGAGCAGGGCCCATCCGCTATCCTACCCCTCCTCCACTTAACACTCACTGCATTCTGGATCTATCACTTCTTCTCTTTCCTTCCTCCTCTCCTCCACTCACACCAGCAGTCCACTTCCTTCTCCCTCCTTATGTCTTCTATAAGTTCATTCCTCACTTAGTGTGTTAGTTGACATGAGCAGGGCCCTCCATCCTAGTGTTTTTCCCTCCTCCACTACTCCCCCTCACTTCAACACTTCTTGTCCCCCTCTGCTACCCTTTTACCCAGTCCCCACCTGGTGGCTCCTTCACAACCTCTCACTGTGCTCTATCCCCTCCTCTCTGATTTGTCAAGCTGGACACCTCGCATTTTGCCTTGCTGTCTGTGCTTGCTTCACTTTATTGTATTTTTGTTATATTTCTATATATATATTGTATTTTATTATGTACTATGCTGTCCATCTCTGCCCTGTATATCTATACTATATTTTGTTGTTGTATTTTGTACTGTGCTATGGACACCTTGTGGTGCCTTATAAGTAAACGATAATAATAATAATAACACTGACTGCAGATAACTGCACAAAGACATCCAGAAATGTTGGAAAGATAGTAATACTTGTGTATACATTACCCACATGTGTCCACCATCGTACCATAAAACAAATCATGCTCATGGGAGCGTACGCACTCTTGTGATATTGGACCCAATCATTGCAAATATAGCTGTTAACCAGTTTTACCTTCAAACTTTGACAACTGATGTGCTATATGCTATATGTCCCCTGTGGACAACTTATTTGCTTGCAAAGCACTGTAAAGGTTCACACAGAACAGTATTTTTATTTTACACTTTTTTTTCAAAAAATTGCAAAACCATAACTATCACACCACAATCTGTAGAAAAGGTGCAGATAGGAGCACCTCTTGGATTTCAACTTCCAGGTGAACTTTTTTTAATACAGCCTTTCGGCAAATTGGGTTACAGATGTTAAAGGAAATACAATTAGCAATATCGATATGTATAGAGATATAAACGTGATGCGCTGCTAGCTGGTGAGACCTCCATGGCCGTTAATCCATGTGTGTGCACAGTGTACAAACAACTACCAACTGTTTTTGGTCTTAATTATAAAAATCTTGAGAACCAGATTGTGAACAACAATATCTGGCATCCAGACAATACAAATTTGTTGACTCCGGAAGCTAGATGTGGTGGATGTGAGAATGGCTGGCACCTGTTCCTCAGGAGCAAATACTCCACTCAACATTGATTAGGTAATTATAATATATTATTATGTATAGCCTGTCCTCTGTCCTTCTTAGCTTTCTGATAATGAGTTCATGCATTAATTATGATAGAAATACATAGAGATTTGTTAGCACCTCAATTCTAAAAACAATTTGCTCCAGTGGGACACAATAACAGACATTCATTTTCTACCATTTGATCACAATGCTTTGTATAGGGGGGTGATCACAATAAACGTTTGTTTTAATGAGTTTTATAGACATTGGGCTGGATCCAGACCTACGGACGCCTTATGGTCATTACGGCTGTTCTCGGAGCGGGGAGTGCGCGCCCCCTGCACTCCATGCTCTCGGTAGTAAACCTGGACACTTACATGTCCAGATTGCTACCTTAACTTTTACACTCACGTATGCAGCCTTACGGCTGTATACCTGATCTAACTGGGCTTCCCCCCGGCCATCTCTGGCCTTCATGGCAAAGATACGATATGCATAATGGGGGGGAAGATCCTTTTCATTGCGTATGCCGACCCTTACAGCACCGTAAGAAGGTTGTGTGCATGCGCACAATCTTTAAACAAGGGGAATTACGTACGGGCAGTACATAATTCCCCTTTCGGCCGTAGCCGAGGATCTACCACATTGTGTGGATGCAGTGGGTCTCAGTGAAGAATTACTTAGTAGCAGATTTCTTTAAGTATACATTGATTTCTTACTTATTAGTTAACAAAAAGACCTAGGGCCATATTTACTAAGCTGCGAGTTTGGAAAAGTAGAGATGTTGCCCAAAGCAACCAATCAGATTCTAGCCCTCACTTTCCTATTACATACTAGAAAATGTTAGCTAAAATCTGATTGGTTGCTATGGGCAACATCTCTACTTTTCCTTTCCTGCAGCTTAGTAAATCTGGACCCTAATGTTGACTAGTGATTTGAGTTTGTTTTTGGGTGGTGCATTCTGAATGTATATACAAGCAGACATATAGGTTTAATTTAATTCCAATGCCTAAATGTGGTTTGTTTTACACATCATTAACACGAGCCAGTTATACCTTTTCTTCAGACTCCCCTATTAATCAGTAACAGTTTAACCTAGTATTTATCTGACACATCTGCTTTTTGACAAGACTGACCTGCTTTTTAGCACAATTGCTTAATTCACCCCTATATTTTCTGAGCATGGTTCATTAGTGTTATCCATGCAGTATGTATCCAGTCATTACATTTGCAGACGCTTGCTAGTTGTGTACACGGTTACTTATTTTCACTATTTATTTGTATATCTTCAGTAACTGAGCATTTCAATTTCTATTTGACATGGTGTTACCCCGCCTCCTCATTACACTGATTGTTCACTAACTACTCTGCATTGTTTAGTAATTGGAGGTGTGTTAAATCTTTCCCTAATTGAACCCATTGAAAGCTACTATTCAGCTACTGCCAAGTAATAGTGATTCTAGCTGGGGTATAAACTTTATAAGGTTGTATCCTTCTAAGTAAGGCAGTAAATCCGCTATTGAATTTGTTTTCAGAACCCAGTTCCTTGTTATTATAGGGGGTAAAGTGACAATTTTAAACAGCTTCTGTTTATTGTGGTGGCTAAAATAAAAACAGAAGGTTAAATATAAACCTTCTATAATAAAAAAAAAAGCAAATCACTAAATGAATTCTGTCGTAGTTACTGCAGTCAGAATTATAATATATAGCCATATTATATGCAATTAAAAGTAAAAGTGTTGGAAGCATGCTTGTCCTTCAGATGACTTTATCAGGCATATCCATAACATAATTTACACAGCTTATATTGCAGTCAAAGACTCTGGGCCTGGGAGCTGCCATTATTGCAACCTTCAGCTTAAAACAAAGTGCAGATTCCCTCACATATCCTCCTGATTAAACAAATTAACTGAGATGTTCACTGCAAATGTACACATCACAGTGAGGGAAATGAACAGATACAATGGCCAAGCCTGTATTTAATTTTAATTAAATTTCATTCTGCAGCTCAATTAATCCACGTCTCCAAATGTCAGCAGGACTTAGGCAAATGGAGTGACATCTGCTGTACTATACACTAACTCTGAAAACTGCCTGTATGCTGAAACTTTACAAGTGCCTCTGTAAATATTAGCTGTGTCCATGAAGTAACCAAATATATCGAAATTCAACATGTCCAATAAACTAAGCACAGAAATTCCACGTGATGTCAGTTCCTAAATGCCGGCCACCAAACAAATGGCTTGCCATCATGTTACTTTACGCGACATGATAGTCTGTTCCGGATTTGGTCATAAATCTAGGAATACTTTTTTTTTAACCTTTTTAAACTATATTTTGGAATCAACAACAAATCTTTAAAACCCATGATCACTAGTAAGTTCAACAGCAATAACATAATATATAATATGTATGGCTACATTCTCATTAATTCATGTTTTTATTTCATGACTGTTTTATATGTAAGTGCAATTCTTTGTTATAGGATTATGTTTGGATGAAAAATGCTCTGAATGTACAGTAGTTTGCATTGTCCATGTTGCTGACAGATACATTTTAGGCCTTATCCAGACATTAGATAATAGACACCTCAAAATGTGCACTAAACATATTTTAAACAAAGGATGCTTCAATAATTAAAATTATAATGTGTTACAAACAACACCACCATGATTTTTTTTTTATATATTTAATTATTTAAATGACAATATAGTAATTCAAATGTGAAAATGATCTACATTTGCATTATGGTTTAACAAAAATAAAAAAAATTATTTTACAACTAAATGTTACATTTATCTTTATTTTACAATATACTTATTAACATGAAACTCAACCTTGCCTATGTTTAAATTCATAAATTTAATAGCTTATACCAAATGCTTAAATAAAGTCAGCCTTATGTGAGTTAATTACTCGCACATGTGCCTTTATAAACATTACACTGCAGCTGATGGCTGTGTACAGTGTGTATGGAAGCATGGGCTTTTTTTATAGTACAACTAGCTTCAGCAACTTACAAGTGGTCATGGGCTACCTTAACTTTTCCTGTGCGTATGTTTTGCTACACAAGGCAATCCTGCTTGTGAATCTCTGGTAACTGCATTGGCGCCCATACCGTACATTAGTATTTCATTGTGGAGCTCATTTGCATTAAGTGTCTTGCTACGCACATGGAGCTAGTGGTAGACTCCTGCGTGAATCAGTTGGAAGGTTGAGGTACGTGTGAATCATGTGGTTAGGTTTCACGTGCGTATTTTTGCGTTTTGGGCATGCAGTTTAAAATAAAATCGTAAAAATATGCATGTATATAACACACTTACGTATCTCTGAATCTGTCCATTGACAGTAAAACTTATATTAAATAATCATATTATATGTAATTATTCTTTTAGTGAATTGTTTACACATGAAAAGAGCTATATAATTTGTAACACATACCACAGTATATAACCTACAAAAATCCATAAGACATTTAAACATATAATATACCTTTCAGTACCATGGACAGTGTCATATGCTGTGATGTCTATACATACATATACTCCTGATCTATACATACATACATATGCTGCTGATCTATACATACATATACTGTTGATCTATACACACATATACTGCTGATCTATACATACATACATATATACATACATATATACATACATATGCTGTGATATCTATACATACATATGCTGTGATATCTATACATACATATGCTGTGATATCTATACATACATATGCTGTGATATCTATACATACATATGCTGTGATATCTATACATACATATGCTGTGATATCTATACATACATATGCTGTGATATCTATACATACATATGCTGTGATATCTATACATACATATGCTGTGATATCTATACATACATATGCTGTGATATCTATACATACATATGCTGTGATATCTATACATACATATGCTGTGATATCTATACATACATATGCTGTGATATCTATACATACATATGCTGTGATATCTATACATACATATGCTGTGATATCTATACATACATATGCTGTGATATCTATACATACATATGCTGTGATATCTATACATACATATGCTGTGATATCTATACATACATATGCTGTGATATCTATACATACATATGCTGTGATATCTATACATACATATGCTGTGATATCTATACATACATATGCTGTGATATCTATACATACATATGCTGTGATATCTATACATACATATGCTGTGATATCTATACATACATATGCTGTGATATCTATACATACATATGCTGTGATATCTATACATACATATGCTGTGATATCTATACATACATATGCTGTGATATCTATACATACATATGCTGTGATATCTATACATACATATGCTGTGATATCTATACATACATATGCTGTGATATCTATACATACATATGCTGTGATATCTATACATACATATGCTGTGATATCTATACATACATATGCTGTGATATCTATACATACATATGCTGTGATATCTATACATACATATGCTGTGATATCTATACATACATATGCTGTGATATCTATACATACATATGCTGTGAGATCTATACATACATATGCTGCTGATCTATACATACATATACTGTTGATCTATACACACATATACTGCTGATCTATACATACATACATATATACATACATATATACATACATATGCTGTGATATCTATACAAACAAATGCTGTGATATCTATACATATATACATATACTGCTGATCTATACATACATACATATGCTGTATACATATACTGCTGATCTATACATACATACATACATACATACATACACTGTTGATCTATACATACATATGCTGTGATATCTATACATACATATGCTGTGAGATCTATACATACATATGCTGCTGATCTATACATACATATACTGTTGATCTATACACACATATACTGCTGATCTATACATACATACATA
>WWET01000166.1:501731-555349 GCA_011038615.1 Limnodynastes dumerilii | reverse complement strand
CTAAAATACGTCTGAAATACGCTATGTAGGCGGGGGTTTGTATTTAAAGTGTACAGTATAGGCGTTCTTAGCTGTGTAAATACTTGTTGCACATACGTACGTGAGCGGATGACATCGGTTACGTGGGCAAAAGTTAAGGTAGGGTTTGGAAAGCGGATCTCGGACAAAATACGTACATTCAGGGGGTGTGCCAAGGGGAGTGCATAGAAGGTACGCACACATAAATATGCTACGCGAGTAAACGTACGGCAAACGGAGTTCTGGATCTACCCCATAATGCTGATCTATACATATATACATATGCTATGATATCGATACATAAATATACTGCTGATCTATACATATATACATACATGCATATGCTGTGATATCTATACATACATATAATGCTGATACATACAGCAAGTATATATTATATTTTAAAGCAACTTAATATTCACAAACCTCTAATAGCTTTCTACACAAAAAGCAATGGGTCGGCTTGTAGCCAAAGACCGTGTACAAGATGTATTTTAGTACATGAGCAGCCTTGAATAACATTCATATATTAGTTGTACGTTCCTCTATATCCTTTCTTAGTGGTGTGTAATATCCTGAGAATATCAACATTCATAAAAGAAAGTCTTTTCTATAATGTTAAGGAAATATAGAAAATTCACTTCAAAAGCAAGGGGCAAAAATGAGCTGGAATAACAGGCTGCATAGCAATGATGCTGAAGCACCAATCAATAGCAGACCATTAGCTCTACTCAGATCAAAAGTAAACAGAAGATTAAAAGTGGCTGGCAAAGCAGCTGAGAGAGGTCACTAAAAGGCCAGAAGTAACTCCATCTAAACTACAGAATAGTTATAACTGGATCACTGATTAGGAGACAACTACCCGAATGAGTTAAAAAAAAGAAACTTACTGTAGTAGTACTGTACATAACGCAATGGATGAACGAAGATTATTTCAAGGACAAAAATAAACTGCAAAACAATTGTTTAAACAAGTATCAGTGATCAGCCTAATGTTCTAATTGGCTCACTGACCTAGAAAATATGAAGTAGCGCACGTTTAAGTATAATTGGCAGCTGTATACCTGTGCAATAGGCAAGTCAGCACAACAGAAAAACACACTGTCACACCGTCCATAAAAATAACCCTCCTATCTAAGCTCAAATAAAGCCTGGGTGCCAGCACTGGTGAATTCCTGTTTGCTGTGTCAAAAATGGGAAAAAGTGCTTGCTCTCGTGGATTTTTTTTGTGTGCCCTCTAAGTACATTTTCCCTTTATTAAGATATAGGAAAGCTACCTGCAAAATGAAATGAATATTATAACAAAGCGATAGTCTTGTGATTAAATGTAACAATTATATTAAAGTGTAAGTTATATTTCTCCTTAGAAATAGATCCATTACTAACTTGCCAAGGATGTAAATTGTTAAAATTTAGCATGATTTTCCAGTGAGGCCAATATTATAACGCAATTCAGAGCAATATTACATGTGTCCAATGAAATCATTGTAACTATAGTTACAAATGATAGACTTACACAAAATGGGCATATTACCCTGGTAAGGATTTACAAGTGTGCATGCCATGCTTCTAGTACTTCCATACTGTTTCTGTTTCATTCCCATCTTTTCCAATGGCCTGGTGGTAAAGGGGTGGTTGCGGGTGCTAATGAGATGTAATTAAATATTCCAGTGATGGGGCACTAAGCTATTCTCCTCCCTGTCCAGGCCATCCATCAATGATAGAAAGCAAATCATAGTCACTACTATACAATATAGACAGTGCCCTAGTCCTCGCAATACAATTTCCACTTCATCCTAAAAGCTGCCACACAATACACACTATGGGCTAGATTTACTAAACTGCGGAAAAATAAAAGTGGAGTTGTCCATAGCAACCAATCAGATTCTAGCTTTCACTTTCCTATTACATACTAGAGAATGTCAGCTGCAATCTGATTTGCTGCTATGGGCATCATTTACACTTACATGCAGTTTAGTAAATCTAACACTATAAATCTTAGTGTCAGCCATACCATACAGACATTGGACCGAATCCACACTTAAGTGTAATATCCATAGGTGCAGATACACATGCACCTACTTCTCCGGTCGACTCACCTGCCCTTGTTTTTAGGTACCTAATGGCACGTCATGAGTGCCATAAGCTATCTTAAATAACCGTGCGTATTTTCCCTCTTGAATAGAATCACAATCCCTCCCCCCACTCACTTTACCTATCTTCACGCGGAGGCCCGCGTCTTTAAATACCACACAAAGCTCAGATACATACCTAAAGGCTACGTAGCTTGCACAGTCAGTGTGAATATGCATGCGCAGTAGCCATTTTATTAATATTATTAATATTCCACCACACCATTCACTTCTATTATTTTCAATATTTTCATACTGCCACTTCTACATTTCAACTTTGACCTCTTGTCTGAACGAAACTTTCCATACTAGTGTGCCCATCTAGAGTTCTATTTGTGTAACCTCCCATAACCTGCGTGTTGTTTTACCAAATGCAAGATGCATTGTTTTTTGTGCCCCAGTCTAGATCAGTTCCAATATGTACAGAAGTGATAATAGTCTTGGAAATGAGTGTTAACAAGTTAATAAGTGTATGGAGTGGACTGGCTCAAAAATGTCAGTAAAAATAAATTGCAATATCTGAAAAGTCCATTTCATTATACTAAAATAAAAAGATGTCATGTTTTTACTGTGATGAAGTTTGCCTCTCCTGTACTGTACCGCAAGGCTGCAAAGTGTATTTGGAAATATAAAGAGATTTAAAGGGTGAAGGCTAAGCAGCTTGAACCATTAAACCGTGCATCAAACTATTTTTTTCTTCAGCTGCATATTTATCTTCTTACACAAGCATTTCTATATAGGGTGGATGGGTGCAAAAACAGGTAGTGCAGCAGTAAAAACTAACGTTAAATATTTACAAGAGCCTGAACTGTGTATTAAAAAAAGCCAGGAAAGGAACAGATGAAAAGAGAAATAATAGCTTGAAAAATGAAGGTATGCATTTCACAGCAGACATCTATAAGAAAAGGTAGTACAGACAGTAAACAACTGAATTATTGGGCTCTAAGCTAGAAAATAGCCCTTTTATGCTTTTAGTCTCTATTTAATAATACCTAAACTTAGAAATAGATAAAGTTTATCTGGTTAAGTTGTTGACGTCTTTCTCTTGACCCAGTTTTTAAACGCCTCCAGTTTGTGCATTGTTTAACAGTTATTGTGCAGTTATTACAAATGTCACATTTTTTTGTAAGCTGACCTTCCATATTGTTCTGCTGCATAGTTTATTTCTAATAATCTGTCATTTCCTTTGTGAGACAATTTAAGAAAAGAATAGAATGTTTACTACACGGCTTATGTGGGTAAAGAGCATGATGCACCAAAAAAACCTCCACAATGAAAGATCAGCTACAGCTATAATATTAATAACTAAACAATGGCTATGTAACAGCTCAAACACTGCAATATCTAAGTAATGAAGGTGCATTGTGCAAACAAAGCAGGTTGACGAAAATTTATATTTCTTTGCCTATTTTTTCTATTTTGTCCATACAAAGAAGCATGACTAGACACACAATAAATAAAAGTCTAACCTACAACCAGTTACACAATGCCTCTCATTCAACCAACCATGTTATTTGTTTGACATGTTGTTAGAAAAGAAATGTAATAAATTCCTGTAGGAACATTCTTTCATTGTTGGGAGAATAATAATGACACACAACCCCAAATTTCAAAACTGAATAACATATTGTGTTGTGCAACTTGGAAGAAACTTAAGAACATGCTTAACGATCCACAATTTCTATGCTTCAGTTTCTTCCAATACACTTGGGGAATGGGGTTAGGGGTGATGCAATAGATGCAATATGTGTTTTGGGTTTATAATTGTGAGTTAATATGGCCTGTTAAGGCATTGTTTTATAGCAGGGGCTTTCAACCAATGGTACTAGTATCACTGGTGATACGTGGACCACTGTCAGGTGGTACTGAGGGCAACTGGAAAAGACTGTAAGGAAGTACTATACCAAAGGGCCAAGGACATAATTCATAAAATAATTAAGTATGACTAAAAAACTAAAATATGTAAACAACAACATCAAAAACCCTTAAAACATATATATGGGTATTTGTCTATATGATATGCAAAGTGGTACTTGACATGATTCAATAGTTGGCAACTGGCACCCCCCCTCTTTACAATGGTTATTTTTACTGACAATGCAAAGCTTTTAATAAAAATAGTTTTGCTATAAAATAAATAAAGCATTGGAATGCAGATGCCAGTCTGCGCGGCTGTATTTCAAACACGATACAGCCACCAGCTCATTGACTGCTGTTTCATTGTTCAAACAACCTTGGAAATAGAAAATTGCTATTGGGAATGGGAACCTATTCCCCTGTTCCGAATAGTGAGAGGCTGCGGCAGAAGATTAGGGTTAGACTGCGGAGGGCTAAAATTAGAGTTAAGGCTTAAGGGGAAGGTTAGGATTAGGCTGTGGAGCATGGAGGGTTACACTTAAGCAGTGGGGCATAAAGCATTTGGGTTAGGCTGCAGGGCATAGAGGGTTAGGGTTAAGGGTAGGGTTAGGTAAAATTACTTACCTTTCGGCGGATGACTCTTTGCAGCTCCAGGAGTCAAATCACTGCCACTTTCTAAAATGCAGACTGCCAGCAATTGCAGTACGATGGTCTTTCCAAATTAGAACCACACTTTTCCTCATTATTGTTCACTTAAACCCAAGAGAAGGAAGGATAATCGGGAGAGTTTGACTATGTTTGCATAGATAACCACATTTCCTGCCCAAACCAGTGAAAATGGTGGTCTATTGAGTAAAGGCCGACAGACAAATTCACACTTACTTTACCTAATCCATGCATTCAATTTCTATAGTTCATCCTATGCAACAAAACACATATATGCTCAAATAATAAGCCAAGCCACACTAACCAATCACCCACACTAATATATCCAGCTCCACCAATCAGAAACAAAACATTTGACACGTAAGCTCTGTGTGTTACTGATAAACTACTCACACTGTATGTGTATAATAAAGGTGCGTTTTTGCTGCAGGAAGTAATGTAAGCACTTTTGTAAATGATCCTTTCTGCCTCAATTAATCTATGGAAAAGAAAACATTGAATAGTTATTATTCCTCCGCAGCCATTTCCCATACTAAAAGTGTATGAGGTTACTGCTCATTTGCAACTTATTACATGCTTCCTTTTATAGCATAGCTTCATTCATCCCATCTGCTCCACACTTCATGCTCAAGTCACACAGATCGGAGTTGACGCTCAATTACATAAAATCTTTCTGAAATGATGACAGTCCAAATACAGTAGATATAAAATATATCAGGCCTCGGAATAGGTCCGTTCAGCCCGAGTGCGGCTTCATCATGAAATGCTATAATTCATTGCTGCCTCTGCCTGCTCTAACATATGTTCCGTTCACAGCCCAAGTCACTCTTCATTTGTAATTATTCCTCTTCGCGTTTCTCCATCCCCTCTTGTAATATACGTTGCTTGACTGAAGACAAATAGTGAAAGGCGAGAGAATTATCCTGTGATGACCTGTTCCAGGGTGTTAAACTCCTGTCAAGGTTTGATTCTAACATGGTGCATTAATTGTGAATTAAACTGTATTAATTGTCACTAGAGCACGCAATGCATAAGAATGCAGCGTCGCGGACTACAGCAATGCCGCTGAATTATCCATTTCTCATTTAGAGGTTTGAAACACCTTTTTTTCCCCATTGAACTGTAATGTAAGAGTAACAATTCCAACTTTTCATATTTGGCTGCAATTTTCTATGGATATAGCTTTGTAAGTCATAGTGAAATAATTATGTTTGCTTAATTTCAACTGTAAAATAAACACTAGAAAATAGGACAATCATTTTTCAAATTCTATCAAATCCAAACCTGGACACAACATATTCCAATAAGAGAGTGTAAATGAATTTATGTTTTTTGCTTGCAGGGAAAATACCGGCTGCATTTCCTTATTTCACACAAATATTGAACAGCTATATTGTAAAACTCTAATTTAAAGTAGAGCTACAACACCTCATCAATCTAGCACATTTTTAATTAGGATTCCCCTGCAGTTCAATATGAATTTTGCCAAGATGTTGTTCTTTTTTTCTGTTACTTCCAACTCTGGATCACCCCAAAAGTATTTATTAAAGTAAGTGACTAAAAGAAAAATTGAGCAAGATTATATCCAGGTATGAAATAGTCAGAGACATAGAGCAAGGAAAATAAAGCTAAACGAGATATTTAGGTCAGAGTCTCTGAATCTCAGTCCCTGGGGACCTTTATCAGTCCATGTTTTACAGGTAGTCTCGTGAAATCACAGAATGTGATATAATAATTACCAAGTTTCGATCCTTTATAGTGTGACTGTCAGTAATTAATACACAAGTTCTCCAGTTAGGAAATAAAACTAAGAACACTGTTCTGAGGTTCCAGGGAGCACTTATCTAACAGTAAGAGGCGCTTTCCACATAAACCCCAAACAAACATTGTTTAATATAATAAGCAGACTGCACATGGATATTAAATGTCCTGGAGACATTGTATGTGCTAGCTGAGAGTAAAGGTAGAAGCCTTCTGTCCACCACCACTGAATGTAGAAAAGACTCAGCAATTTGTGATACTGTATTTCTGTAAACTATAGCAGATGCTGAAGCATTTTGTGGATACTGCATACAGACAAATATGAGTATAATGTGTTAGTAAAATGAGAGAGAGCTCAGATTACTTGTACATTAATGAAGGACACAAATACAATCTGATTAATACAATCTGGTTGCAGTAACTGCAGATACAAGGTGAAGGCCCTGGCAGAAGGGTAAAAACATTTGTTATAATTACTTTTATGTTATAAATTGGTGAGTGTGGGTCCCCGCTAATAAAGGCTCTATTTCGATAGGGCCGTTCTGTCCCAGCCAGTGGGGCATAGCAATCGATCCCCGGAGCACTGAGCTTTTCCTATAGGTAAGTGTAAAACTAACCCCAACCTTTCCCCTAATTCTGACTCTAACCCTTCCCTTCCATTACCCTAACCCTCCCTTCCCCACAGCTTGACCCTAAAACTCCCATCTCTATAGCCTAACCCTA
The DNA here is from genome assembly GCA_011038615.1 of Limnodynastes dumerilii. Lineage (NCBI taxonomy): Eukaryota > Metazoa > Chordata > Amphibia > Anura > Limnodynastidae > Limnodynastes > Limnodynastes dumerilii. The sequence goes on along the minus strand of WWET01000166.1, from coordinate 548,192 downwards.
AGAACCCCCTCCTCGCAGCCTGACCCCAACCCTCCCCTTCTATGGCCCTAACCCTCTCTTCCTAAGAGCCTAACCCTGATCCTGTCTAACACTAAAAGTCCCGGAGAGTTACTCACCTCTCCGGAGCTGTCAGCAGCGGGTCCTGCGGGTCTTCGATCTGCCGATCGGCACACTCACCCATTCATAACAAAAAATCTAAAATAGCTGCCTATTCGAACTTTCACCTGTCTCTATTTTTTTTCCCAATCATAGCTGGGACTGCAACCGTGGCCCAATGATTGCATGAGTGTGTACGCAGCTTTAGTTTTTGTAGTCTTTGTTTTCAGTCCATAATTGTGTGTTTTTTTATTTGCATCATTTTGTACACACTGTACGCACACCATCACGTCTCACTAGGGGCGTTTTAAGAAATGAGGGGGCCCTTGTGCAGGATTTGCCTCCCTTCCCTTATCTGAGACAGGACTGTCCCGATTCGCGGGCTGAAAAGGGGCAAGGCTTACAGCTATGTAATTTGCCTTTTAGGGCGGGGACTCGTCCCACCGCAGGGGAAGGGGGACTAATTTGGCATCTATTTCTTCCCTCCAGAAGATCTTGCAGGAAAGAAATAGATGCTGAATGGCCCCCCCTTCCCCTGCCAACCCTGGGTGCAGGATGCATGCCACAGGGCCCCCTGTTCTGATCACACAATGCCCACCCGTGCATAAAAAAAAAAATCTAAAATGGCTGCCATTCGAAATAGAGACAGCCAAAAAGGAACTTTCGGCTATCTTTATTTCTAAAGGCAGCCCATTGCAGTAATCAAGTAAAATATTCTCTATTATAATGGGTTCTCTCGAGCCCGAATCGGATGTACTATATTGTATTGCTGGTATAAGTGGGGGCATAAATTACTCTGCAAGTAGGTGCACTTGCTAATCAACTCTTCAACATCACAATATTATTTATAACTGATCTGAACATCAAATTGGGAGATTAAAGGCATTAAGAGGAGTTTGATGTTTAAAACTATAATAAAAAAAAAAATATATATATGTCCTCATTATTTCTCTGTAGCCTAATGAGGTTTGGTCAATTAACACAGAGCTAATAGAGCCTAAAGGCTACATAGAAATATAGGGGCTGATCCAGAAAATGAGAGTATAGACAAAACAGGTGCATGTGTAGAACTGAGCAAAACCACAATAGAGTGCATGCAAGGAAAATACTTTGGTTTTGCACATAGAACTCACATACTGTATAGCTTTATATTTAATACCAGGGCCTAACTTGCACCTGTTTTGCCCATTCTCTCTCTTCTGAAACTCTGGACCAACTCCAAAGTTGGGATCAAGCATAGGGTGAGGATTAGGCTAAGGGGTAGGAGAAAATCTTACCGGTCACCACTGCAGCAATCGAATTACTCATCGCTGGATACACACTGTCTTCTCTGCAGCAGTCAAAAATTAACAGCTGTCACTGCTGCCTTGTACCAATAAACCACACCCCTAAATATGATCCCTGCCTGAGATTTTTGATTACACACATAAATATATCTGTAACTGTAATGTTTAATGACTTGTTTATGTAATCTCACAATTATATATGATACGATATATCTAACAACACATGGAAACTATTCTGTATGTATCACGAGTTACTTTCAAATTCCATTTTTATCATTATATATTCATTATGTTAATATAAAGTATATTTAGGTTTTTGTTAAGTTTTTGTTAAGTTTCCTGCATTTCAGTGAGATTGTAACCGCTTTTTCATCTTTCACTTTGTGCATCTATGCTAACTGGTCAAAACCCAATTCAAATTAAGGAGGAGCTTAGCCATTTCAGATTACAGGCATTAAACATTTCTCATATTAGAAGTAGAGACAGTCGAGAGGATTGGGGTTAGACTTTTCACTTCCCTCTTGGAGCACCATGTTTGGTGCTCCGGGAATCGATTGCTTTTCCTCTTTGAGGCAAAAGCAAGCGATTTCCTAGCCAGTTCGAAACTGGCTGGGAGAGAATGGCCCTTTCGCAATAGGGCCATTGTCAGCGGGGACACAACCCTTATAGTGCACTGGTCCAGACTTCTGTAGTTCCAGAAATATGTGCATGCTTGAGTTGTAGAAGTTACAGTAGTCCCTGGCTGCTGTGGATCTGTCCCTGTGAGCATGCCTGGCTATTGAGTCCCATCTATTCTTTTTGCTATGATCCAGCCTATAACGTGTAAACACAAATTTCATCTGAAATCCCCATATAAAAACCTCATTGGTGATGATCCAGTGTTAGGAGTAACTGCACAAAACACTCAAATCTACACCAGGACAAACTATGTTACAATGAGAGGGATGCAAACACATGACATGTTTTGGCATGCAAGGAATACTGACTGACTTTGCTTATGGCGCACAAATACTGAGCAGCTTTATTCTTCAATTCTAGTTTAGAGAAGAAATACAATTCATCACCTATCAGTGCATTCTGCTTGAACAGTTTCAGTTTATCTCCATCTAGAGTTCATTATGGGTTTGCCAAGGAGCAGATTTGCACCTTTTTGTGCTGTTACTCCCAACTCTGTACCTGCCCTTTTCTGATTTATAAACCATCATACACTAACTTCAGTACAGTAGATGGCAGAAAGATGGCTGTATATACTATTACTTATTACAAATTACTTTTATGGAACCTATATATCACATCGGTCGCAGCCCTGGTTGCTGGCACTAACATAGATATATGTCATATACTTCTTGTTAAACTCTTATGTAATTCATCCAGGGGCATCCACACCATTTTATCAAAGCAATTAACTGCTTTAATTATCTTTGCCTTATGTCCCTTTATTATAATGCTTCCCTCTTTTACATGAGCAAAGCCCTCAATGCACTTTAAACTATCTCCACGATCTCTTCTTCTTTTCAAATTGTACACATGTAGGATCTGATCCAGCAGAAACATAAGGAAGGTATAGAAAATGCATGCACACAGAACCGGATTAAGACTTCATGGGGCCCTAGGTAAAATTCAGCATGCGCCCTCCAGATGTTATGCTAGTGTTATAAATGTAACACTAACGTACCTAACATCATACAGAACTTAGTTCCATACAAGGCCATTGCAGTACAAATGGGCTGTGCTTCCCCTCTGCCCGCAAAGGTGGGTGGGGGGAAGCATTTAAATTGTACAGTGGGGGTGGGTTTTAACATTTATGAGCAGGTGAGCTGTCACATGATCTGCTGATCCACACATTTCACATTAGGCAGACTTATGGTAACGTAACTGCTATAAAGCCCGCACGAGAGAGAGGAGTGACAGGGGGAGTTCACTCCCCTTTTTCGTTCGTGCGCACGGAAAGTGTGCGGAGGTCTGGATCTCGTCCCAAGTTAACAAACAAGTTAAAATCCATATAATCCCCATTGTCAAATTAATATCCCCATAGCCAATTTAATATCTCCATAATCCCCATTGCCAATTTATTATATCCATTGCCAAGTAACTCATATGGCTGCTCAGCGTTATTAATTCATGTGCTCTTCGCAGGGCTCAGGCTGTCCTAAATATAGGGAGTACAGGGAGTGGGGTGTGGCACTGGAGTGACATCATGCAGTGTATTCTTGGGAAGTGGAAAGTTTAATCCTTTAAACTGAGATCCCAGACAGTAATACCAATATAGCAATATTACTGACTTGGGCCTATTAATTGAGTATATAAAAATGCTAGAAAACAGTAGAACATCAACTGTTTTTCAGCATTATAATAAGTCAACTTTAGAAGGTGAATCCAGGACCGTATTTCAGGCCCTGGGACCCCCCCGGGCCCTGCACCCTATCCAGAGTTCCGACAGTAGCAACTCTGCATAAGGAGTACTGCAAATGAGCACATTTTAAAAACGTGTATAAGCAGAGAGGTGTAATGCAGCCTATACAAGTTTACATGTTTCCTCCAGTTATTGGGACAAAAATTGCTGTAGTGTATCGCTAGGAAGGAATTTTCAAAAGCCCAATAATCATGTAGACTCTGGTACGATTAATTGATCATTTTACATCAGACATTACAGCCCGATATTTTAAGCTGAGCCAATCAGCTCTCTTTTCTGTTAGGGCCTCCCTCTTCTGCTAGGATTATTGGTACCAGCAGGAGAGGTGTATGGCACCAAAAACAGGGCATTTCCCCAGCGTTTGTGAGACCACCTCCTGCTGGGATATATAGGAATTCTGTCTGTCTGCAGCTGTGCTCTCAGCAGCACTACACTGCCCTCTTCCTAATTTTAATGTAGAGGAATGGGATGGAACTACACAGAACTACACCAAAGCAAACACAGGCAGAAGTGCCATTTGCACCCACTCTTTTGTGCTTTCTCCCATTCTGCACATACACAATGCTATAAATCTCTATAAATATACCTAGGTACCAAGGATCACCATTATTCCAAGGGGAGCACTCATTAAACTAAAACATTTGTAAAGATACAATATAAAAAATAGTGTAATCCACTTAAGCTGACCAAATAGGTTTTAACATTGGGGTTTGATCAAGAGCCGAATACAAAACAAAACTTATTCTGTGCTGAATAAAACGCATACAAATAATGGGAGCTCTATATGGGATCCAGACGAGAAGGCAACGGCAGCCCTGGATTCTTAAGCATATAGGTTACAATAGGTTGCATATGGACACAGCATAGAAAGCAATGCAGCTATGTTCCCAAAACACAAGTGAATGGTGCTACACTGTTATGTATATTGAAAAAAGTGGTGACAAGGCGAATAAAATGAATGAATATAGGTATAAATTAAATTAGCTGCAAAACATATATATTTATTAACAAAATGTAGCATTCCTTTAGCATTGCATTTGGAATGTTGAAAGTTAAAGCAGGGGTCCCGTATAGGTTGTGGAGTGTTATCCATCATCATCATCATCTCCATTGACTTACATATGTGTCTGGTAAAAATGTTTTGCACCAAACTCTATGCATAATTAGGTTTATGTCCAGGTCTGGATTGGGTACAATTGTGAGCCCTTACTGTACATTGAGTCCACCCATTCCCACCCAGGAATCCCCCCTATGCATCTGACAGCTTATTAGGGAATAAAATGAACTAAGGCTGGATTAATTGTACATACAGTAACATCTCCCAACTAAAACATTAGCCAGAGGAACTGCATCTTGTGCCAACTATCGCAATTTTCATTTACAACCGCCATGCATTTTACGTACGCACAGAGGTCTGGCAGTCCGCACGGAAGAGAGTAGTGAACTCCCTTATCATTTCCCTCTCTTGTGTGGATTTTGCTGAGTTTAGGAAGCCATAAGGCTACCTTAAGTGCCCCGTGCGTATTGACACTCAAAGCGACACCTGCCCACACAGTACAATTTACATGTCCCCCCACCATCCCCACCCATATTAATCCCCACCCATGTTAAGGAGTCTGGGAAGGGCCGCATATGAAACTAAGTTACGTGCACCCGGAGATCCGTATCATAACATCTGTCAGAAAAAACACCCAGTTTATGTAAAACCGGCCCTTTATCATCAATTAAATCATAAGAATCTCAATAACCTTACATAAGTCTGCAATTGTCATTGTTCATTAAAAAAAAATCAATGACCATTACTAACCATGGGCTGGATCCAGATTTAAGTAAGTGCTTAAAATTAGTTACTCCTGGGCTAAACCATGTTGATTGCAGGAGGAGTCAAGTTAATTGTATTCTTTGCATGCAGAGATATACTTTTGAATTGTTTACTGCACACAGATACTGACCAGAATTACTATCACACTGTTATTTAGACTTGGGATAGGAAACATCACCTCTCAACTCTAACACTGTTTGCAACAGATGAAATCTGACTCCCCCTGCAATCAACATGGTTTAGCCCAGGAGTATCTCATTTCAAGCACTTACTTGTCTGGATCCAGCCCTATGTAAATAATCTACACAATCTGTGTTTTCTAATCATTGGAAGTGAGCTAATAAGTTACTGTAGAAAAGTTATGAAAGTTATTAATAGCACAGTAATGCACAGTTGTGTGTATAAGCATATTTTGGTACAGTTCCTGCATTGAGGTATAACATTGTAAAAGAGGTTTAGATTGGTACAAGTTCAATTATAATAAAAAAAAAGTATGGCACCTGCCAAAAAAGTAAAGTTAGAGGGAATGATTATATTCAACTAATTACTGTCAAATTTTTTAAATCGTTGTTATAAATGTGAATGTCTACTAAATCATGGGCATACAGGCATGAAGTTAACAGTCATATCATATATTTTTTTTTATTATTTATTATCCTTATTTAAATACAATTCATAGATAATGCATCAAAACTGCTATAAGTATGCCACAGTTTCTTAAGCTAAGAACAACTACTGAATGCACCAATAATTTTACCAGTGACAAGTGCTGACATATTCTTCACCCCCTGCCATTACAGTCAGCAATTCTTATGTTGGGTTCTTATGGATTCTATCAGTCTTGTGAAATAATCTGTATTATACTGTATTCCTGCAACCTTAGCCAGTGTTATGTATCTCACTCAGGGCTGTCATGCAAAGGAGAAGACTCTATTCTGAGACACATTTTATACAGACATCAAATTGAAACAGATTTGATACAGAAATTGTCAGAGATCTCTTCCAGTGAGATGATGGAACTAAGGTGCTTGGTGAGCAGACTTATATATGTGAACTCTGCAAGTCAGGTTAACTTGCTCTATTTGTAGCCTCAGTGAAAAATGTAAATAATTTAAAGCAACTTCGTAAAAAGTAAATAATTTGCAAATTATATAATTGTTATGTCAATACTTTTTGCATAAAAATAATTTTATAATGAAATTCTGAAAATAAGCTTTTTAGTCTACGTTTATAGAGTGGTGGAACTCTATGGATATCATCTGTTGTGAAACTACAAATATCATGATGGTCTAGCAAAACATGCAGTACATTATAACTACTGAGCGCAACAGGGTGCCATTTTGTGGAATGTCAACACTCTCTCTCTATAGGTTCTTGGGTAACTATAGGTAACTTCTTCCATCCAGTCCTGGAACTACAGAATGGAGAACTATTCATTCTAATCGACTGTAACAGAAGTTGTAACCTTCTACGTGAGTGGGAGTGGTGGCAATATGGATGAATAGATGTCTGGGTACTGTAGATTTGCAAATAGAAGATCCCGACAAATGTTTTGCTCAGTTCAAAAGGAAATGAGAAATTTGGAGGCAGCTCATATTTTTATACATATTAATACAGGTGAAACTCGAAAAATTAGAATATCGTGCAAAAGTTCATGTATTTCAGTAATTCAACTTAAAAGGTGAAACTAATATATTATATAGACTCATTACATGCAAAGTGAGATATTTCAAGCCTTTAGTTGTAATAACTTTGATGATTGTGGCTTACAGCTTATGAAAACCCCAAAATCTAAATCTCAAAAAAAAAAAAAAAAAAATGTGACAAGGATCAATATTGACTTCTTTTTAGCCGGGTCTGAGACCCGGCTAAAGAGACCCGGCTTCACCGTTCACATTGCCAGAAAAAGCCGGGGTTTTCATGAAAGCCGGCAATTTCATGAAAACCCCGGCTTTTTCATGGTAATCTGAACGGGGTATAATCGGCAAATTATTCAAAAACACCCGCAAAGGGTTCCTGAGCCTTGAAATGGTTTCTCAGTCTTGATCAGTATAGTTCACAATGATGGGGAAGACTACTGACCTGACAGTTGAGCAGAAAAGCATAATTGACACCCTCCACAAGGAGGGAAAGCCTCAAAAGAAGTTGGATGTTCTCAAAGTGCTGCATCAAAGCACATTAATAGAAAGTTAAGTGGAAGTGCAAAGTGTGGAAGAAAAAGGTGCAGAAGCAGCAGGGATGACTGCAGCCTGAAGAGGATTGTCAGGAAAAGGACATTCAAAAGTATGGGGGAGCTGCACAAGGAGTGGACTGAAGCTGGAGTTAGTGCATCAAGAGCCACTACACATAGACGGATCCTGGACATAGGCTTCAAATGTCGTATTCCTCTTGTCAAGCCACACCTGAACAACAATGTCAGAAGCATCTTACCTGGCCTTAAGAAAGAAAGAACTGGTCTGTTGGTCAGTGGTCCAATGTCCTCTTTTCTGAGGAGAGAAAATTTTTCACCTCATTTGGAAACCAAGGTCCCAGAGTCTGGTGGAAGAATGGAGAGGCACAATCCCAGATGCTTGAAGTCCAGTGTGAAGTTTCCATAACACCTCAGCAGTGCCACAGGCTGATAGCATCCATGCCACGCCACATTGAGACAGTACTGAGTACATATGCATGATTATACTTTTCAGAGGGCTGACATTTCTGTATTTACAAACCTTTTTAATTTTTTTTTATTTCATGTAATATTCTCATTTTGGGAAATTTTGATTTTGGGGTTCTCATAAGCTGTAAGCCACAGTCATCAAAATTAAAACAAATAAAGGCTTAAAATATCTCACTTTGCATGTAATAAGTCTATATAATACATTAGTTTCATCTTTTAAGTTGAATTACTGAAAGACGTGAACTTTTGCAATATTATAATTTTTTGAGTTTCACCTATATGTTATAATAGTCACTTACTGTTCTGTCATTTTGAAAACCAAATTGGGCAGACTGGATGGGCCAAATGGCTCTTTTCTGCTGTCACTTTCTATATTTCTACTTAAAAGTGTTGTCCCTAAGTGTGTCCCCCATAGGCCTGCATCTGAACCTGATCATAATGTGCATGGTGTCTGGGTGCTTTCTGGCTTGTTGATTGTTTGTTTCAGCTGATTGCAGCAGCTTTCTGTGTGATTATGCTCCTTTGAACCTTGCCGGTGCACATAAAATCTACTTTTCTGAAGTGAATGTTTGCTTGAAAACTTGTTAATGGTAATTAAGATATGTGAGGAAGTGACAATATCAGAAATATATATGAGCTCACAGAGAGAGATATTGTCTAAACCTTGCTGCAGAACCCTACTCCCTTAGGGAGTGGTGCAATATACAGGAGCTCTTCGTTCAGTCTGTGCACTGTCTGGTTGACAAAGGGAAACACAGAAGGAGAGAGGAAAGAATGGAAGGCCAGACGATTACGTGTTGATTCTCTTTTAATTTTTCCCTATGAGCGGCATATGTTTATGGAAAAAAGGTATACTGTAGCTTAATCATTTGGTTATTTAGCAACAACTGATACACACTGAAGAATAGCAAAGAAGTTGGGTAAAAAGGGAATGTAAAACAATTTTAGTTAGATAAAGTGGTATTCTCCATATGGGAAAGGGTGGGATTTATCCATATATAGCTTATTTTTATAAAGAGGAATAAACATCAAATTCCAGACTTTACTTGGTTCTCTTTGTGATCTAACACTGTGTAGACACATTGGGCCCGATCCAGATCAACGCCCGCCTCCGTAGTTACAGCGGGCGTATGCGTAAGATTGGCTGTTTAGCCGATCTGTGCATGCGCCGGGCAGATGTTGCCTGGTGTAGTTAGGGAAATTCGTTAGTCAGGATGTGGCGTCCCTAACTGTAGTGTAACTGTAACTGTAGTGTAGTTACGGTAGGAACGCTGTGACTAAGCTACAGTTAGGGAAGGTAGGCGGGGGAGGCAGGGAGGGCAGAGTTTCTAACCCCCGGCTGAAGTAAGGGTAGCCTTCAGCCGGCGTAACAGTGTGTAACTACACCAGGACAGGGGGAGTGTCAGGGGGAGTGCATAGATGTTATGTTGAACATTAGTACGCACAGCGTAACATAGTAACTCTGGATCAGGCCCATTTTTCATAAGGGGGTCTGCTATTTACTAATCATCTAGAGCTAATGAGCATAGCAAACTGAAGAATTGTATAACAGTATATAAATGATAGACGCTACAGACACATGCATATTCTCCCCAAAATTGTCAACTAGGATTGTATGTAAGTTAGATATTCATTATAAACTTGGGAAAGGTGTCTTCTGATATGGATAGACATATTGGGCCTGATTCAGACTTAAGAAGGAGCTTGAAAATAGGAGAGGAAAGTTACTCCTGGGCTTAACCATGTTGATTGCAGGGGAGTCATATTACATCTGTTGTGAGCCGGATTCACACTACCGGACGTTTTGCATATACGTCTGGTGTTTAACGATATTTGAGACTGCGCATGCGTAGAATCTTTTTACTTAATCTACGTATCTTTTTGTTTCATAGATTGTGTATATGCGGTCTTTAAGAACGCATACACGCAATCTATGTAACAAAAAATATACAATACATCCGGTGGTGTGAATCTGGCCCAGTATTAGAATTGAGAGGTTATGTTTCCTATCCCAAGTGTAAATAACAGTGTGATAGTAAAGCTGGTCAGTATCTGTGTGCAGTAAGCAATTCAAAGATATATCCCTGCATGCAATGAATACCATTAACTTTGACTCCCCCTGAAATCAACATGGTTTTGCCCATGTGTAACGAACCTCTCTCATACATTCCAACTGTACCTATTTAGCAGGCACAGTACTGTTTTTTAATGGTCTGTACCGGCTAAAAGGGCTTCTGTATCGGATTCTGACCCAACAGTTCCCTCCCCCCTATATGCACCTTCCAGTTCTGTGGGGAGAGACTCTTACAGTTCTGATAAAGTGACAATACCCTCTCTTGTGATTTATTAGCTCAAACAATAAGGTGTAAAATGAGATTTTACACCTTATTATACATGCAAATGAGAGCCAATTAAAGCCACACCCCTGCACAGGACAAGCCATGCCCCCTTCACAGACACGCCCCCCTGGTGTACCTATTTTCTATAAAATAATGTTAGTGGGTATGCTCTCTTATTTTTAAGCTCCTTCTTAAGTCTGATTCAGGCCCATTATGTTGGATACCAAGTACAGGATTTGAATGAATCCACAAGAGCGGGGTCACATTCTTCTCATTACAATCACTTCTACTTTCACAGACCAACTGCCAATTCCTTGACTTCGTCCAGGAAGTACAGAAGTCTACATGGCATGTATATGCTTAATTGATTAGGGTGGATTTGCACAGAGTACCCATAATTTGACTAAAATGCAAAGTTCAGAAAATAATAATAGATTTGTCCATTGTAACATGCAGCAATTCTGAAACTATACAAGACTTAAGCAGGGTACACACTGGGACTTTTAAACAGATAATCTTTCCAATCACCCAATTAAAACACAGTTTCACTAGATATCTTACCAGTGTGTACTGTCTAAAGATCTCCAAATAGACACAGTAAATACTTTAAAAAAGCAAATGATATCTGTCCATTGATCTGTCATATTAGGACTCCAAAAGATCAAATCAAAAGATCACAGACCGTGTCAAAATATTTTGGAGTATCTTTGGGCAGTACACACTGGTATGATATCTGGTGAAATGCTCTTTTGATTTGACGATTGGAAAGATTATCTTTAAAAAAAGCCACAGTGTGTACCTAGTCTTAGTCTTAGTCCACTGTTGTAAATTCACCAATTAACATAGACTATAGAACAGTGAATGGACCATATCTAGACATGAGTTCCTGCTGTGAGCAAAGTATCAGCGGAGATCCAATGCCAAATACCCACTGGATTTAGCCTTCCATGCGAAAAGGACGCCGTTCCCCTTGCTCACATGACCTTAAGCGGAGCGAACCTTACCTTAGAACATCCTGTGCAATTTAAATACCTCCCCCCTCCTAACTCTTGTCAGAAACGTGTTGCAATCTATATGGATGTCTGAATCCAGATCCATAATTAAATTGTGGCATGTGTTCATGCACCATTGCAAAATGCTGGCAAAGCTTTGTGCACTGTCAGAGAGAAAAATGAGAAGGTTCTTGATAAAATACCTGTACTGAGTAGACAAAATATGTTTTAAAAAATAAAATAAAATAACACCAGTTTGTTTATAAAACACGTGAAATTTTACACCTGTGTAAAATCATATTGAATTGCAGGGGAGTAAATGTCATCTGTTGCAAACAGTATTAGAGATGAGAGGTGATGTTCCCTAGCCCAAGTCTAAATAACAGTGTAAAAGTAAAGCGGGACAGTATCTCTGTGCAATAAGTAAAAGCAAAGTACTCTCCCTGCATGCAAAGAATACAATTAACTTTACTGCCCTGAAATTTGGAATTGAAGTTTACATTGCCAGCAGTTTTTTTTATGTTTTTCTCTTCATCTCCACCTATTACCATATTAATTAGCAATATATAGTATAACTTTCAATACCTATCAGAGCTGCCTGATCTTAGTGAATAAGTGTGTAAGCAGAGTAGCTTTGCAGCTGCCTCATATTGACTCTTCGGAAACACTGTCCAGAAACAGGCGTACAATAAGGTCAGCAAATATAAAAGCATACAATGTGTATGCCACGTCTTGCCTTGGAGATCACACATACAAATATATATTTTTGTGCTGGCAAATCAAATATTTGAACTTTAAAAGGGGTTTCACACAAAGCATGCCCTTGTACAAAGATCTCTGTGCAGGGCATTCTGTCTACATACGAGTCGTACATTGCTTCTGGGTACAATTCTTTTCAGTTGTAAAGCAATTTTTTTTTCATCTCTCAGAGCAACAACTTGCTGCATGGCTGGTTGCCGATCCCAGCTCTTTTTTTTTATGAATTGGGTGTAAATTCTACAGGCACTTGTAAGAAGTCCTCATAAATCATACATAGTGTACCACATTTCATAAGCCTCAGAATAACTTCAATGAGAAGCCGCTGAAATCAAAGTTGAAACTGCAAAAGGGGTACAAGGGAGCATCTACATCTGAACGGCATTCAACAGTCGCTTCTACAGCAATATGTCAAAGCTCATGCAATAGAATACGTTTTCTTAGAAGCCCTGCACCCTTGAAAAGAACACAGCCATATAGGACAGGGTATGAAGACTCCACCGTGTTATATTTGTTTACAAGGAGTCTCTGAAGCTGGGGCAGATTATGGATCCTTTTTACTTTATCATCCAGTACTGGGTCCACGGTATGTTTTCATCCTTCAGTTTATTCTTAGACAGTCCCTTAGATCATACAGTATAACAATAACACAAAGTTATTAGTATGTTACAAATATTAAGACTCAAGGGTAAACTGTATGCTTATCACACAGTATGAATGGTAAAATATATGAAATAACATTTATTCTTTTTTTTTCATCACTGCCAAATTAGAGAAGTGAATTGAAGCATCTGAACAAATAATATATCCAATTGAATGTTATCGCAGTTCATATGCTTATATACATGTATTCCACTTGCTTGTACAGTTCAGTTTCACATTTTACAGTTAATTATTTATTATTTGTTATCCTCTTTTTTTTTTTTTTGCACCTGAAAAAAAAATCTATCCGTTAGTTATAAACGGCGTCAGGGTTTGTAAATCAAAAAAAATAAAATAAAAAAAGAAGACAATTACTCAGATATTGTCTTGGCAGCCAACAATTATTCATCAAGAGCCTTTCAAACATTGATTTTTTTCAGACTGCCAGATTAAAGAAAATAAAAGAAACTCTTGTTTTAGAGAAAAGCCAGCACTTGAATAAAATGTAGAAGAATAAGAATTAAGTTATTGTAAATGTGCTTGTGCGAGGAATCAACTTATCCTCAAATTCACAGGTTAACATTCCAGCATATTAAGTTGGTTGTCTTTGGCTTTGCCAAAAGACATAATGCCTGCTAATTGTAAGCAGACAATTGTAGACACAAATGTGTAGACAAAGTGCTGTGTACTATATTAATAAATGCCACTATTACTATCACTGTGCATTTATTGAAGAACAATGCAACCCGACACAGCGAGAAACAGGCTACAGTCTGTATCCTCATTTGCTTTCCAACTACAATATATAATAGAAACTTTGTTAAATAATATATTTCTTTATTTTAGGTTCATGACCCCTCACCAACATTGCTGTTACATAGCTTTTATAATAGTGGTGCTGCCTTAATGCAAGCATTCTAGATACACATATTAGAACACACATTAAGGACTAGGACAAAGGTGTCAGAACGGTTAGGTTTTGTGTGTGTGTGTGTGTATATGTATGTGTGTGTATATATGTATGTATGTATGTGTGTGTGTGTGTGTGTGTGTGGTGGGGGAGGTTGTAAGATAAAATTTTAGCTTTGTCACCCACTGTCCAAATCCTTCTATTACCTGTATCTATCTATCTATCTATCTATCTATCTATCTATCTATCTATCTATCTATCTATATATATACACACACATACAGATACATACACATGTTCTGTGTTCTTTTGGCTCCTCTGTCGTGTACTGGCTGGCACTGTGTTAAATAGGACACTAATATGACCTTAGGTCATCACGCTGCTGGGCCGGCCTGTGTACTGCAGGTTGATATGACTAAAATGCTGGCATTTCAGTCATAAAGATTTGACAGTCAGTGATACCCCGTGCACACTGATCCAAAAACCCGGGATATTGCCGGGGAAAGCCCCGAAAACCCAGGACAGAGCTCAGTGTGAACGGGCGCACCGGCTGCAACCCGGGTCTTATGACCCGGGATATTTGCAGGGTTATTGCCGGGTTCAACCCGGGTAGCCGCCATTGTGAACGGTGCGACCTGGGTGTTTCGCGCAGACACTTTAAGATTAGCGTAATTTATTTACTCTTGACCTGGCAACAAGTGTTGCCAGAGCAACAGTAAACAAATTACGCAGTGTGATGACTCACACTACTGAGAGGGCAGACCCGGGTCTCAGAATTTCCCGGGTGTGCCCTGCAATGTGAACAGGGTCTGTGACCCTGGGCTCTCCTGGGGACACAGCAATATCCCGGGTTCACAGACCCAGGATATTGCCAGGGCAGCAGTGTGAACACAGCATTACAGTGTATTTAACTACTGCTGGTTGAAAGAACACTAATTAATCTATATGAATGAAATAATAAAGGGGGGCCATGTTTCTTTTATATACATAGTGTTTTTTTTTTGTTCTGCCTGTTTATGTATAGTGATATAACACATAATGGTTTAAATAATTCACTCATTTCAGCTTTGTTAGTATTTTGTAAATATTCTTACCTTAGAATCAGCCAGTTCAAAGTATCTAAGCACTACAAGATTCTATATTATTAACTGCATGCTCCACTGTTCTGTCACACTCTCACCTTCATGGATGAAGTGCTATGGAGCAATACTTTAGCAAACTCTGCAAGCTGGTAAAATAAAGGTCTACACCCCCACTCACTCTAGCCCCCTCCTCATTGTACCAGGAGACCATTTTTATTCACTTACTAAAATAATTTCACTGAATATAGAAACATAAGAAGTAATCTCCCAGCTATCAGTTTTCATACAACCAAGCTGGACCTTTTCCATTACTGCTGCCCTATATTCATTGCATCTGTCAGCATTTCCTGACAGCACATTATGGAGCACATGGCTACAAAGTCACTATCAATCAGCCTTTGACCATGCAGATATAAGTAACAGACTATTGATAATGGATCCTAAATCAGATCATCATAGCTCTAGCCCAGAACTCTTAAAAGGCAGGAGTCTGCTGGGAATTTGTACTATGCTTTGTCTGTGCCATCCCTGGAAAAATGAAAGAGAAAAAAAGGCTCACTATTCCCCCACCTTACACCACGGGAACACATATGCTGCATGTGACCAGCACTAGTCAAAAATGCAACACTTCACCTGAGCTGTGATTAAACAGATTTTTCTATTCATGCCATGTGCCACTCACAGTAAAACAGATAACATCTGTCATGAAGGTTTAAGGAGGCACATAACAAAGGGTTGAAGGTGCAAAAGTTTCCTAAAATCCTTTATTTCCAAAAACAACCAATTCTAAGTTAACATTGGAAGATTTTATAACCTCATACAAATAAAGTAATAAATGATAGTTAGTCAGAAATTAGTGGTCATTTGTTTGGCCACTTGAATATATTAGTTATATGAAATATATATAATATACACGATCAGCCTGTTTGGTTAATTAAATTTCCTTTATCATCACAATTTTTTAAAGTTCTCTGCAGTGTGTGGAAACAAAAAAACAGCAACATTTTTTTTTCCATTTCTTTCTAGTTGAATGATATTTTAGAAACTTCTGTAGTGGTGCAATCATAATCCTAGACTTCAATAAAAATGGAAGAAAAACATGAATGCAAATTTTGCTAAGAGAATAGAAAAATTAAGGTTAAAAACAGATAAAAAAGGAGCCTGACTTGGCGTTTAGTATTCCTCCATTATCCCCATAATTGCTGCATGTCTGTCATCACCAGGAAAAGAAAAAAAAGTGTCTTTCTCAGCTGCTCCCCTGCTTGTTTTGTTCCCGTATTCTTGCAAAGTGGGAGAAAATATGTGTCATTTAATGAATAGTGCTATTCTTTGTCTGACAGCTTCATATCTGTTAGGTGTAGGAGGCCCTAGTACTTTCCTTTTTTTGATAATGTTTTTGACAGTGTGCTAAATTCCTCCCCCAATAGGCCGGGGATAGATATTCTGCTAAAAGGGACTTCGTCTTTCCTGAATGGGTGCCCTCTTTTAACCCCCTTCAGCTTCTCTTCTTCCATTAATTGAGCTGATCAGATTGAGCATATGAATTTGCCTTTGATGTATTTGTGTTTAGTTGACGTTGCTGTCTCTCTCATAGGCAGCGAACGAAGCTCTCAGACAAATAGGACTGTTGCCGTGGTAACAGGCCATAGCAAGGGATCACTTGAAAAATATTTTTATTTCAAAAATCAAACTGGAAAATTCTCACTGGATATGATGCTGGGTTTTCAACATGTCATCTCTAATGATGAATGCAATTAGGAATCTCACTTGTGTTTTAAATAATAAATTAGGCTAATTTCCTAGACCTTTTTTTGATGGCATACAAATAAGTTTTTTTCTTTATTATTCCTAACTAAGAATTTATTAATCTCTTTTGTTCCTTAGATTTATTAAAATAGCTGTAGCCAGGCAATGCAACCTTTTCAAGTGTTAAAACCACAGGCCTAAAGGTAATCATATTTTTAATACTCAAAGCTGCTCTGGTGTTTGGTAATTCCCTTTAAAAGCAGGTGTAGAAAGCACTGTCTAAATGCCTATAGCTATACTAGTAGTGAATCTCAGAGGATAGGAAAATGCCCATAGCAATTTTTAATTACTGTGCTTGAAAAGTGACTTGATGCTGAACATAAGTTTTTCTGGCCCTGCTATCCTGAAATAATACTTTTCTTGTTAATAGAAAAGTGCTTGACAAATCACATTAATCCTAAGCCTGCCAGAAAGGTTGTGCTATTTTGGTGGCGATGAAGTGTTTTGTGTGTGCACTGCTCTTTAGATCAAGCTCCCTATATGGCGGGTTGAATCTAACTTATCTTTATTTCAGGAATAAGTACACAAAATAGTCCTTAAATAGCACCTTTGTAATTTTTCATATACAATTATAGTCATTATCCTTAAAAACACAACCAATCCTATCCATCACAGAAATAAAGAAGCTGGTGATATTTTTTTTTACATTTTGTTGTGAATATTTATCATAATGCATATGACGACAAGCAAAGTCAGAGATAGGTTCTAATGCACAGCAGATGGTTGGAGTATTCAGTGAA
The DNA here is from genome assembly GCA_011038615.1 of Limnodynastes dumerilii. NCBI lineage: Eukaryota > Metazoa > Chordata > Amphibia > Anura > Limnodynastidae > Limnodynastes > Limnodynastes dumerilii. The sequence continues at coordinate 530,649 of WWET01000166.1, read as the reverse complement.
CAGTTGGTACTGTGTGCATTCTCTTGTGAGCTGCCACCATATTCTTAATGCTGCATAGCATATACGGTAATAAAAATAACAAAGGCATAAGTGCATATCTCTCCACACTTAGACCCGGCTCCCGATTCAGCAGCAAGTCACACTACTTATTTTCAAACCAGGACTGTTGCGACGTATGTAAAGGTTCAACATATAATCTGACCTATTATATAGTGAACTGTGTACTAAGAGCAAACATACAACCATAAAAAGCACTACAACCACCGGAATTCCCAATTTCCCTGCTACCTACCAGTATGGTTTATCATCCCTTTACATCCCTGGAAATTCCATGTCCCTGTATACATTTGCTTATTTCCTTTCATGTCTCCCTCCTGTGTCTGCCCCAAAATATTTACATATATGTCTATAGCACAGCCCTGCTGATTAAATCCATAAGACCACCATTATCTGGACTACAGTAGCTTTTGCGTTTTAAATGATCATTTCTATCTTGTCACAGGAGCACTGTGTAATCATGTTGGACCAGATCCAGACCTTTGTGTGTGTTCTGTATGCACGGAGGTCTGTAGGTCCACACGGCATATTTCTCCCTTCTCACGTATAGAGTTCTGGACACTTACATATCCAGAACCCTATATTAAGTTCTCCGCACTATTCTGCGTCCATCTGAACGCAAATCTGCGCCAACAGTGCATACCAACGCCCACTCTCCACCATCTGCATGCCTATCCCAGTCCCCCCTTGCGTGCATAAGGCAAGCAGATGTGAAGTGACGCCCTGTCAAACGGATCTTCTAGCATATGGAACTAAGTGCCACATAACATCTGGCACGTGCAATCGCGGTGCCGGATGAACTCGATTTCTAGAAGCAGCTTAAACAAGTCTGGTGTCAGATGAAAATATGGATCGAGCCCAGTGACACAATATTTGCTACACAAAGACTGAATCATGAAGTCTCATTTATCAATATTAACTGGGTTCTAAACACCAGGTAAATGTGGCAAAGAAGAAATGGGGCCGGGGGAGGTTTGAATTGTTCAAGGATGTGGCTGTTGGGATAAAAGAGGTCTATAACATATTGGGATTAGTGTTGCATATTAGACATGAGTCTATAGGGAATTGCCTCCTGGGGACTGAAATGTGGATCTTCATTAAAAAAGTGTGATCCAAATGCCACAGAAACATGATACAACTACCTACTAAAATAAATATATCAGTAAAGAGCAACAAGTTCAATTTGTTTTATTAGGTAAAATAAAGAATTATTTATAGGGTTTGTAATAAGAATGTTAGTATTTAGCTACAGATTTAGCATATTGTAGTTTTATACTTATAAGAAGCCATCTGCGTACACTTCATGCCAATCTATGAGCACATGGAAATAATCCATAGAAGAGGTGACCTGGCAGACTGGGCCGTCTTGTGTCTGCAGCAGTACTGATATCTTACAACTTGGCAGGATCCGCTCACCGTGCAAATGACCCCACTGCAGAGTCTGCCGCCTGTACTGGCCCATTCTGGTGACATCAGAGTGGAGGAATAGAAAGTGTAAATGACTATGGTTACACAACGGCTGAAATGAAACAATATCATTTCAAAAAGTGTAGCTGACAAAGCAGAACAAAAACACAATAAAAATTGCTAAAATAAAGACCGTTCTAGCACTCAACCATTTATTTTAGTCCCTTTTAGTCTCTTCATAATACAAGCAAAATAGAAAATCTTAAGAAATTAAAAATCATTTTAGAATATTTATGTAATGATATTAAACACCAGAGAATGAGTGACAGCAGAACTATAAGCATTGTGGAAGTAGAGGTACAGAAAGAAATAGGTTGTGTAGAGTGTGCTAATGCAGGAGTTAGCTGTGTAACTCCAATAGAGTCAGTGAAGTATAGATTGTGTGCAGTATCTAGTTACAGCATACTGACAAAAGACACAGAGTAATTAGCTATTTACAAATCATGCTGGTTGCATGAGAAACAGTCATTAAAGATATAAAGCCGGTGTTCCACACTATACTCATTTAAAGTCCAAGTTTCATATAAAACAGTAAATTGTGACATTGATAATTAGGTCAGTCAGTCAAACATCAATCATGCCCACTATGGCTGGTGCTAGGGTGTTCAGCTCCCTCCTGCAAACTTTAATTTGTACTCTTGTTTAACAATTTAACACCAGTTACCATCCTAGATAATAGTAAGCTTCATAAAACAAAATCTTATAACCACAATAAAATAAAGTAAATCATAGTCACCACTAAACAATACAGACAGTGGGCCAGAAAATGTGAATTGCGAAAAAGGGACATCCAAAAGTTCCTTTTCGGATGTCCCTTTTTTGAATACTTACCATTTTAGACTTTTTTTTTCAGAATGGGTGAGTATGCCGTTCGGCATACTTCACCCATTCACCTTCACAAAAGACGATATCACTCCGCCGCTGCTATCGCCGGACCAATGTACAAGTGAGTAAACTCTCTTTGTGGGTTAGGGTCAGGCTGCAGGGGAGGGAAGGTTAGGGTCAGGATGCAAGGAATGGAGGGTTAGGGTCAGGCTGCAGGGGAGGGAGGGTTAGGGTCAGGCTGCAGGGGAGGAAGGGTTAGGGTCAGGCTGCAAGGGAAGGAGGGTTAGGGTCAGGCTGTGGGAGATGGAAAGGCCACTGGTGGGTCCTCCAGTTTTCTATATAATGGGGCCCAAACCTGATGAAATTTGTGAGGCTGATCATGATGGTGGTTATTTCCTCCATGGCTGCAATCTGCCAGATCCCGTGTATCAATACAGACATATAACACTTTCTACACAATGGAAAGAGCTACAAAGTAACAAGAATATAATGAAGGTGCAACCCAATGAATACATTTATAAGTATTTATGCAGAAAAGCCCAAATAGGACAAATAGTAGAATTCTTCTAACAGTGCACAATTTAAAATTACATACACACAATCCTGACAAAAAAACCAATACAAATTTTATTAATGATCTAAAAAGTTAAATAACATAAAGTGCATTCCTAAAAATGTCCAGAGAAATTATATAAATCATTAAGTCTTACTATACATATAATATTTTGTAATCAGCCAATACAAATGCGAGCAAAATATCAAGCAACATAGACACCAAATATACCTCTTCTATTGTCCGGTGGCTATCCCTAAAGAAAATCTAACAACCTCACAGTTGTGCTTCGCCCATCATGGGCAGGGAAATAGCCCTACACTAATCAAACAAATAAGCTATCCATTGTTACATGGCAGCTCAGAAAACATCTGAGTGGTCGCTATGGGCAACATCTCCACTTTTCCAAACCTGCAGCTTAGGAAATCTGGCCCATAGTATCTATTTTGCCTGATATTTTGCTCACATTTGTATTGGCTGATTACAATACAAAGTCTTCTAAGTGATCTATATATTTTTGCTGGAAGGTTGTTTATATGTTTTTAGGAATGAACATTATGTTGTATAACTTTTTAGAACATTAATAAAATTTGTACTGTTTTTTTTTTAAAAGATTGTGTGTATGTAATTTTGAGTTGTGCACCATTAGAAGAATTCTTTCTTTGTCCTATTTGGGCCTTTCTGCATAAATACTCAATTCGGACATATCAGGGGGAGAAGGATTTTTCCAGTTTTTGCAAAAGTGGTTTTAGCAGCAGTCAGAATGTGGGAGACTAGTTTATTTTCGTTTTTTTTTTTACTAACTGAGAGTATTTCATTTTACTAACTGAGAGTATGTCATTAAGGAGGACCGCGTCCCAGAAACACAATTCCTTCAGCAGAATAGAGACGCAGTCAATGGAGTTTGGCCAGATTATAATATCATTAATAGACATTATAAGCATTTTCCTTAAATTTTATACAAATAGAGCTCTTAGCTTCTCCTTTGGGTATCTTCTCGCAGGCATTGAATTCCAGAGGTAAACCTAATACAGTCTCCCACATCTGTTCATGATGGCTCTGAGAGGTAGATTTGGACTCTAGGAGGATACTGTAAATTCTAGAAATCAGTTGCCTATCCTAAGGGCAGAATGCACAGATTTTTTTAAAAGGGGTGATAGTGCCTAAGGTGGCAGTTGCAGGGAGGAGCGTAGGAAATGCATAATTTGGAGAAATAGGCGTCCCGTATTTTGGTGGAATTGTTTAAAGTTCAGAGGGAGAAAGCTGTTGTTGGGAGCTTTGTCCAGTGGGGCATAAGAGAGACCAATTATTCACCTTACTTTGTTAATCTTGTTATGAATTCAAAGTAGAGTGTATAATAGTGATACATATTCCATTTGTTGCAAGACAATACACATATCTTGTAGACTGTTTAGTTGTAACAAGGAAATTCAAAGTAAGGGTATAAAAGAAACAGGAGTTAGACGTGAAATTGAGGTTGGTGCATGGGTGCATCCCATGATAGTTTCCAGCTTATGTGGCCAGGTGGTAGAGCTGGTATGGGCGGTGTTTATTTACAGATGTACGGCTAAGTTCATACACCTTCTCAAAAACAACTTCCGCTTCGGGGGGAATGGTGTACAAATTTTCCCATTCGGCTCTCCACTTCTGGCCCTATGATACTACTATAATATATTAGATTTGATAACCAGCCCCAGAAAAAGTAGGATGGCCCTTTAATCAGTATAGTTTTTTAAAACTCCCAGCTCCAAAAGTGGTCAGTGATGTTCAAGGATGGTCATTACTAGAGGAGGGAGTAACTTTCATCTGAGGTTTAGAAAAAATTGACGTGAGGTGAATCTTGCTTAGCAGTCTGAGTTACTGTAAGATAAATACGATATACTAATAAAACTTTATAGCAGTATACAGTTGTTGCCCAGAGAAAAAAAACTAGACCTATAGGAGCCACGTGCATGACCCCGTTGATTGTGTGATATTCAAGCCTGACATAAAGGGACTATCACATAAAGCCACAGAGATATGATGCATTCTGCCTGCTCCTTTGTGTAGTGATTCTTCTGATGCATGTGACGTCCCCTGACTGATAACTGTATATAGCAAATACCTGAAAACATTTCACAGCAAATGTAAAAATTCATTGTCGTTGAATACAGCTAAAGTTATTATGCTTTATTTCCTTTTATACAAGGGATGCTACAGAAAGAATGAGTCACTATTATAGTTTGATTGATGTATATAAATATGTATATGAGCTGATCATGTTATGCAATTTTCTGTACTGCTAATGGGCATAGGCAAAAATGCCGTTCCTCACAAATATGGTCAATAATGAACCCTTGTCACTGTATTAGACTGTAGGAGTAGTACTAAATATTCCACGTCATTGTGCAGTATATGCGGTCCTAAGATCACATTTTTACAAGGTTGCAGCCAAGATGGTACCCACTCACAGAACCTAAGAATCTGGGCATCCAACAGTCCTTCCATGTGGCTTCTTTGACCATTAGTTGTAAAGAAATAATGGATTAGCTCCCTAGGGCTGCTCCAGATCAGACCATATGCACAATGGCGAAGTGTAGCTCTGGGTACCTTCACACTATGCATGACCTGAACAAAAGTGTATGAAGCTGCAAGGAAACAGAACTGTCTACTGTGACACATGCTATATTAGAGGGAAGGGGTTTTCTAATGTCATTTTTCTGGAAAGGCAAATAAGTGCAATTCAAATATGAACCTTAAGGAAAACATTTAAAGCATAAGGGTTGGATAAATACTTACCCGTTGGCACTGGGGGTTCAGTCTGGGTCTTTTCGTTTACCTCTCTCTCCATCGGGGAACCAACAGTCATTTTCGGTCCCTCGTTCGAAGACGCGAATCAAACCCATTTGCACCAGACACAGGGCATGTGTAAGTCCAAGAAGATGGTGACAACAGACAGTCCACCACCTATATTCAGCCATTAAGATTTAACCTTAACTAATTCACTAAATGTATGGAAATGTTGCGTATGAACTGTTGGCTAAAAATAATCATATTTCTTTTAATTTGATACCTAATTTCATGACAATGGACTGCATCCAAAATTCCACCGACACTATGGGTTCTATTTATTAACTTCATTTTCATGCGATAATGCCCATTTTCATTTGAAAATTTGCAATATCGCATGGAAATAAAGTTTTTCTTATTTACAAACCATGGATTGCCATGGATAATAGCAGTTTCCATGACGATCCATGTACATATCGGTGGTCTGAAAAGAACGAGCCGGCACTTAGTTGTATTTATTAAATGCCGATGCAGAGTTTTACACTCCACTCCTGGCGTAAAAATAATATAGTTGTTCTTCCAGTGATATCCATATATTCCCCCCTTTTCCTCCCCCTAATACCTATTAGGGGGAGGGAAAGGGGGGTATATATTGGTAGAATGCTGGAATACACATATGTAGTTAAGATAAAAATAAAAAATGTAACTTTTTTAATTAATACATTTAAATAAATAAATTAATGAACAATAATAAGAATTTGAAATAAATAGAGAGAGAGAGACTGCAGATTTCCAAGTCCCGGCATGAACATACTGCAAAGGAGTCACTGCGCATTCACAGGACTTCATACTTTGGGCTCTATTTATAGAGACCATTTTACTGTGATAAAGGCTGTTTTCATGTGAAAACGGGCTTTATCACAGGAAAATGAAGTCTTTGATATTTATAAAACTTGCATCGCCATGGAAAACTACAGTTTTCATGGCGATGCCTGTACATATCGCATCCCCCTGCCAGCCCATTCTTTTTAGATCGGGCCAGTGGTTCGTGATATTTATAAAGTCTGGGAGCGGAGTTTTACACTCCTGCTCCCGGTAAAAAAACTAACGCCAGCTCAAGGTGGCGTTAGTGGTAAGTATTCCAGCGATCTCACCATATATCCCTCTATTCCTTTCCCTAATAGCTATTATTAGGGGAAGGAAAAGGGGGGCATGTATGGAATACAGCTATGTGTAGAAAGTAAAAAAATATATATATATATTTTTTAAAATAAATATAATCTTAAAAAATACATTTTAAACATATATATGCACACATAAAAAAAACAATGGGCTGGATCCAGACCTTGTTAAGTGCATGAACTTAGTTACACCTGGGCTAAACCATGTTGATTTCAGGGGAGTCATATTTCATCTGCTGCAAACAGTATTAGAGTTGAGAGGTGACGTTTCCTATCCCAAGTCTAAATAACAGTGCTGCACCCATTGGGGTAGATCCAGAACTACGTGTGCTGTATGTTTATTCGCGGTGCGTATTTTCGTGCACGTAAGTTCGCTAAACTCCCCTCGGCACACCCCTTGCACGGACGTATTTTGTCAAGATACGCTCCCCAAACCCTACCTTAACTTTTTCACACGTAACCGCTGTCATACGCACACGTATGTATGGGCTGAACGAATTTACGCAATTAAGCACGCCCATACTGTACACTTTAAATTCCACCCCCCGCCTACTTCACGTATTTCACACGTAATTTGGACTAACGTAACATAAGCAAAACTTACTTGTCCGGGAGAGCGTCTGACTCTGAAGATTTCAGAGTTCTGGTATGAAGACACTGGCATGCGCAGTGCTTTTCATGTCGGGACTCTAAAATTTTCGTGAGTCTCTGCGCATGCGTAGGACATCATTCATACTTCATATGAATGTAGTTTCCTGTAATGACCACAGAGGTCATCGCAGGACCTCACAGGGCAGGTGAGTTTTATTAAATTCAATTAGGGAAGCTGCCAGGCTCGCTGCGAGGAGAAGTGAGTCTGGATCAGCCTCTTTCATTTAAAAATGAACTTGTATATAAATAGACCCCTTTCCTTTGTATGAATGAAAAGTCCTGTGATGACCTTGCAGGTCATCGCGGAATCTTGCTGGAAGTGTGAGTATTAATAAATTCTGTGATGAAGCTGCCAGGCTTCCAGTGAAGATAAGAGAGCCTGGTGCAGCTTCGTTCACAGAGAATGGAAAAGGTAAGTAAATAGATCCCTTAGTTCTGAGTTCCAACCTTCTATGCGGGCAGGAGGGTGGCTGGGCACACTACTTGCTTGCATGGCATTTCGTGAGCAGATCCCTACCTGAACTGATGCATCCTCACTTAGCATTCTCTTACTGTAACATTTAAATGTACTCCGACTAGAACTTGCACCTGGCACAGAAACAATATAGAAGCCTGGATCCAGATTTGTACAGGAAGCACAGCACCAGAGCATGCCCAGTCACAAAAAGTCATTTTTTGGTGAATAATAATGCACTATTAAAAAGTGTAAATGTAAATAAAATAAAAAATTAAGCATTAGTGCATTATACAGAAAAGTAAATATGCTTAAAACAAAAGACAAACAATAATCATGTTACATTCTGAATTAAGTAGATATTGTCAGATATCTGGTTTCTGGCTTCATTGACAACTTAAAGAGTAATGTAGACTAAAAGTTCAAAGCATCCAATAACAACAAAGATCACTTGATGCATAAATATTGTGTGTTATCAGAAATGAACACGGATGTTATTTAATACCTTGACACCTGGTCATTCTGGTATTCTTCACCTTATATTATGTTCCACATTGGCACAATGTGTAAAGAACAGTCAGCTGATACATCTATTTTAATTTACCCAACTTGAGGAGGTGCAACATGTGACACAAAGTTCATATAATTCTAGAACTCCTCATTTCCATGTAAGAATCTCCTATCCACACCCATTCTTGCCACATATTAATTACTTTTATGCGGAGTACTTAAATAATTGGTAGACACCTGGGGTATGACAAAATTAAGACCACGTGGATACCATGATTGCACTATGCACTCGAGACACTGATGTGTATTACATATCTAAGCACTTGCTATTACTGACATATTCAGAGTTTCTACATATACGCTTCATTACTATTTGTCTGACAGCTTCATATTATGCAGAGAATGCTATTTAAATCAGGTCAGCAAATATGAAAAAGTAAGTTTGTGTAATACAAGTCATCTCATAGCCTTGAGATGAAATTTGCTATTTTATGATATGGCTGGCCATTTCATGAAACACTAGTATGTAGTGTATAAATATAGGGTAAGCCCCTTAAGACTATAACAGTATATTTTACACATTTCCCCTAAAAAACGGGAGGTTGAAGCCTCACGAATACCGTGTATTCACCACCCTTTCTACTGGAGAGCACTGTGCAAACACTGGATTTCCTGGTCATGTGAACACACAAATAATGCCATGAGGCTATAGAGAACGCCATTATAAATTTGTGGATCACTCCTTTGTATATTTTCATATATGATGTTCCATTTCATGATTCTACTTATATTTTATGTATCTGAAAATCAGTAAATCTAAAAAAATACTTTTCATCTTTGGCACTAGTGATTTTAATCAGCAACATTATTATTTACATGGTAAAATGTATATATGGTCCTGTTTGTTTGGTCTTTTTTTCTTATTCATTGTTTTTGTAAAATGACCTGCATAGTTGACTTGCATTCTCTTACTGCTCATTAAAATCCCTTTGCCTGAGCTTGCCAAGACAAGGATTTTCACATCTTTCCAGCTTCTCTACATATAACACAGAGTTGACCACAGGAATCAAGCTAGAGTCATGATGCAGATGGCTGGCAAAGCAATAGAGATCCCTTGGGTACGGCTCCATCCACTTTGCTGTCTATACTGAAGGAACGCTAACAAGAATGTATCAGAAATAGTGCTGTGATTGGGTTTGATTTTTTGATTTTTTTTATTCTGGAAAAAGCACTGAATTGGAACAGATGATATTACTGTAAGATCATGTTTCTTTGTCTACTTATGAGTACTGACTACAATAATCTGGGTAAGTTACATATAGAAAATAACCCAAAGTGTCTGAGAGCATACTGTTATAACTAATCTGTAATAAGTCATGGGTTTGCCCTTTTAGCATAATTTCTGTAATACAGCTGGTCTGCATCCTACCAAGCCACTACAGCTGGAGCTGTAACATTTTTGAAACTCTGATTCTCTTAATATTTAAATAATGTATTAAAATTTAATTTACAGCACCTGGAAGAATCTGTTTATGTGCCAGAAATGAGGTGGTTGGGCCTGGAGCTTCCATACATATGGGACTCAAAAATAACCTATCACAAATAATTACTAAGCTACAGCAGCTGTAGTCACTGCGCTCATCATTTAGTAAGCAGGTCAAAGTTGCAAGGATCCTTCTCAATTGCAAAGCTATTGCCTTGTATGTTCATATATAGTTGTTTATGAAACGCCCTTAAAAAAAAAATTCTTGCACTAATCAAGTTCATTATAAAAGAAAAGAAAAAAAGAACTAGATCATTTAATTGCAAAAGAATATCAGTTACAAATTCAGCTGTTAAGGTTTTTCTTATTATTTACCATTTTATACAAGCTTATTTTTAAGTATGCAGTTAATATAGCTACAAATAATCATATTTTGACTTTGCAAAGTACAATCTTGTACTGCACAAATTGCTTTAGTATGCTTAATATATACCAGTATTACTGCTTTAAGTGCTATGTAATATGCTGGAACCGTCTAAAAATGTTGTAAATAAAAAAAAAATTTATAAAAAGGTTTAGATAAAGACTATGTGGTATGAACATTGTCATAAACAGGGCTACACTGAAAATAAGAGAATCAAATAATCTTAAATTAATATGCTGCCTCTTTACAAAAGGCATTATGATGTTCCACCATGCACACTTATTAATTCATGAGTTATTACATATCAATATAGTAAACAGTATATAAACAAAGAAATGACCTAGACTTTCCCTGAACCTAAGTAAAAGAGTAATTCAGCATGTGACTTGGGAATACAAGTGAATTTGAAGCATAATAGACATACCTTATTTTCAGCGGTAAAAGCACCTTTTTATTTAAAAGCTGTTTAATATTAAAATAAATTAACATGCATTAAAATTGCTCATAGTTAGAAATTGGAGACGTGACTTTATAAATAGGATTTGTAAATATAACTGATAAGAATGAGAACTGATAAGAATAAGAAGAGAGAAATTGATTGTTCTCAAGAATAAAAAAAAATAATAATAAGTTGTCACAAGGTTTATATGCAGAAGTCCACTAGGCAATAGGTGATGGAAAAGTGATAAATAGAAAAATAAATAAGAAAAACTTTACTTTGCAATAAGCCACACAATTAGGGAGTGTTAATGAACACAGCCTTCAAAGGCTGATATAGGAGGCATTGATTAGATTGCCTCTAACATTATGTTTTGACACCTTCGTCTTTTACGGCATTATATTGTCTTCTCCCATCGTACAAAGGAGGTATTTTACAGGGCCCACACATGAACAGGAGAGACAGCACTGCCTATGAAAGGGGCTGTCAAGGCTGAGAGCCAAAATAGGTCTCATTTAGATTTCAACAGAAGAAAACTCCTAATGCATTTCATTACAATGTATGTGAACCACTCAAAAGAGGAATGGATTGGGAATCTCATCCCTATTAATTTATTTAAATTGATTCCGTTTACCCCTACATATATCATGAATGACCATGTGTTTCAAGCAAGGTAACAATGTTATAGGCCTAATCAAATATGCTATGATAATTCAAACCCTCTGCCACATAGAGATAAAGTAATTCCATATTTAAAGGGGGTTCAGCCAAATCCTGAAACATGTACTGCAACTTTTAATATACTTAAGCATCCACTTTTGTCATAGTTATTATCTTCGTTTCTTCACTATTCTATGAAGCTATTTATTTTGGGATAATAAAATATACTCCCTTAAAGTCTGTGAGGATAGAAACAACATAAAAAGTAGCAAAACTGCCCCTCAGCAAAAACAATGTTGAACTGCAGAGGGCCCATATTTAAGAAGTAGAGTTAGGAGATGTAAATTCTTAGTTCAACTCTGAATTACAGCTTCAACTTACAGTTATTAAATATTTGTGTGCTATAATTAAAGCATAGAAGCAGAGTCATAGCAATAACCTATAGTGCTGGGACAGAAGGGAAAATGGTGCCCCAAACATTGAAATAACCAGTTTAACAAATGAACTTGCAGGCACCCTACTCTGAGTTTGCGCCCTGGGCCTTACCCCTAGTTATGGCCCAGCATGGAATATCCAGGTAGACTTGTTTATTCCTACAAATACTACTTATATCCTGTGGGTTTTTGCTTATAGAACACTGTAGATAGATAACACATTTAGGTAATTGCCACACAGAAAAAGTGTTAATGACAAATTAATCAATGCATCAATCAATCAACCAAAAAAATAACTCCATGCAAAAGCAAATAAAATACATTTTCAACACCCACACTGCAACATGGTTTGCCCACATACAGATTTTCACCTTTTTTTTTTTTTTTTGCTATTGTTAAAAACATAGGATAAGTTTCCAGAGTGGCTACTACAACAACTGTTTAGACATGTCAAACTAAGGGGTCTATTTGTCAAAGCTGGGCTATATGGAAGACTAGCTATTGCTGCTTATTATACCAGTAAGGGGACATCTACTATTTAACCAGCCAGGGGGTCAGTCTGTGCATGCTGGCTCATGCACTGTAAATGGATGCTCAGACTTTGTGTTTCAATTTCACTTTCATGATGAACAATAAAAAGCCTTTAAAGAAATAAATAATACAAGAGAGGCTCTTCAGCATCCAGATAGCACTTTTCTTTAGTTGGGTAAAAGTAAGGGGTTATAAAAAATGTAGATGTAACAAATAGGTGATAACATATGGACTTGTATGGCATTAAAGACTTTCCTTCTCTAATATCTGGTTTGTTCATTAAGGGAAGTAATCATTTATAAAAATAATTATTGTACCTAACTGAAAATATCTTTCAAACACATACAACCACTGTGAAAGACAACCATCTGGCTAAGGAAACAACCAGTGGGCAAATATCTATTAGGTACATGTGGATAGGAGACCAGGTAACACATACATTCCACAAGGGTCCAACACTTATGATTATATAAAAGTGTTCTTGGGCAATAGTATTCACTTCACCACACGTTTAAGGGACATTTCATGATATAAACAGTGTACAAATACAGAGATAAGTAGCATACACAGAATATATGTGTGCTGCTAACAGGTACAGTTGGTAAAGTACATTGGTGTTGCACCATGTCATACAGTTTTGTTTGTTATGTTTGACTATGATAATATGGGTGTTTCTACATAGCTTCAGGCTTGGATAAAAGAATAGAGATTAATCCAGATACCTCTTTTTTACATAGTCAGAAGTAAGGGGTTGTAAAGAATCTACATGTAATAAACATGCAATAACATATAGACTTTTCGTGTGTATGGCATCAAAGTCTTTCCTTCTCTAGAATGTGGGTTGTAATCATTTTATAAATTATAATTTAAAAAACAACAAATAATTCACCTTAGGCGCTTTGGATTTAGAGTCTAATATTTAATCAAATAACTTTTCTATGTAACACATAGATAAGTGATGATCCTTAATTGGTAGTCGATTTGGCGATGCTTGGTAGGGTTGGTTAAGCCAAAAACAATTAAATAGAATAAAGTGGGAAAAGAGCACCAGCGCTAGCCAACGAATCTACCCTACCAGATTCTAGTAGGGCTTTTATAAATTATAATTGCATCTTAATGATAATGGACTGTATGCACACTTAAGCGTGAAATAAGTACACACGGATTCGCAAATATATGCACCTAAGTTGCAAAGCAACACCCATGACACTCCCCTCGAACTTACAGATTTTAGCAGACTTTTGCCACCATAGGGCAACCTTAACGCTACGTGCGTATATTTGTGCTAAAGTTGCTGAGGTACGTGCGTACATTTTAACCACACCCATATTAGGCCATTTAAATGCCTCTCCCCACCCACTTTCACTTAACTTCATATGTACGGAGGACTGGCACGTCCCTTTGGACATATCTTGTTAAGCACGGATATGAAGTCCATGCCTAATGTATTTCCGCTCTGAAATCCCATGTAGCTTACGTAAAAAAAGTTACTATATATGTGCAGTTTATCTGATCCTAAAAATACGCAGGGAAAAAGCAGCACTTTCTTAAGCGTAAAGTCCAATATCTTTATACACAAACAAAGCTCTGTGAAAGACAACCATCTAGTATAACTGTAGGTAAGGAAACAGTTAGTGGGGAATTTCCCATTAGACTTGTGTGGATAGAACTGTACATTCATTATTCTGCTGAACAATTCTCATTTGACTTCTTGCTAATTTTTTTTTTCTAAAAACATTGGTATGGTGGACATACTGGCCCGGATTCACAACCCCGTACGTCTTCCACATACGTCCTTAATTTCCCGATAGTAACTATTTTATGTAATCTACGCATCGTTTCATTACATAGATTGCATATAAGCAATCTACGTAAGGAAATATACATAGATTACATAAAATAATGACTACGCATGCGTAGTAGCTACTATCGGGAAATTAAGGACGTATGTGGAAGACGTACGGGGTTGTGAATCCGGAACACTATCCAGAAGAGGTTTGGAATATAAAACAGGGAAGAAATGTAATCGGAAGACAAAGATGGGGCCCAACATGTCAGTGCAGTGCACAGATGGAAAGGGGAGATGGGTAAGTATAGTATCTTCAGGTATCTGTACAATGGCGGTCACTCTGAACATGCTGGGTTCTGCGATCACACTGCACATGTTTCAGACAGGGGTAGGGAGTATTACATCTTGTTATATTTTTATATTTAGAAGATTTGCAATATTCTTGTTTCTAATGCTGTTGTTTACACCGGATATATATATATATATATATATATATATATATACACACAAAAACTACAGACAAATGAGTATAAACACATGCTGCTGTAAATGTATTTTGTCACAAGGACACGTTCTGTTATTATTTTATCTATTTTATCTATACAAGCCTTTAGCCTACAGCAGTTCCTTAATTAACTGCAAATAATTTCAAGATAACATTTTTATTTTATAGTCTAAAATTCTTTAGAATTACCTCCAAATTTCTTCATGCCTTTTATCATTTTGCTGTATACAGCACACTTTATGGGATTTTTCCAGATCAATACTCTCTTAAGATATGGTTTGAGAAGAAAAACCTTGTAAAAACAACCATTTAAAACAGTTTGGAATGTATAAGGGATTAAATAACCACCGATGTCTCCCACCACAAGATAAAAAATGTGGTAAAGTGTATTTTAATTATTATTCTGTATAATAGATAGACAGATAGATAGATAGATAGATAGATAGATAGATAGATAGATAGATAGATAGATAGACAGATATGTTCTTTAATTAAGTAATAGATACTGTATTAATGTGGTTGAATACTGTTGGTGATGGATTTGTACTTCATTTATTTGACCATTATATATATTTTAGATAATGCATACTCTTAATTTTGTTTCACTTTTTTTGTTGTGCTATTTAAATTGTCAGTATACATTTGTGTGTCTGTAACATAAGCACATATAAGGCAAGTGTCCACTTTATTGTAACATTATTTCATGTGTGTTCTACACATTGAGATGAGTTAGTGACTTTTCAGACCCTATATATGTTTTATTGCATTCTTGATGATCTATTTCTTCCTAATCTTACTTTTCTCAGTATCCTTTTAATATAATAAAGTCTTTCTGAGGAATCATGGTCACAAAACACAAGGTAGAGTGTTCTAAAGATTGGGGTTTTTTTTGTTTTGAAGCATAAATAGTATTAATAACAGATAACTAGAAAATAAAATTACACAGTCAATTTAAACGTTGAACATGGACCACATATAAAGTTGTGTGTTAACAAAAAAAATCAAACACAATTTTTCCTGGCATGCTTGGAATTTTATATGGCTGCATTGGGTAATCGTACATGTAAGAAACTCTTCACATCTCCAGCTGCCTAACAAGAAACTGGTATCCTGCTGTAATGCTCCAGGCCCAGAATTAAGGCTCGAAAGGCACTGGGAATTTATGGCCAACATTTGCCTGGGCATTTTCAGACAAGCTTCTCCCTGGTGCTCAAGCCTGAAAACTATTAATAACTGAACCTTTTTGGAGTTTCAGAACTGTTTTAAAATCATATCACAAACTACATAAAAATAGTTGGAAGATACATTATAATTAACAGGGGAAAAAAAAAAAGCTTAACCTTGTTAGATTTCTTTCATACAGACATACTGTATAAAAAATATCAAACATATGCTCTCGGTGCTCTTTAACACCATTAACATTTAAAAATGATTGATTGCGTTATACCAATACCATTTACAGAGTTTCAGGCAGATCTGTTTTTATGTTAATTATGTAACGTGGTACTTAAAGTAAAGGTTAAATAGACATAAAATCTTACACTGCAAAAGTTAACAGCATATATTGCCTTAGATGTCAAGTTACACTTTCCCTTCAAAAAAATTAAAATGAATGTATGGCTTCCAAACTTTAGTCAATTAATAAGCATTTTACTGCAAGACAAGATTGTTAAACAGGTTACAAACATCTAAATACATGTGCCTAAGCTAAAACACAAGTGTACGTCTTGCACACGGTGATATGAGTCTTTCAAATATATCACACAATAATACAAAACATTTCATCAAAAATTCATCGTGTCCCTGTTTCTTTAGGAAACATAATTTAATCAGAATGATGCATGTCCCATGTTTTATCTTGACAGGTCCTGTATATCCAAGCACTGCCTATTATACACAAATGTACAGCAGGTTACTTGTTGAATAATGTATTTCAACTACTTAAAATTACTAGGAATTTGCTAAGATCTGCACAAGAAGATACATTTCTTAATGTATTTGGCTTTAACCCCTGAGTGAAGTTATACTGTCTTTTGCTTGTGTGACTGCTATAACTTTACAGCTGCCTGGTGACGCACATTCAGAGATCTATAAAACACTGATAACCAAAGTTAGTCTGCTAAATATTTCATTATTTTTTTTATTAATGTTACTCTTGATATAATTAAATATTTCAGTACATATTATTCTGCAAAATTACTTTTAATATTCCATTAATTATTTATTGTCCTGAATGATATTTCCCCTTCATTTGATAAGAAAATGTACTCAATTATCCTTGTCAATAATTTAGCATACAGTTTCTAAGGGTAACCACTCCTACATCCAATTACACGTTTAATGTGAGACCAAAGCCCAGGATTTTTTTTCTCTTACTTTATTTGTGGCAAGATATGATAGATTCCGCTGACTAAGGCAATTGCATCGGTTGTCTTAATGGCGGAGCTGTCAATGCCAAATATGTGTTTATCTTTTCATTCTGCCCATTCTAAAACACACAAATCAAATGTTTGAAGGACATTTCAGTGACCTGTTACGGCCCTTCAAACACAATACTGGTATTACTTGCATAAGTGCCACATTTTGTAGAGTGAAAGCTTTATCGGTGACTGCTTTGCGACATCTGGCGGTCCCTAGCATTTATTAAAATATAAAAAAAAAGGTGTGTGTCTTGAAAGCCTTCATACTTGCACATATATATTTATTTTTCCCAAAAGGCTTTGGTACCCCCTATTGGGGGGACAATAGTATCAAAACCAGTTGAAATAGCACTAGGAGTTGTATGAATCTGCACGGTGCAGAGGTCATGAATCTTTAGATGCCATGACGGGGTGACAATGAGACACTTTCCAGACAGAAGCTGACCCAGCTTGAATATAAAGAGGACTATGATCACATGTTCCCACACATTTAAGTCTATAGATATAAAGCGACAATTCACTTGCTCTATCCTTGGAATTTAACCCTGTATAGGCCTGGTAAGTTTAATGCTATGTATAACAAAAAGGCAGACAGTATATTTATTTACATAGTAATTATATGGCATAATATATTATAATAGTTAAATAAACATATTTAACAATAAGAAATGTGTATAAATCTCAAGAAAAACAGACAATTATTAATGTTTTATCTTTCTGCTCCAGTGTCCCTATAGAAAATTCATAGCACTTTAAGGAACACTTCAAACTACAAAAACAATCAAGCCATTTAATAATGAAAGAATCTCTTTAAGAAGAATTCTGCTATAGTTACATCCAATTTATGTTTTAAAAATCAATAACAAAATCAACAAAGATAAAAAAAAAAACGTGAATTAAATGATTATAAGTTAATGATACATACTATTGACACCAATGTGGGAATATTATTTAGCATGCTGAGGAAAATGGATTGTGCAGGATGCAGTCCACAGCTGTCCATATATACACACACATATGTAAGGGTTTCTTTTTTTTTTAAATAAATCAGTTTTGTTACATATAATGTAAAGGATATATATATTTTTATTTTTCAACTCATTTGGGTTACTGTATTAATGAAGATACCCATGGGTACTCAATAAAAGACAGATATGGGGCATTTATTTTACTTTACATTGAAAATGCCCTCATTTATTAAAAGCTTTGTACTCAGTTTTGATTCAAACAGCAGTGGTCCAGAAGTATGGATTGCACGGCAGTCCGAATCCCCACCTATATTACCACTTATAATACTAAATCCTCTCCACTTTCTTATGTATATGACATTGCATTATGTGTGAGTAGGGTGGTGTGCCTTTCACTTGCAGTGATACACTTGTATTTTGAATTATATGCTTCCTAAGATGTGTGTGTGACTCAACCTAAGCAGCCATAATGTAACAGAAATTCTATATATACTTTGAAAGCACAAGATTCATTTAACTGTAAACAAAGCCCTATATTTACATAGCTAAATCAGCATGAATACTGGATATTTGAAGAAATGTCCAATTAAGCAAGAAGTTGTATTTTCTTGCCCTCAAAAAAAAATATTAATTGTGGTTCTATCCAGCTTTAGACCTCCATCCAAAAGAACATGGAAGCCTCTATTCTGCCACTTCAAGGCAAACAGCAGAGGAACACTTGAAAACATGCTCTTACATAACCTACCCAACAGAACAATATAGGTGGGAATTCTCTGAACACCTCTAGTCGTCATGTGTCAGATACATAGTTTGTGAATGACTGCTGAGATTCATTAGTGTGCGGCTGTTTACTAGGCATGCAAAAAATCATTTAATCATTCCCAAGTCCATGCAAAGACACCTGAATAATTATTATGACACCCAAGTGACAATCTTATAATCAAGATGAGATATCCTTTAGAGTTTCCTGCAGTCGTCATCTAAAATATCAGACGTTAATAATTACAATTATTGGCACAAGAAAAAAATACACAAGCTTTGCACACAACCTCTTTTAGTACACAATGACCTTTGCATGTGAGCATGCCCATTATGGTCCCTCATATACACATATGACACACAATGACGTTTGTTACTTAACAAAACACTTGTCTTATACCATCTGTGACACCGACACCTTCCAAATGACTTTCACAACATGTGTCTTTTGAACAGTTGTCTTCTTTCTTTATCCGTCAACTTGGCAGACAATTTGAAGACATTATACACAATTTCTTGTTTCTTGCCATTACAGCACTGCACAGATTATTTCTACAGCGACACTGTAACTGTTAATTCCTTTCTCCTTGCTGACCTAATTTATACAGCTTTCCCAGCATTGAACAAATAGTCCAGGGGAAACAGATGTCTTTACATCTCTAAGCTCCTCCCCAGCCTTAACCTGATTGACAGAAAAGCTCTTCTACTACTACTGTCTCTTTACAGGATCACACTTTGAAGCCTTTTGTCTGCTGAATGGGAAAAAAGGCACATAGCATTACCATACATGGTAATTCCCATACTTTACTACACCAAATAAATATTTTCAGCCAATAAGCTATATGGGGACCCCATCCAGTACTTACCTACCCCATCTTTAATACCTACACTGGAATTACCTTTTCCCTATTTTTTTTACCCATTTATGGTAAGATATCTTTTGATTTTGCTGCCCTGATACATCTTATTTAGGTAACTTCTAGTTGTAATTTTCATGACTAGCTTAATATATATACCTTTGTGGGCCCAACCCCTTAAACATCCCAGAAATCGGGGGTAATTTATCATTTAATTAGTCATTTTTTTCTCATTATGTCTCTTCTGATATCTCCAGAATGGATATCATGGATCAGCCTTCTAGTAGTAGATTTCCACCTTTTCCCGCAACCAATGATGAAAAGGCTCCCAGTGAATGCTTTGCATCTACTGTAAAGTATTGATCACAACCTAAGCCTCCTGATCAATCAATTTAAGTTAGTTCATTTTCACTTAAAGGGGAATGGTATTTCTTAGAATAATTCAGTTTATTTATGTTATAAATTCTATGTGAAAAATGTTTCTGTAGGAAGTATGTTCAGCAGAAACACATTTGTAACTGAGAATGGGAAGCTGTAGCTACATATAAAAAGAACCAAAAATATTAAAAAATTATACCAAATATAAGTTTTGGTAATAACAGATTGTAAAGTTATGGGTAACAGCTTATCGGCTGCACAGTAAAATAGCAGAAAACAGGCAGATAATTTAAACTGTATATAAAAGTTTGACCCCCCCCCCCCTTGAAGCACAACATTAAAGATCGTGGGCCGGATCCTGAACAACGTCTGACATGGGACTTATGCAAGTCATTTGCGTATGTCCCCTGTTTCGGAACATCCATGCATGCACATGCCAGATGTTCCGTCAGTGTAAGTACTGATGTACGTAACTGAGTTACAGACGTCAATATGTATGCAGAAGGGGCTGACCCTTCATATATGATGCCCGTATCCCCCCCTTACAGGGAGGGATAGCTATTTAAATGAGGGGTCAGGGAAGCCCCGTTACGACTAGGTCTGTGTATGCGTGGAAGCAGATTTAGTTGTGAAACCTATGGTAGCTATATGGACACATAAGTGTCCAGATTTACTACTGACAGCAGGGAGCACAGGGGGTGTGAACTCTCCGATATGACTGCTTGGGGTCAGGATCTGGCCTCATTATGCTGGCCAGCTCATTGTCCATCTGGGAGATGGATCCCACTGGGCCCATGAACAAGCTCAATGCTAGGAGATGTGCCTCAGTCAGGGAATGCATGTGCATATGTCCCTTATCGCTCTACTGTACCTGTGCCTAGAATTTTCTATACAAACATAAGACTGGATCTCAAGTTTGAAAATAACAGAAAAATCAGTCGGGAAGGTACACATAGGCCAAACCACGTTACTCGCAGAGGAGGTAAATTTCATCTGTTGCAAACAGTATTAGAATTGAGAAGTGATGTTTCCTAGCCTAAGTTGAAACGAGTGTGGGTCCCTGCTTCGATTCGAAATCGAAATAGGGCCGTTCTCTCGATATCAATTGCTAATACCTCGATGAGGCATAAATATCAATGGAGAGGACTGGCTGTGCTGCCCCCTATGGGGAAATGGAAGCAGGGGGAGTAGTCTGCTGCTAAGGTATTGGAGGAGCTGCACTGTCTCCAGAGGGGTGAGAGACCTGAATTAAGATAAGAGGATCTAGCGCTGGTCAAAAAAGGTGGTTATATGCAGGAATAAAGAGAAGTAAGCAGGAATAAAACAAAGTGAGATTTATTAAGGTAGTCAAACATAAAAGGGGAGGGTAAGGATAGGGGTCCCTATACATATGAGGGCACACCATTTAGTGATAGTGATAATGGTTGCTATGAACAACTCAAAAGTTCTTAGTTTCTCAAAGTGATCTAAAGGTAATTAGCTGCTTATTGGCACAAGATAAACCGATGTCCTTTGGACCAATGTTCTCCTTGTGGTGTCTTACAGAAAGTGGTGTGAAGCAGTCAGTTAACTGGTAGCTGGTTCCATTTGGAGTCTCAAGCGTGTCCCAGATCTGGAGGCGCTGTCGGCGAGAGGTTGGCAGTGCTTCTCCATTCTAAAACATTCCTAGGATGGTATTCCCTGGGTAGAGTGTAGAGCACTGTCACTGGAGATGGAAATCCCTGTGGGAGGGGTCAGTACCTTGCTGCTGGCAGTCGGGGAGGATTTGGGTCCCTGTGCACTGCTGCTTTAGGTTCTTGTATGCAGTACATCCGGCTGGGCTGAGTTCGGAGATTCAGACTCACACTGTAGGTATCATCCTGATACTGCCAAGATGCTGTCTATCCTAAAGAACCTCTCCAGCGACTTGGCGCCCCTAGAACCTGTTTCCGACAGCACCGACTCCACAGCGACTCTAGTCAGCTGCATAGAACAGTGCACAGGTACCGCTGCCATGCGTCACCCATCAAGTCGATGAGGCATAGCAATCGATCCCCGAACACGGTGCATACGCAAACAAACTAGGCTTTCCCTAATTCTAACCCTAACCCTCCGCTTCCATTACCCTAACCCAAACCCCCCCTTACCTGCAGCCTGAACCTAACCCTCCTTTACCTGCAGCCTGACCCTAACCTTCCCTTCTCTATAGCCTAACCCTAAGACCCCCCTCCCCGCAGCCTGACCCTAACGTTCCCCTTCTATGGCACTAACCCTCCCTTCCTAAGAGCCTAACCCTAACCCCCTGCCCCCTAACACTTAAAGTCCCCAGAAAGGTTACTAATTTCTCCGGAGCTGTCATCTGCCGATCGGCACACTCAGACGTTCAAACAAAAATAGAGACAGCTGAAAAGGAACTTTTGCTTGTATCTATTTCTAAAAGAAGCCATTCGGACCAGGGAATTGCAATGGTTAAAACCAGTGTAAAGGTAAAGCTGCTCAGTATTTGTCTGCAGTTAGCAAAAAGCTAAGTATTCACCCTGCATGCAAAGAATAAAATATATTTGACTTCCCCTAACATTAAACACAGTTTTTCCCAGGTGTAACTTTCCAAATAATTTCTTATGATCTTTAACTCTAAAACCAGTCAATGATTATTGTATTTAGAAATTATACATTTTAGAGACATATGTTTGATATTACTGTTATTAATATTAATATTATGTTACGAGCCGCCACGCTCTCACGGCAGCTCGCAGTGTGTGATTCAGGTGCTCTCCTAGCAACTGGGATACACACAAATCATTGGTGGCAGCGGCATGTGTCCTGGTTGCTAGGCAGCCAGGACGCCTTCCTTGTCTTCACCCCATTGCTGCGCACGTGTCTGCGGCTCAACATCCTGGTTGCTAAGCAGCCAGGACGCTTCCCTTGTTCTGCACACCGGCCACGGCGCTGTTATCAGCTGTTAATCTCCTATCCTATCCTTGTAGGGGGCTGGTTCAGTCTTCCGCATTCTGATTGACCAGTCCCCCTGTACATAGCCAGCAATTCCAGCCCTCCAGTGCTGGTTATAGCATCCTTTACGTACCGCAGTCTTTCTGCCTTGTGCTCTGCTCTCTGCTCTTTGATCTTGTCTCCTTGCCTCTTTGCCCCTCGGTCTTTTGCTCTCTGCCCCTTGGTCCTTGCTCTTTGTTCCTTGGTTTTTTGCTCTGCCTTAATTGCTTTCTTGAGTGCCCCTCCAGTCCAGCCCAGTACCTTGCCATTGCCTCTCTCTCTACCTCTCTCCTTGTTGTTACCTCCTGCTGTGTAAACCTAGCTCTCTCCTGAGTCATTGTATTTGTCGACCCCTTGGGGTTGCCACTCTGAGACTGTGTGCGTGGGTGCCCTGGATAGTCCTGTTTGTCTCGTCTGTCCTGGTGATTCCCTTTAGTCCTTGTTCCGTCTCAGTGTTCTTTGTGGTCCGTCACAAGTCAGTCCCTTCTGACTTGTCTTTTCCCACTTTCAGCTCAATATTCTCCTTAAATTTCCCTCTACGTATTTTCTCTCTTCTACAAGTCTGGTTCCAGGGATCGCGACCTGTTGTTGGGGCGCAGCCAATTCCAACCCACCATCAGGGGCCCTGGTGAACATCACCTGATAGGAAAGACTCCGCACCCAGGTAACCGTTCTTGTAATTTCACCGTTTGCTCTTACATATTATAATATATTATTATTATTATTATTATTATTATTAAAGATCAGTCCTTAAAATAGGGCAAATATAGCTTTATATAGTTAATAGCTATAAGAACCATATGCAGATTACCTAATGTGTCATATCTGAGAAATGGA
Organism: Limnodynastes dumerilii; assembly: GCA_011038615.1. NCBI lineage: Eukaryota > Metazoa > Chordata > Amphibia > Anura > Limnodynastidae > Limnodynastes > Limnodynastes dumerilii. Next base: position 506,728 of record WWET01000166.1, on the reverse strand, counting down.
AACAATTTTTGACACTTGCAATAAATGTGCTCCCTGCTGCCCACTTAGAGAGCTCAGGAAAATGTTAAAATATTTATTTCAATCTAAAAATATCCTGACAAGTTATTTTGCTTTGGACATAGCTTTGTAGGCAACATTAAATATTTTCTGTAGCTGCTTATTGCAGTGTTAGAAATGATGCTTCGTAGGGAAGCTTCCACCAGGCAAACTGATGGCGATAGCTACCAAAAGTAATCACCAGCATAGAACATTTGATAGATTGAAAAAAAAAATCTACATTTCAGAAACTGACCCCTTCCTCTGTAAACATGGCTGGGAAAAGGGACTTATTACATTGTTTAAATGCTTTGTAAGGAGTTGATTAAGATTTTAGTACAAAAAAAACAAAAAAACAAGGTATAAGTTCTAATATGAAATGAACCCTTATTATTAAGTGGTAAATTATTTTTTTGTTTACTTTTGATTAGTGTAGTAACATGAAAGCCCTGAGTTAAGTGCCAGGAGCCAAATGGAAAAATTACACCTCCTAGCCCTTAACTGTAACTAAATGACTCTGAATTATGTATTGACCTGTGTCCCTTCAGCTTTACGCTTTGGCCAGATGCCCCTCTTGCACATGCCAAGACATAACCATACATCAGCAAAATGTTGTGCAAGGGAAGACTGTCATACGTTGCTTCCAGTGAGCAGATGGAAAATGATGTCCATTTGTGACAAACTAAAATAAAACAATGTTCATGGGTGGCATAGCCTTTTTCCACTGGTATCTTTGTGACATAGAGTTAACTTTTGACATAACACAAATGCCCTAAAGGGGACACTTTCCTTAGTAAGTTAGTGCCTTGGTCATCTAAGCAAAAGCTGGCTGTCATTTTATTTAGTTCTGCAACAAAGGACGAAGGTCCAAGGGGTAGGGCATTTGCCAGGTTACTACTCTGAGGAATGGGAGGTTATATACCCAGCAAAAGCAGATATAACGGCCCCTTCCAGCAATGAATTTTAGTGGTAAAGTGTGCTCATTGTACTTTCACATTTTATCCATTAATAAAACAAAACAAAAACATAATTTTAGGGTATTTAAAATGACTCAATTTGTTACCTCTATAGATATATTTACTTAGAAATGTTCTGCAGTACAAATCTGGATAGTTCTGTAAACTTGCGTATGTCAATATCCAATTGTATCTTTATGTTCTTGCTCCAATAAAAAATGTATTTAAAAAAAAATGTTCTGCAGTTTTTTCAATTTATTACATACACATAACAAACAAACAAACAGATGAATACATGGAATTTCCATTAAATGCATATTTCATACAATATGTATAAATTACAAATATCAAATTTATGCAGTTAAGTATAAATGTTACAATAACAAAAAAAAATCTATGTGATGTTAAAAAGGATTGTACCAATCATAACTAACCCTAATAACGTTGGGCTGGATCCAGACTGAAGTAAGTGCTTGAAATTAGTTACTCCTGGGCTAAACCATGTTGATTTCAGGGGGAGTCAAGTTAATTGTATTCTTTGCATGCAGGAATATATCTTTGAATTGCTTACTGCACACAGATACTGACCAGCTTTACTATTACACTGTTATTTACACGTGGGATAGGAAACATCACCTCTCAACTCTAATACTGTTTGCAACAGATGAAATATGACTCCCCTGCAATCACCATGGTTTAGACCAGGAGTAACTAATTTCAAGCACTTACTTAAGTCTGGATCCAGCCCATTGTGTTTAATTTGGTCTTAATGGATCTCTGCGTTCCTTTGCGTTCAGAGTTCCTTCCAACAGGGCGTGACATCCCTATACACGACTTAATATACGCAAATTCAACAGTATAGGCAGGGTTAGACATTTCCGTTTGTGCGTGTATATGCACACAGATCCGTGCGGAGAAGTTAAGTCAGGGTTATGGACATGGAATCAACTATGATCTGTGAGAGGGATGTGTCATAGGAGTGCACTGGCATGTGAATTTTAAACTCTGTGGGGCTGATTCAGAGCTGTACTTACATCTTTTCTTAGGTGCAAGTGTAGATCTGAGCAATACCATGTTGAGCTGCAAGGGGGAGGCAAATTTATATTGTGAAACCAAAGTTAGAACTAAGAGGCGAAGTTTCTTAACTTAATTCTGTTTTACAGATTAAACATAAACCTATTCAGAGTTTGTGTTCTATGTGCAAAAGTACTTTCCCTGCATGCAAAACATTTCAAATGAATTAGCTCCCCTTACTTTGCCAAATGGTTTAGCCGAGCTGTACACTTGCATCTGTTTTGCCCTTACTCCCAAACTCTGAATCAGCCCCTATGTGTGCGGATTTTCACACTTAAATCTGGATCTGGCCCTCATTCAGGAAACGAGTGCTAACTAGTATTTCTACAGCTGTAACTAAAAAACACTTAACGTTAATAGGACTAATAATTTGGTGTTTGGTAAGTCATAGCGCATGACTTTCTAGCACTTCATATAACTACTTTATCTTTTAGTGTGCAGTAGTTACTATCAGCTGTAATAGACATCCAATGTACACTTCTTGGGCATACTCTATCACTATCTTGTCACATTCCATTGTGTACAATGACACACAGAGCTGTGAAAAATGCATGTTAGCCCATCATAAGTGATCAGCACACAACAAGGCATTGATGTTTTACTTTTGTACTGATGTCACATAGCTGCGGGATGGTTTGTTATATTATGTGAGTCACATGCATGTTATGGGGACAGAGCATATACAGTATATAAGCTATCTGCAAAATATGAAACATTTAACTTCAACTGGGAACCCTCAATGGCGTATTCAGCCAGTATTTTCGCATAGATGGCTTATACCTGACAATTTCAAAATTATACTGTGATAAATGATTTCTTGTATTATAATTTTGCAGTCTTATATAAGATAGTTGTTGTCATATAAAGCATCTCCCAGTAAAACCTTTGGAAGCATACTTTCTCTTATTTTTCCCTTTACATGATAAATCCCAAGTTATCCTAACTTTTATATTCCTAATCCTGTAAATATTAAACATAAAGCAATTTCTAACTGAGATTTTGTTTTTATATAAATTGTGTATTTTAGGCAATGTTTATTGATTGCATGTGTGCATTCTTAATATAACTATATTATATCATATTGAAAAAAGGAGAGAGAAAATAAAAATAGCTTATAAAATAGCTGATGCTGTAAGCAATGTATCCAGATTAAGATATATTTATTTATTTTATGATTTGTATTAATTTCTTGAGCAACAGGTCTAGCAGAACAGTATATAAACTCCATTATGCAATATGTCTAATTTACTGTTTCATTACCCATATAATTATCACTAAAGCAATCATTATGCCTCCTCTATTGACAATTTCATTAGTTCTCCAACACTGCAAGTTTGCCTAAATTTGAGTTAATAGTCTTTATATGATTTTGAAATACCCTTAGGAGACATTTTACATGCACATTACTTATCAGAGACACTTAAGACCGCATGGACCATACATCAAACCTTTAAATTTAAGCTGTCACAGGGACATTCCCACACAATACCAGGGTGTTATACTGAAGAAGAAATAGAATATAAAACAGAAGAATTTTTATCTGGCTGTAATAAAGGAATCTCTTTTTTTTTTATTAAACTTTCTAACTTAACCTATAATAAGCAACATGGGCTGAATCCAGACTTAAGTAAGTGCTTGAAATTAGTTACTCCTGGGCTAAACCATGTTGATTGCAGGGGGAGTCAGGATAATTGTATTCTTTGCATGCAGAGATATATCTTTCAGTTACTTACTGCACACAGATACTGACCAGCTTTACTATTACACTGTTATTTAGACTTGGGATAGGAAACATCACCTCTCAACTCTAATACTGTTTGCAACAGATGAAATATGACTCCCCTTACAATGGGTGTGTCTGATACTCATCGTTGTCCTAAATGTGGTGAACCAAACGCAACTTTAATTCATTGCTTAAGGGGTTGTTCTTCCATAAGACGCTTCTGGAATCAGGTCCATTCATATATATTACATTTCCAAGCTGATGCAGGTTTGCTTATAAAGGAATGTGCTGTGTTGGGTTTTCTTAACCCTGAATTTAAACTGAATCATCAAACAAAACAAATGTTGATTGTGGTCTCTGCGGTAGCAAAGAAGTGCATATTACAAAATTGGATCGGCCCTGATCCTCCTCCTATTACTATGTTTCATGCTAAACTATATCACTTATTTCCAATGGAGTGGCTGGAGGTTACACTCACCAAAGAAAAATTTGTAGTTCAGTTTTTAAAAAATCGGTCTTTATATATGAATTCATTATCAGCACAGGTTTAGAGACACATAAACTAGTGCTTTCACCCTACATATTGGTATGAGCTAAGGTTTTTGTTGGGTGACCCGCCTCTACAGCTCATAACCACAGAGTTACTCGAGCCCGTCTCCTCTGTGGTGAATATTGCTGAGACCTAAAGACCACCTACTTTCAATGTTACCTCCAATCAGTGGTGTAGCTACAGGGGTCGCAGCGGTCGCACTTGCGACCGGGCCCCTAAGCTAGGGGGGCCCAGCACAGGCCCCCCCACCACTCACCAATAGTGCCACGCTGGCACTTCCATTGTCTGGGCCCGTTAACGGAGGCAGCTACACCAGATTTTCAGGGCCCCCAGGCCTTGAAATCTGCTGTAACTGCCTCCGTTAACGGGCCCAAGCCAGTAATACAGCTATTACTGGCTTAGGCCTCAGTCCCCAGTAATGCACTGCATGACGTCATGACGTCATGCAGTGCATTACTGGGTACTGAGGCCTAAGCCAGTAATAGCTGTATTACTGGCTTGGGCCCGTTAACGGAGGCAGTTACAGCAGATTTCAGGGCCTGGGGGCCCTGAAATCTGGTGTAGCTGCCTCCGTTAACGGCCCAGACAATGGAAGTGCCAGCGTGGCACTATTGGTGAGTGGTGGGGGGGCCTGTGCTGGGCCCCCCTAGGGGCCCGG
>WWET01000166.1:483000-499003 GCA_011038615.1 Limnodynastes dumerilii | reverse complement strand
GGCATGGGCAGACATGGAGGCAGACATTAAGGGGCAGATATGGAGGCAGGCATTAAGGGGCAACTATGAGGTAAGTCCAATGTTTCAGCCAGGCAGGGAAGGGGCAGAGACTGGCAGGACACACACAGAGGGGGCAGACTGACTGGCAGAACACACAGAGGGGGACACTGGATATTGGGTGCTGGATACACATGATGATACAATTAATTTTATTGGATTGGTATCTATTTTTAATTTGAAATTTACCAGTAGCTGCTGCATTTCCCACCCTAGGCTTATACTCGAGTCAATAAGTTTTCCCAGGTTTTTGTGTCAAAATTAGGTGCCTCGGCTTATATTCGGGTCGGCTTATACTCGAGTATATACGGTAATTAAAAGATTCATTGTAGATTTTCTGACAATACTGTTATAGTATATTGTTTTTGGTTCTGATGTGTGTATACCTTAAACGTTGGTTGAAATAACTGTGTTCAACCAATACATACATGTTATTGTTACATGACTTATTGATGCTCCAATAAAAAAGTTAAAAAAAATGAAAAAATATGACTCCACTGCAATCAACATTTTTTAGCCCAGAAGTAACTAACTTAAGTCTGGATCCAGCCACTTGACCATAAAACCCTACTATACTACTAATAGTTCTATTACCTGTAATTTAAAGCTATTTTCAAGACTGCTGGTATTCACAGAACGTCAGAACAGTGTTTAATACCCTTGATGTATCATTACTGCATCACTCAAAGTGGAAAGTAAATTGTAAGGGGTATGGAATTTTAGATTAAAAAGCTGTTATGTCTTACTATCTACAGTAAATTATCTTGCAAAGAACTGAATCAACTGTACTGAAATTATTATTTTTCTGATTTGACCAGTTTTCCCCTATATCAAAGTGGTATGGACATTTATAAGTAGTGGTATGGATACACAGAAATTAATAGAAGTGTATGCAAATTTATAGCTGTTCAGTAAAATAAGTGGGAGGTATGGGGGCAGGGTAGGACTGTTTTATTGGAATCCCAGGCTGATGGGGGAGCCCCATCCAACTATAACAGATTAGTGTTATTCAGTTTATAAAAATCTGAGCTTTTCTATATTTTACATGTATTTTTTTCTCTGGCCACAAGAGGCTCCTGTCTGCTTATCAGCATGCTCTCTCTCCCTGTTCCTCTATGACACCCACAGACCAAAGAGATTACAGTCAGGGTGGAGGAGCTGCCAGCAAGGTCAGGATGTAGGTAAGTAACAATATTTATTGTGGCTGTATTTAGTTTTCGTACTGGGTAAAACTACTGTTGATCATTTAATGACTGTTGTTAAATCCAATATTAATAATGACTAAATTTATTAATGAGGGAAATGACTATGACATTTTTAAACCTGGATAAAATTAGTATATGACATTTTGATAATGGGGGAAATTACCAGTTTTTTTCAGTATTAAAAATCACAAAGTAATTTACCTAATTTTTTATAATAAATATTGTTTTTCAAGGGGGGGGGAAAGATTGCATGTTTTGTGTACAATATTGCATATAACTACTGTAGATAATTATTCATAATGGAGGAAATGAAACCGTTTTCTCCATTATGAATAATGACCCACAGTATAATAATTGATAAAATTATAAAAAAAAACATAAAGTAGTATTGCCTATTATTATTATTAATAATAATAATAATAATAATAATAACAACAACTGCAGGTCATTATTAATAGCATAATATAGTAATATATTTACTAGACACATACATATATGCCAGATTCTGGAAGGCAGATAGAAGAGAATGAAAAGTGGTAAGTAAACCCTGATATTTTCTTGATTTGTGCAGGGAAAATGGGGTGGTTGAGGGTCCTGCCTATTTTATCAGTACCAGGCCAAACAATTGTTAATGATATTTGACAGTTTGTAAAGACTGTATGAATGCATCATTTGGAGCCTTTCCCACTTTTTTTTTTAGCTTAGTTTAACTAAGTTTCTCTCTATTAAGTGCAGTCCATCTCAATGCATGCTGCATCGGAAATATTGCACAAGCTTTACCAGGCTTATACAAATATATTGACACCATACTGAGAGCCCTTTAGCACCACTGGATTTACAGACAGTGCAGTAGCTCAATATGTCATGTTCCAGACAAGTCAAAATGTATGCAAAGGTTGACAAAAGGCTTAATAAAGCACCATGAATTCAAGTTTGTCATAACCCGTCAATCATGTCTCTATCATAAAAATTAATTCCCTATAGCATACAGCATTGTGTCACCTTGCGGAGTGACAGTCTTAAAATCATGCTTTAGAGACCGAACATTCCTGTCTATTATTTTGGTGCTATTCCAATACAATCATTCTTTGTTGGAGGACAAAACTATCTCTCTCCTGTCCTAGATACATGCACTTGTCTTTCCTGACTCAAATCTTTATAGTTGTGTCACTTATAGTCTGATGTTAAAAATGGAACATGAATTTAAGATTTACTAGCACTGTAGTTTTATCGCTACACTACAATATTTTCATTACCATGACTATTACATCTCTTTCACATTTAATGGTTTTATATTTTATGCTTGAAGCTGCAATCCCACAAAAAAGATTGTTTGTTTAGATTTTCTTTTTTAAATAGCAAGTTAATTACATTTTAACATGCATCTCTTGATAGGTTGCAGAGAAAAATGATGCTGCCCACAATAGACATGGTCATGGTCATGGTCAGCTCTCAGAATGTCATGTGCAAACAGAAGGGGAGAGAATGGGGAAGATTTAAATAACAATACACAGGTAATACGGCCGATGCTTCTACACTGATCTGATCAACAGACGTATCTTCTTTTCTGACAGGCTATTCTGATCAATGCTTGCAAACTCGACCAGGGCGCAAGATTGACAATTCAGTAGTCGATTGGGACGTGAGACTGACAGGTGAGTACTCTGCATTAGGTTTAGAGTTAGGGTTAGGCTTACAGTTAGCTGTAGTGCTATCCTTGTTGGTCATTTTCATATCAGCAATACTAAAAGGTTGAGATAACAATATTGGGCCGTATTCAGAGGTCCGTTTGAAAACGCGATCGCAAATAAACGCACGCATGTAGCAAGAAAAACCCACCAAAACCCCAGTCACTCTCCTCAGTAATCCATGCTCTCGTAGACTTATACTTTCACAGACCACCTTTATCTTCCTGTGTGCATTCCCGTGTGTATATGTCCTCCGTACGTGCGTATCCTAATAGTTGCACCCACATTCCTTCATTAAAATGCTTCCCCCCGCCCATTTTTTATTTAAATTCTCACGCGCGTATTTTTAAGTGGGAGATCCGGACGTATGTACCCATGTGCGATACACAAGTCTGTCCGTGAGGCACTTCCGCACTTATAGTCTACGTGAACTACGTAAATAAAGTTACTACGCATGTACAGTTGAAACGTACCTAAAAATGCGGCACAGAATCGCCGTGAAAACGGATCTCTGAATACGGCCCATTTTCAACATTAGTGTTCTCAGTAATACAAACCTGTTAATTACATTTTTGTCAACATTCATACACTGTTGAGCTAATGTTTTCGACTGTTTGAATATCAGCAAAGTGACTGTTCAACTCATATACCATACCCATACACATTAACGGACAAAACGATAATCATAGGTACAACATACGGTTAGAAAGCTGCAAGCCGGTAACCAAGGATGTTCACAAATTAGCTTACTAAAGAAGCTGTGTGCCCACAAATATATGGAAAATAGAGGTGAAAGTGAAAGCAGATGACCAGCCTCCTGTAGGGAAAAGTGAGAGAGTGAAAGCAGCTGTAAGGAGAGAAGAGAAAGTGAGAAGGAGAAGAGAGATAGGTAACAGAAAAGGAAAGGGACAATTATGGGACAAGAGAAGTCGTGGTTATCAGGATGACTGAAAAGCTAATTAAAAGTGGGGATATTCACCCCAAAGTAATAGGCCCATAGATCCTACATTTTGCAGAAGGCTTTGGCAGAGTTGTTAAGTATACATGTCCTATATTCTATAACCATACCAAGTTTTCTCATTTACCTTCACACTTTACCTCCAGTTAGCTGCAATCAGACAAGTAACTGCAGAACTGATGTGACGAATAAGAAGAAAGTAATAAATATAAGGGAATGTATACAGAGAGGAGAGATAGTAAACATCTCACCTTGGCCCAGAGCACCCAGATCCCATATCGTGAGGCAGTGCCTTCACATATGCATATACTTACCAAAGGCAGAGCATCCTCTCCAATAAGAGTAAGAAGAGCTGGAGAAAAATTTAGACTATGTCCCACCAGCATAAAATGTTATAAGTGTTTTCTTCAGGTGGAAGCAGCATTTTCTGTTTCCCCCCACTCCACCCAGGAAATATAGTTCAGCTATGAGGCCCCTAAACGAGAAACACTTAAGGCACAGGGACTGAAATTCAGAGAGAGGACAGCTGCTGTGCTGTTACATTAGGGATGGATGGGGTACTTCTAAGCTCCGAAAATGAGGTAAAGATAATATAAGATAAGTCATCTGCCACTTTCGGGCCATATTCAGAGATCAGTGTGGCGATCGGACCACAATTATACGCACACCCGGTGCAGGCCAAACCCCCTCACCAGCACGACACTCCCCTCTCTCGGCTCTGTCTGTAAATCAGGACTCTCAGTATGGTGTCTCTACGCTCTTTATCGAGCATATTTTTGCGTCTCATATCCATCCGTCTGTATGTACAGGTCTGTCCGTGAGGCACTTTCGTGCGTATAGTCTACATTAACTAGGTAAATAAAAGTTACTACGCACGCACAGTTGGTCCGATTATAAAAATACGCACGGGGCTAGCCGTAAAAAAACGGATCTCTGAATATGGCCCCTCAAGTCTACTATAGATTTAGAATATAGGCTCTGTATTTTACTTTACAGATAGAATGGACAGTCAGTTATGGTAAATAGAGGCATGTTGGGGCACTTTTGCCTTTTTCACAAATGGTGTTAGGCTCAACAAGAAAGAAATTATACTGGTTATCAAATATAATTAAAAAACACATCTTTAGTCAAATGTGCATAAAGACAATTATTTTGTATTTGTTAATTGTTTGCATTTTAGACATTTGTAGAAATAAGGACCATTACAGAGTTTGAGAGTAGCAATGAAAACAGGTGCACATTATAATGATTAGATCATTCTTTGAATGATTTTGCTTGTTGCATACATATATTAAACAGTTTCATTTTTGAATTGTTATATATAGTTGTGCTAAGAAATGCCACTGTAATGCTGTGTGTGCACATTTGCCTCCCCCTACAGTCTGACGCAGTTTTGTTGAGATGTGTATTTGCCCCTCTCTTTGCTGTTAATCTTAAACTCAGCCCCTAGTGAACATATTACAGAATACGGGGGAAGAAGAAACAAGTCTGCACCATGCTACAATCTGAGAGAGTGTGAATTTATTTATTTGTTTTTGCATTTAGGGGAAATACTAAGTTTGTGAATACAAAATACTTGACAGCTTTCATTTTAAACTATGACGTAGAGTTGAGCTAGGAAACATCCCCTTTAAATTTGCATAGTATTGCCAAGATGTATATTTCCATCTGCGCTTTTTGTTCTTTACTCTCAAACGTTTAGTCCCATTGTTAGTGGGTATTAGAATTATTTAACATTTTTAAAGTGTGAAATAGCAATTGCTATAAATGATACTGAGGAAGCATATATGGAGTTAAACTATTGTGGTTTTCTGCTAGTAAAAGCTATTTTATAGATATATATGGATAAGCACTAACAATTAATTATTATTAGGAAGGTGAAAGGTAAAAATAAGAAGGGCAGCAAAAATACATTTAGCAAAAACGATAAAAAAAAACCATGGTATTTTAATTGCACAAGAGACCAAAGTGTTCTATACAAGGATTATACAGAATACTTATTATTTGTCATCATAGCGGCTCATCTGTGGGAACTGTTTTTGTTTTGAAAAGGCATTCTGGGTATCACACAGTAAATTCAAGTACAAAGTTTTATACACTGAACAGACAATTACATTCTTAATGAAGTAGGTTTGTGTTTACTGTGTTTCTTTTTTTAAATGTGATGGGTTTTTTTTAAACTAATATGTAGTCTTCCTTGAACTGATGAGCAGTTTGTCTACTGGATCCAGATTTACGTGCAAAGTATGTACATTCGCAGCCCCACAGAGGAGTTTAGTACACTCCTCCTTGATCTCCTCCATGTGGAAGGCAGGGACGAGAAATGCACCCTACCTTATGTTTTTCGCAAGGAAACTCTTCCGTGTGGAACATTGGATTGTACATAAGGGTTTAGCCAAGCCCTTACCTACGCCCACCCATCATGCGTATATTATATGAATAGTGAGTGGGTCAGACCCAGTGTGATAGTTATTAGGCCTTTTGTAAAACCTTCTATCTACAAATCACATTGAGAAAAGCTATTTTAGTGCCACCCCTTCACCCTGAATTCCAAATTATTTCAACCTTACATATTAACTTACTGGTGCCCCTTCCCCCCTTGTTACTAGACAGCAAGTTGTCAAATGGTGGACATCTTAAAAAATGTTAAATAAAGACTGATTTTAATTGACATTATTGTTCTACACAAAGTACAATATACAAGATGTCCAGTTATTAGTAAGCTTGTAAACTCCGAAAAAAGAGTAAAGCCACAATACTCCATTTTTCTCTAAACAGCAGAGCAACAGGAGTGGCATCTCAGGTGAAATGAATCTCCCAGTCCCACTGATCAGTAGCTGGAAAAGTTTGAATGATCTATGTTTATTGGAGCTAATTAGTCTAAATAAATATAACTTCCTCCTGTACTTAAAATTGCACTGAAACTAGGCACGGAGGTGGGTATTTCCTTCTTCCTACAAGGGTCTTGGGCATAGGACTCAGGATAATTGCAAGGGAGTTGTTGATATAGATTAATTATGGGTAGAGATATCATTTCCATGAAAATTTGTTCAGCCTACAAGATGTCTTCTTCCGTGTCAAGCCATCTACTCTCCAAACTTTCAAGTGCTCCCTTACAACTCACCTCTTCAGACAAGCATACCAAATTGCTCAACCTACCTTTGTCTATTTTGTCTGTTTTATAATCAGTTTTCTATCCAATTTCCCTTTCTATCACATGATTAACTCAAACTTACACACTTTCTCTTTCCATAATAACATTTCCCTCAGTTCCGCTACTAACACTGAGTAGTTTTACCATACAAACTGGCTGGTTCCTTGTGTAATATCATACCCAATGTCCTGTAGATTGAGCAAGGCCTTCTTACCCACCCAGTCTGTTTGTTACTACTGGGTGTGGGTCCCCACTAAGAACTGACTTATTTCGATAGGGACATTCTCTCCCAGCCAGTTTTGAACTGGCTGGGATATCGATTGCTTATGCCTGAATGAGGCATATCAATTGATCCCGGAGCACCGAACGTGGTGCTCCAAAAGGTAAGGCAAAAAAACTACCCCAACCCTTCCCTAATTCTAACCCTGACACTCCCCTTCCATTACCCCAATCATAACCCTCCCTTCCCCGCAGCCTGATCCTAACCCTTCCTTCCTCGTAGCCTGACCATAAGACTCCCATCCCCAGAAGCCTGACTCTAGGACTGTCCTTGCACGACCCTAACCTTCCTCTTCCATAACCCTCCCCTTTCATTACCCTAACCCTCCCTTCCCCACAGCATAACCCTAAAAGTCCCTGGAGTGTTACTCAATTCTCTAGTGTCCAGTTGGTGTGGTGTATGTGACGGGTCCGACAGGTCTGCAGCGGCGTTTGCGGCTTTCTCTACTTCTAAAACAGCCATTCTTTGGCACCAACTCTGTCCCATATACACTGCAGTATTTTATCCAGTTCTTGGGTAAGTCTGTTCCCAGAATCCTGTTATACGGCCAGATCCAGACTTAAGATCGTTTTACATACGCACTACTAAGGATAATGCACCCCCCCGGCATTCCCCTCTCATGTAGCTGACTTACATGTTCAGATCCTGCCTTAACTTTTCTTTATGTATCGTATGTAAGTGCCAAGGTGCACCCCATCATTTGATTTGATTTTATAATCCTCATTCATGATTCTACCTTCTCTCAGGCTCTATAGGATTACAGTGTATAGATTACAGTGTATACATTACAGTGTATAGATTATAGTGTATACATTACAGTGTATAGATTATAGTGTATACATTACTGTGTATAGATTATAGTGTATACATTACTGTTACACTCTGCAGGTTCATCCTAGCAGAGTGTGTGTCATTCCTTGATAGTTTTCTATGTGTCTGTTTTTCTCCCAGCAGCAGGTTAATTGTTCCTGGAGGTGTGCCTGGCTAACACAGCTGATTGGGGGAGTGTTCTTTAAAGCCTCCAGTGCAAGTAGCAGGTGCTGGTCATAGCTTCTAGTTCCTAGTGTCTCTGTACCAGTTTCTTTCCTCCTCTTGCCTTGTGCTACTTTACTTCTTGCTTTCTTGAGTGCCCCAGTTCTGTCCTTGCCCGGTACCTTGCCTCAGACCTTTGTGTCTCCATTCCCTCCATCTCCCACCTTGCTGTTCAGTCCTTTTTGTATTTAACTAGCCCATCCTGCCTGACTGTTTCTGTTAACCCCTTGTGGGTTTCCGCTGTTTGCTTGTGTGTAAGATCGCCCTGGTTAGTTTAATCTGTCTTGTCAGTCCCGTCTGTTCCTTCCTAGTCTGCCGTGTCTGTTCAGTGTTTTGTGTAGTGTTAGAGGTCACTCTGCTGCCTGTCTCCTCCCACTTTTTCCTCTGTCTAGCTCTCGACTGTCTGACTCCCTCTGTGCTTTTTCTGCTCCTCTCCTGGGTTATCTCTCCAGGGCTGTATCCTGACGGGTTCCTACCAGCTCCAGTCTATCGCCACCATCAGGGGCTCTAGTGAATACTCGGTCCGATCTCAGGCTCTACACCCTGGTGAGCTGCTCGCCTTGCTCTCTTTAGCAGCTACCCCCGTTCTCAATAAAGGTAATCCCGGTGTGCTGAACATTTCCTCTCTGATTCCTCTGTCACCCCGGTTCACAGCTAAGGTTCTTATTTTAAGAAAATTCTTAAGTGTGAATCAGGTCCTAAGAGAGGAAAGTTACTCCTGGGATAAACCATGGTGATTGCAGGGGAGTCATATTTCATCTGTTGCAAAGAGTTTTAGAGTTGAGAGGTGGCGTTTCCTAGCCCAAGTCTAAATAACAGTGTGATAGTAAAGCTGGTCAGTATCTGTGTGCAGTAAGCAATTCAAAGATATATCTCTGCATGCAAAGAAAACAATTAACTTGACTCCCCCTGAAATCAACATGGTTTAGCCCAGGTGTAACTTTCTTCTCTTAGGGCCATATTCAGAGATCTGTTTTTTTATGTACGCAATTATACGCACGGCCGGAGCAAGGAAACACCCACCAACAACCCGACACTCCCCTCTCCCAGACGTGCTGGCGGTGACTTACGAGTCCATAGACCACTCTGTTCTTTACGTGTGGACTTACATGCATATATGTGCTCCATCCGTGCCATTCTTTATAACTGCACCTCCACGCATTCGTTTAAATGCCTCCACCCACTTTTATGTAAATTTTCCTGTACATCTGATTTCCGTGCGTATGTCCACAAGTGTGATTCAGATCCTAAAAATACGCACGTAACTCCCCTTGAAAACGGATCTCTGAATATGACCCTTAATTTCAAGCTACTTCTTAAGTCTGAATCAGGTCCTATTTTACTAACCTATAAAGTCATTAGGGAAACAGCACTCACATATATCTTAAGTTGATTTAAGCTAACTTTCATTACAGTCCCTTCGCTATACATAGGAACTTTATTCTACCACACACATTATCTGTTATAGGTCCTTTCTTATCCAGTTGCAGGACCTTTTCAGAGCTGCACCTGCTCTTTGGAATGTCATTCACCAGACAACAAGACTTTCGCCTAGCCTAGTAACCTTCAAGCCTTAAACATGGACCTCTACAGGGAAAATTTCCTTACACACCAATTTACCTTATTATCTTCATTGCTTGCATGGTTGACATAAAACTTTCTGTACCTTTATGTACTTAACTTTAGTTCCCAAATTTTCTTTGAATTGTTATTGGATCATACAGCACACATAGTACTTTTACCTTGCAACCAGGATGGTCCATTTATTCAGCACTTACCAAAATCCTCCACAGATGCCAGCAGGGAGCTGTCTTTCATCCTTGCTGGCTCTCCCTGTCTCTGAATGTTAAGCACGGTTTATAAACAACCTGCCAGCAGATGATAACATTGCTGCTGTCCTCAGCATTGGGGGAGAGGGTGGGGGCTGGTGGCTGGATACCAGACATTGGGACTGATGAGGCGGATACAGTCTGGTCCAATGCTGTGCATGCATAGAACAATGCCTGCCCGTACATGCATAGGGCATTTTGCACCCTGTGCAGCCAGTGACCGCACCACGCAACCTCTTTCCAACTTTTCAAGTTGGCAAAGTGGGATAAAGTAATCCATGCCCTGATCTACCCAGATTCCACCGAATCTTCTCAGATACCACCTTAAATGACCATATTTAATAAAAATTTGCCCCCTTTTGATTAAGCTGGAACTCGGCCAACACCCTCAGTCTGTCTCCTATTAACCAAATTGTTTAAAATTTAAATGGTAAAATGATTTGCAAGTAATAGGTAAAATACCGTATAACAAATGACTATAAGTGAAAATAAAATAGACCATGAACAAAGAAATTGATCATCACTTTTCATATGAGGCCAATATCTTGGTTTATCATTTTAGCTAGGTATACAATAACTACAGTGGCAAGTCAGCACAAAAGCATGCACAAACAGCACAAAAATACCAATTTCACATAACAAAGTTAAGCTAGTTTGAAACCCTCTCAAAGAAAACGTTGTTACCTCCCCCTCTATACTGTTTTTGTCAAACTCCCAGTTTAAACAGTGGTTTTTATCATAAAGTTGTACCTGTGCAGTAAAAGTCCACCCAAGGTCAAAGAATTCACTTCCAAACAGTGCGGTAGCAACTTCACCCAATCACAGCTCTCTTCCATTGTGGAAGCCTGCCGATAAAATGAAGGAGGCTTTGTTGGTTATTAATCATAACTAGTGCCATCAGTAATTTATCTGTGATAGACTAACTAAAGGGGAAAGACAGACTAGGACGGTTAGTATAAATCAAATGCAGACAGGAAGGTTTTTATTCCAATAAGACAACAATTAATTTACAAATCCACTAAGTGATGTAGTCATTATTTATTAAAAGATAAATCAATTTTTCTACCACATTCCAACTGTTAGTGGCAATTTGCCCAACTACTTTGTCTGGGAGCTCAAGTCTTTATTTGAAAGGAGAAATAAATGGATGCTTTAAATGTGCAGTAACAATTTACAATTTCCTACTGTCAGCAAGAAGTTTACCAGGAAATAAACAGAGGGGGAGCTAGGATTTATATGGAGCGTTGTTTCCAATTAGGAACCATTTTATGGTTCTAATCTAAAATTGGTACCAAGGTTTTAAATAAACAGATGGTGTACATACAAATACATATAATGAAATATATAATTCTTGTTATGTATAAACGATTGTATAATAAATAAAAACTAATTTAACAATGGTTATGATTGAAGCCTAAATATAAAATATGCTAAATATGCTTCTTTGTAAAAATGAAACTGTAAAAAAAAAAATGATGTTAAGATCGTAAAGTTATAAATGATGTATATAAATTTCAGGTCATATGCAAGGTTGAAGAAAGCCTTCTACAAACAGAGAAAATAACAATAATTCCTCTTTGCAGGAAATGTTACACTATAAACTATAGTGTCACTAGTCCTCTCTGCAGCAAGAGTTGATCCACTCCTCTCTGCAACTGTAGTCACACTTGTGCTTGTACAAGACACACACCTTTAGAATTATTGTGCAGATCATACCATTCCAGACCATTTGGTCCAATAATGAAATAGTGTGTATGCTATCATAATCACGTATTGCCATGATAAAACAAGTCACATCTTTTGTTTTGCTTTTATAAACTTCCTAACAATCCCAATTACCAATGCAACTATAGATTATCCATATAATCATCCTGCCCAGGTGCAATGGACCAAACCTAATGTAGCATTGTTCAGATTTTAATCATAAGCTTTAGAGAGAAGTAATACAATTCTACAGTAAGATTTACAAAAAGACTGACAGACTATAAAATAACTGCACACACTATTCAGTTATCAGCACCTTGTGTTCAAGCCTGTCTTTCACATTCATTCTTCTGCTTGGTACATGAGAGTAACAATATCAGATTTTCTCTTTGTCTCCCACATGTGAAGCTGAGTTAAATAAATAACATTGAAAAGAACTTAACATGTATTCTCTGCAATGAAGTGTTTATACCGCATCTGAGAATGGTTGGTAAAGTACGACGCTGCAGATACCGTGTGGCGTCCTATAAATAAATGTTAGTAATAATAATAAATAAGCTATCATAATGTTTTTTCCCCATCAGAAACACATCTTCTGAGCAGAACATAGAAGTCAATTTGGATTTCAGAAAACTGGCATTGCTGCAATTAATTTCATCCGTTTTTAGCTAATAAATTCTGTAATTCTCCTGCTCCTACATATTTCTATATCAGTTTTTTCTTACCTCACTCAGAACATTTAAACCAGGCAGCATAAACATGTGAAGAGGGTCGAAGGATGAAAATGGATCATCTACATTGGTCAAGGTCAACTGAAAATCCTGTGGCTGTGAGTCCAGCTGTTCAGAATGCTGGGCAGCCAGTGCCTTATTCAGGTAATCCTATGAGGAAATCATACATACTGAAATCAGAAAATGACATGTCTCTAGTGTAAAATATGTGTCCGCATACACTCACAGTTCATGACTCCTGTTGTAAAGTTAACCTTCAAGCACTTCAAATGCTTATGTGTAATCACAGTAGGGTGCACTATAAATGTCTTCCTTTACAAGCAAAATATATAAACGTTATGGGCCATATTCACAGATCCGTTAGTTAAAGGTACGCAATTATACGCACGTACATGGCAAGGCCACACACATGACACTCCCCTCACGCAGACAGGTTATCAGTGACTTACGCCTCCATAGGGCACCCTTATCTCTGCGTGTACATTTATGTGCGTATAATACATATATATACGTGCGTATGTAACTAACCACGCCCTCAAAGGGTCATTTAAATGCCTCCCCCCACCCACTTTCACATAACGGATTTCAACCACACCCCTCCGCACGTATGTCTCAAGTGCGATTCACAAGTACATGCCTAATGGACTTCAATGTAAATTCAACGTAAATAGCGTAAAGTTACTACGCATGCGCAGTTACTCCGAGCCTAAAAATACGCCCGAAACTCCACGCAAAAACGGATCTGTGAATACGGCCCTATATCCCCTGTACTGTTAATAGTGGGTAAACATTTCCATCATATTTATAGAAATGATGCCATTATTGAAGTCATAGTGTAATTGTGATTGGCTTAGTGGTACAGCAGACTGAAACACCCAATCAAATTTAAGGAGATCATAGAGACTGTACACAGACAGGGCCCAGAAGTGCACCCAGCACTGCTATCCACTGTACCACGGGAGTGAAATGCCACTACGAATGTCGAAAAAAGTAAACAGCCGCCACTAAATGGCTGACTGAAGTTTAACCGATCGACTTACCTCAATCTAAAAGGGTTATTAAGTCAGCGGGGCAGAGAGAGAGAGGATAAAAGTGGAGAGAGACACAGGAGCAGCAGCAGGATCAAGGACAAGGAAAGGAATTCATATTAATTAATACTTTTTTAAAACAGATTTAGATTTTTTCTGTTGGCAT
Source organism: Limnodynastes dumerilii (assembly GCA_011038615.1). Classification (NCBI taxonomy): domain Eukaryota; kingdom Metazoa; phylum Chordata; class Amphibia; order Anura; family Limnodynastidae; genus Limnodynastes; species Limnodynastes dumerilii. Next base: position 485,171 of record WWET01000166.1, on the reverse strand, counting down.
TATGAAACAGTACCATGCCAAACATATAGCTGTTGGCATGGTACTCCTACCGAAAGGCCAGGTGCTACCACAAGGGAAAATTAGCTGACCACATAGGGGCCAGGCCTGGGAGGTGGAAAAAGCAGCGTTGAGACTCTTGAGCTACCTGCTTAGCTGCTCAGCTGTAATGCTACTAAAAGCTGATCAGGTATAAGGTGACACTCAGATTCACTGTTGGCCAATCACAGCTGCAAGCTAATCACTGCTTGTATAAAGAAAATATTAAAGAAGATACAAGCGCTCCAAAACCCTGCTGCCAGAAGCACTTATCTGGAGGAGTCCCAAAAACCTCCCAAAAATATTGATATGCAAGAGAAAAGGATAGTGTAATCAGGCGCTGGGCATTTTCAACAGGGGGAGGGGAATGTCAATAATGGAGTGAACCAAAAACAAAGTTCCCACATAAATTACTAAAAACAATACCACACTAACACACACACACACTGGTTGAAATCCTAATAAAACTGGTGTAGGTAAAAGTCCCTTAAATAGTGTAGGTAAAGTGCCAAAATGTGCAACAAGGTAACGTGGTTGATCATAAAAAGATTCCTCCAGGAAGGTCAGGACACATGTGGATAAAAAAGAGAAAAATAACACTTTTTTACAACATGTTAAAATATAAAATGTAGAAACGGATTAGAACATCATACCAGGGAGCGTTGGTAGCAGGGGAGAGACGCTGTGGCCACAAGCTATAAAATACCCGGGTGTGTAGCGTTCGCTAAGCTTAGTGAACGCTACACACCCAGGTATTTTACAGCCTGTTGAAACTGCCCAGCGCCTGATTACACTATCCTTTTCTCTTGCCTAATCACAGCTTGTGGTGGCCATCTGGATTTTCACATTAATCACAGAAGACGCAGAGAGTCAGTAGACCCAGTGGTAGCCCCCTCCAGCAAGGAATGGCAGTATCTGGCACAGAAAGAAGGTCTATGTTATACATCAGTCGGGAACGTAGGACAGATAGCCCAATTTCTATATATAAAATTTTTAGGCATTAGGCCCTTGCTGTTATCTGTGGGCACTAGGTGGCATGGGGGTGGTATTTATGGGTTATCTTTGCCTAGGGTGCCCTGAGACCTAGTACCACCACTGCCTACCAACATAATATGGTGTCAGCTGTATGTTGATGTTGTGATTGTTGCCATGGGCTACTGCACCATCACTCAATCCAGCTTTAGTGGGGAATACTATACTTGATCATCAGCATTGAAGTGTATTGCCATATAAGGCACAAAAAGCCCTAATCCACAATTACAGTTGACTGAATGCTCCTCAATAATATATAATTCTGCAGACTTTCACATTGTAACCTAAGCCCATGCTGCATTGTGTCACATGGCATATAATGTAGTATACAGGGTGTCTTTGGAAAGCATCTCTGAGCTCTGCTATCACTGTAAAACCCTTAAACATCACAAACAAGAGGAGTGCCTTTCATTTCAGCCTCAAGTAAGGCCTATTCACATCAGAGATACGCAATTTTGCCTGTTTAACTTTTGTACTCTTATAAATATATCAATACTTTAAATGTAGTCTTGCAAATTAATCTTGCCACATTATTTAAACAATATTTTAACATTTTAAATTAACATAAAGAAATAGTTTCAATTACAATCGAATACTGTAAAAATGTGTCTGTTTATTTGGTTTAATCAGTAATATAAAGGTCATTGTTAGTGTTTTTTTTTCAATGCAGATTGAACAATAACCTTTGTAGACAGCAAAAGAAGCAGTGTAAATAGATTGGATTCTAGCGAGGTGCTCAATCTGCTACTGACTTTAAAAAGTATTACTAAGTCTTTGACGAATGCTTAGCTGCCAGCGTGCTCTGCCTCAACCCAATACACACCTAATTGCTCGGCAAAAAGGCAGTTTGCCTACCTCATTGAGCTGGATGATGTGATGAATTTGCCTCAGGTACTCGCTGCCACCTGGTTTGTGGCAGATATCCAGTACCATCATGTTTATTTTCTGCTCAGTCAAATCAAGCCGGTTGCCTTGGTCTTTTAGCATTGAACTGTCTTCCTGCATCTCTAATCCACTGTAAAAGAGCAAGTATCCAGCATTAGAGATACCACATGCAGAATAAAACGATTTCAGTGTCACCTTACACTGCCCACAGGCAGGCG
>WWET01000166.1:472784-482972 GCA_011038615.1 Limnodynastes dumerilii | reverse complement strand
TGCTGTGCATGCAACAAATGACACATAGAAGTCACAGCCTCAAATCACCATCTTTCTTCATCTCACTCAACATTAATATCGGTTTTCAAGCACCTGTAAAATGAAAACAACAAGGTATTCTGCTAAACCAAATATTGAAAGCTTAACTAGAAAATGTATTTATTAGCAGAATAATAATAGTTTATCTCTGCCATTTGTTTCCTTAAATATTTTTGTAAAAAAAACAGAAGCGAAAGTAGGTTAATTTTACAAATGTGTCAAGTACGTACTTGCCCTCTCCTGCTTGTACTGCACAGTGTTGCACTCTTAAAACTCCTCTGCATATAGGAGAGCAGGGGAGCATCTTGCTCTGCTATGTGAGGTGCTTAGGATAGAAAATATACGTTAGCCTCCATTGTGGAGTCTAGAGTGCGGAACCTGCTCTTAATTCTGCATCTGGTTCATAGACAATGGTGCAGAAAATGAAAATATTTTTCATTCTTTCCTAAGAAATATTTGGTTAAAATAGGTTCAGATAACTCTCAAATAACTCTCCTTCCCCCTAACTGTAAATTAGAGTTATACATAAGGAGACACCAATCTTATGTCAATAAACTGAAGCTCTTTTTGGTAGTTATATGAAGACAATCTATATTTTAAAAAAGTTTCACAAGTTTAGAATACATACTATGGGCTAGATTTACTAAAGGAAGAGGAAAAGTGGAGTAGTTGCCCTTAGAAAGCAATCAGATTCTAGTTCTCACTTTCCTATTGTATACTAGAGAATGTCAGATAGAATCTGATTGGTTGCTATGGGCAACATCTCTGCTTTTCCATTTCCGCAGATAGTAAATCTAGCCCCATGATTTCAGTAAGTAGCACAAAGTACCTACTCCTACACTTTGACAAATTATGTTTGGGCGCATACACTAAAAACAAAAAAGAAAAATACCAAGAAAAAACTCCTATGATATCGTGCACAAAATATATCCTCAAAACAAATGTGTAAGGGACCCACACATTTGTTTTGAGGATATATTTTGTACACGATATCATAGGAGTTTTTTCTTGGTATTTTTCTTTTTTGTTTTTAGTGTATGTGCCCACAGGGAGATATTATACTATGGGCTAGATTTACTAAAGGAAGAGGAAAAGTGGAGTTGTTGCCCTTAGAAAGCAATCAGATTCTAGTTCTCACTTTCCTATTGTATAATCGAGAATGTCAGATAGAATCTGATTGGTTGCTATGGGCAACATCTCTGCTTTTCCGCAGTTTAGTAAATCTAGCCCCATGATTTCAGTAAGTAGCACAAACTACCTACTCCTACACTTTGACAAATTATGTTTCCTCTCTTTATTTCTGGCTACAAACTCTCTCATCACATCATACAAGTTCAGTGCAGCTTTGCGTTCTTGATGAACATGAAGTATCAGGATCTGCATTAGACCTATCTGTATCATGTTAGATCTCAGTTGTTTGCATAGTACACTAAAGGTGCGCTCTGATGTCACAGTTGAAGCAGGCACAGCCATGATGAGCACCAAGAGCAATACCAAATGCTGGAGAAGGGCTTCATTGTGTCAGACATCTTACTGAGTGCAATGGGGGGGTGCAGCTTCCCTGTCTTGTGTGTCTGCTTATGCCTACTGAAAGCAAAATGATAGCAAAACGAGTGGGGCTTCTAAGAAAGCATCTGCAAGAAGAAAATGTATGCAGAACAAACATGAAGAGAAACTCATTTTTGGTAAACAGAAACAACAGTTTGCGAGTTCAAATAAAGCTATTGGGGTAGATCCAGAACAACGGCCGCTAGCGTAAATTCACACATTAGTACTTACTGCGCATGGCAGATGTTACGCGACGTAAGACATAGCGTAAGCATCAGTCACGTATCAGTAGCGTATCAACTTACCAAGGGGCGTGCCAGCTATACGCCACTAGTATTTATGCTTCGAAGGCGGGGTGAGGCATTTAAATCGTACAGTATGGGCGTGCTTAGCAGTGTAGTTACATGTGTGAAGTCCGTCCGCTAGTGGTTACACAGCGTAAAGTTAAGGTAGGGTATGGAAAGCGTAAGGCGCCTAAAATACGTACGAGAGGGGTGTGCCGAGGGAAGTGAATCGAAGGTACGCTAGCTGGATCTGGCCCATTATCACTTTATCCCTATTTCCATTTCATTCCTCCCCATTTGCTTTTGTGTAGATGTTCATAGGGGGCAAAACACAGTGTTTACCCACCCAACAGAAACCATAGTTTCTGCATAGGGGTGTGGGTCCGCGGAAAGAACGGCCCTATTTCGATAGGGCCGTTTGCTCCCAGCCGGTTTCGAACTGGCTGGGATTTTGATTGCATATGCCTCGATGAGACATAGCAATTGATCCACGGAGCACCGAGCTTTCAGTGCTCTGAAAAGTAAGTAAAAAAAAAGTCCCCTAATGCTTTCCCTAATTCTAACCCTACCCTCACATTACCCTGACCCTAACCCACCATCCCCACCAGCAGCCTGACCCTAATTCTCCCTCCCCTGCAGCCTGACCCTAACCCTCCCTCCCCTGCAGCCTGACCCTAACCCTCCCTCACCAGCAGCCTGACCCTAACCCACCAACAAGAACCATAGTTTCTGCATAGGCGTGTTGTTCCGTGGAAAGAACGGCCCTATTTCGATAGGGCCGTTTCCTCCCAACCGGTTTGGAACTGGCTGGGATTTTTATTGCATATGCCTCGATGAGACACAGCAATTGATCCACGGAGCACCAAGCTTTCGGTGCTCTGAAAAGTAAGTAAAAAAAAGTCCCCCAATCCTTTCCCTAATTCTAACCCTACCCTCACATTACCCTGACCTTAACCCACCATCTCCCGCAGTCTGACCCTAATTCTCCCTTCCCTGCAGCCTGACCCTAACCCTCCCTCTCCCGCAGCCTGACCTTAACCCTCCCTCCCTCTCCAGCAGCCTGACCCTAACCCTCCCTCTCCCATAGTCTGATCTTAACCCTCCCTTCCCCACAGCCTGACCCTAACCCTCACTACCCCGCACTCGGGAGCTTACTCACCTTTCCCTGTGGTCCGGCGTTAGCGGCAGCGGAAGGATATCGGCGGCGGAAGTATTTGTAAATGAGAGTGGGTTAAGTAAGCCAGTCGGCATACTCACCCATTCTGAAAAAAAAATAGAAACTGGGCAGTTTTCGAAATACTGACATCCGAAAAGGATGTTTCTTACCGGGGACTGCAGCCGCTGCATAGAAGGTATGTGTATTAGAGTACAATATTTATTCTGTTAACAATCCAGGAGCCTGAGTGAAGGGTGTGATTGACACCACAACGCCAATATTTATTGATGTATTTAATGATTATTATAAGTAAACACATGAAATCTCCTTCATCAGATTCAGCATGAATGGTTTCTATGTGGCTAATAAACTAATCCAAAAATAATGACAACATCTGAATTTTATAGTAAAACATTATACATTTTGTCAGCATAATATTACCTTTGTGAAACTCTATTTTACTCTCTCAGAAAATCCGACACCATTAGTAGCAGAAAATCACATGAATTGAAATCATTCTTTTTTCAGCTTTACAAACCTGAACTATGTGTTATACAGTGCAGTATATAATTACAGGCTGCTTTACAGGCTTTTCTAAGGCATTAGGAGGATGAATCAGGCTATTCCTTCCATGGCAGGTACAAACCTCCTTATTTTATCGGAGGATATTGTGTATGTGTGTGTCTGTATGTGTATGTGAGAATGACATTGAAAAAGTTGAGGGCCCTGTGACAAAGGAGTGTATCACCCGAATTGTATCCTTTCCTGTCTATCACTTTGCAGGTGAAGCAGATGATTGGATTCAGTCAGTGCTATGATTAATGAGTTCCTCTCTGTATTTGGTACAGCCTATCAATCATGTCATTAGGGAGAATGTGCCCTGAAAGAGGCAGACCTCAGCCAAGGAATAAATGCATTCATCTTAATCTGTATATGCACCCAGCCAGCCAAGTCAGGGTCACCATGATGAAAAACAATAATCTTAACGCCACAAATTACTTTGCAAAGACGGACATTTCCTCACTTTTTTTTGGGCAGCGTGTTCTCTAAAATACAAGATGACTGTTTACAGGCTGGGTGTTACTTTGTAGTGAAGGTTATTTTAATGAATAGTAATGTTTTTAAGCAGTGTACAAGACAGGCGGTACACACAGCTGCCACTTTCTACAGAGAGAGGGTTTTTTTTTCACACAAGCCAAAGTCACATCTAAATTCAGTGACTTACAGCCCACTATACTGCAGAGGTCATCACTTTACTAAGTCTATCTATCTATCGAAGACAGAATAGATGATCACTTAATATATACAACCTATGGCGTACCACTTTATAATAAGCTTTTATCACATGCCATAAACCAACACTTTGTCAGTAATCTCTGACAGATCTGGCTTTCTATACTATAAAATAAAAAGATATGGACTCACATACAATAAAAACAAAAACATTGCATTGCAGTTTGATAAAAGTAATATAATCATAGAAACCAACACTGAGCCTTATCAAGTTCACTGTGAGGAACACTGCTACACACCTGATTTAGGGAAAGCACAGGAAAAGAGAGAGGCAATGTTTCTAGTATAATCTACCACATTTGTGATACTGTGTCAGGATAATGGCTAGAGAGTTTCAAGATAAACAAAGTGATGGAACTGATCAAAGGGGGCAATACCTTCTGGAAGCCCCTGATTGAACTGTTTAGCATAGCAGATATAGTTTCCATAGAGGAAACTGGTTATGAACATTTTAGGTGTAACTGTCTGTGGGTTTGATGAGGGACATTGGGGACTTAAGTGAGAGAAATTTTGTATGGTCTCTACTGAAAAATAAATCTAGTGTAAAAGGTTGATCTTAAGAGGCCTATTTGAGGGAACCAGAAACATGTGATAATAGGGCATGTATCCATTATTATTAAACTAGACACAAAGTATAGTTTAATAGTGTTTTAGTGTCATCTCATTTCTGCTCCCAATCAGTGTCAGTCCATATCACAGTAATCCCTAAGGAGGGCAGTACCCTCTACTCAAACTGTATGCCAGTTTCTTTATAGCTAATAGACGCCAGGGGCCAGATTTACTAAGCTGCGGGTTTGGAAAAGTGAAGATGTTGCCCATAGCAACCAATCAGAATCTAGATGACATTCTCCAGTATGTAATAGTAAAGAGCTAGAATGTGATTGGTCGCTATAGGCAATATCTCCACTTTTTCAAAACCGCAGCTTAGTAAATCTGGCCACAGTTGTTCTCCCCCTTCATGATTTGGTTTAAAGTGGCCAGTTGGGCTTTGTCCCAGGTCATGAAGCTCATTACAAAGCCAAATAATTAATTAATCTCCATTAAGCCTCTGCAGGGAAATCTCTCCTGTTGACCAGTAGGGTTAAACAATGGTTCTTACTGGTGGGGAGTGGGTGTAGTCCTTGAGCGGTCCCATCTCCATAAGATTCTGATACTCTATCGATCATCAACGATCCAGGTCAGGATCGGTGGAGACATTTCCAAGCCCTTTCAAATTTCTAATGGGATGAGACAAGCTTTCCCCCTCTACCTTCTAATATGTGTCCTTTGTTTTGGTTCTTGCTATATGCAGCAAATCTGATATAAATGGAATCAGAGTGGAGGATTCTGTGTTTAAACTGGCACTTAATTTTGGACGAACAACTCCCCACCATACCTAATCCCGCAATTTCTCTCCCTGACCTATAGATTATGAGTAATACAGAGCATTTTTCTACCAAAAAATAAATTTTGACAAATCGATTACCTTGCGGCTTAACCCCCCCCAGACTCATCTTCCAATGTCTTACTTTGAGGTGTTACAGCCGTGACCGCAGCCAGGAGCTGTTACTCTCTCTATTGCTGGTCCTCCTGACCAGCAGTTAGTAGTACTAACTGGACCTCACTACAGTTGCCCTGGGCTTTATCCCCTTGATGGTATAAAATACTATACTTATTACAAATTACCGTATCATAAATACATGATTATTTTGTTGGTCCACTCATATGAAAAATAGAAACAAACTGAACATTTCCATACGGTAAACATGTAATCAGGTTCCAGGTTCATTCAAGGTCATCATTTTAAAGAACAATAAATGACTCTTACCCCACCAAGCTCAGAGCTTTGGCTTTCTGCACCTGCTTCTCAATCCAATTCGGTTGGAATTTCTGAATGTCTTCATAAACTCTTTGTGTCTCTTCCTTGTGGTTACTTGTTTGCACTCCAATGGACAACTGTAAACACTGACACACTATGGCTAGCTTCTCTTTACTCTGCTGAGACAGTGTGGTACTTGTCATCAGTGCTATTGCTTTTCTATCTTCTAGCAAATGACAAATAATACCAATTACGTTCCATACAAGTAGTCCTGCATCTTTAGGTACAGAGCACTGTTCTGATATTTTTTTCTCAGAGAATAAGTAAAAATGCTTTATTGGGGGAGGAAGGCATGCAATTATTGAAGGTAGCTTGCCGATCACAATGGAGACTGCTTCAGCTGTCAATCTTGTGAAGCCTTCAACATGAAAGAGCAAAAGAAATAATTAATATTTTTCTGAATTGCATATTTTTTAAAATGAAGGAAAGCAATATAGCAATACAACAATACAGTCACTGAAACAGTCTATCAGCAATAGTCCATTTAACACGCTGCAAAATAACACAGTATCTGTACAGTAACTTATGACTACAGACTGATAATGTTGTCCAGTATTAACATTTTTAACTTTAATTTTAATGTAACTTTTTAAAACATAATTGAACCCTCCAAACACATAGGCTCATCATAGATTAACCATGCCACTGCCTTTTAAATCAATGGTTTAAATAAACTTCTGGAGAGGCTAACTACAAAAACATTTCTACTAAACAATTTAATTTGCACAAGGCCTTACACAATTTAATACATCCTTTGAGACTGTTGATTAGATTAGTTAAAATCCAATCCCTGGCTTTTGCGCAATATGGGAAATGAGAAACAGTGTATCACTATAAAGATTTGTACTGAATTACTGCAGTGAGGTTCCTAAAAATGATAAAGGCTCTTTATTATGTGCTTTGTAATGGAATAATGTTTCTCAAACATTATATAATCACCATACATCACAGCACTGAATATTAAGCACATTTCTCATAGAAAAGTTGACAAAGCTGAGCGACACAATAGAAATTTCCCCTAAGTGAAGCCAGTGAAGAATATAAGAACATAAAGAAAGACATTATTGGCAATATTATGAATATAAATACTATACATTCACAGAATAAATATGTTTTTCTATTTGAATTTAAATGGACAAAGTGATACAATAAAAACACCCGGCATAATAGTGCAGATATATATCCATTAAACCGCACAATTAAAGAGATAAGTGTTTACAACATTGTCAAAAAACAATCTACCCACTTAACATGAAGCACTTTTCTAAAGCAAGACTGTATGTGTGATGGAAGGTTTGTGTATACATACATACACTGCTATGCTCTAGTTTCTTATTTTGCAGCAGTAGACTGATCCTGGTAATAGCTATAAATTGTGATCGATGATAACAAACAACAATGGCGGCACAGGTTTGACCATTTTAAGTCAATGGACTATATTCACACTTAAGAAGCACCTGCTTCTTAAGTGCAGTCTTTTAAGAAATGACCTTCTATGCATGCGTAGTAGGTCATTTACGTGATCAACGTAACATTTAGATTCGTAAATTGACTATGTGCAGTCGTTAAAGACCACACGTAGTTTCTGAAGAAGAAATAGGCGTGTCACAGCAGCCTCTGGGAGGTTTTAAGGAGCCTTGGAGGGCAGTGTAGGAGAAAGACCCTTCCTATTCTTCTTCTTAAGAGGGAAAATACGAACGGGAAGTTAGGGAAGCCCTAGGGTACTCTTAAGTGCTGTAGGTTCTTAAAAGAAGGGGGAGCTTTAAGTTAGGTGCGGATACATGCTTATCCGCACCTACTCAAATCTTTCTTAAGTGTGCATATGTTCCAATGTGGCTAATTCCCAAATAGTCACAGAGTACCTAATCTTGGGTGGGCTGTGTGCAATCAAAAGACATATGCAACAGTACCTCTGGATCACTATGCAAGTATGGTATGTAGCGTATGGGAACAGAGCAGACAAGTTAAATGCAGCTACTTGAACATATATGTTGTGCAAGTGCTGGGTAGCACGCTGTAATATAAAATAGAAATGGAAGTTATAAATAGTGCTAGCGTCACTTTGTGTTGGTAAGTGAATGCACTACAACAATATTAAAGTATCAGAGCTACACATAAGATCACACCTGGATCGCTCTTGAAAGATGCATTAATTGTGTGAAGGTTTCCCAAAATCTGTATGCAGTCTGTTTGCATTTCAGTCTGAGCCACTTACTTTTCAGGGTTTTCTTTGGCACTTTTCCCGCTGAGGATGGGAAATTCCATTTCTCTGGTAAAGCCTTCAGCAAAACATCAGGAATGTTACAATGGTGTGAAGAGGAGGAAGAAGAATTAGTGGGCTCAGTGGAACTGATGAAGGCGATAATCTGACTCATCAAGCCTTTCACTGATTTTGCCAGGGTTCTTCTCAAATATCGAAGCACAAGGTTTTTGTTAGTAAGCGCTGGTGAAGGTAAAGAGAAATAAAATAAATGCTTATAAGCACAATCTATAAACACAATTTTTTTTTTTAAACTAGATGTAGGTATCAAGGGAAAACTATATAACACTTGAACAAGCAGAAACAGGCTACCAGCATCCTCCAACAACATAGGAATAGTAAATCCCTTACAAAACACAAATTCATTTTTTAAATTTTTTTTATTACAATACCTGGGGCCAGATTTACTAAGCTGCAGGAGAGTAAAAGTGGAGATGTTGCCCATAGCAACCAATCAGATTCTAGCTTTTACTTTCCTATTACATACTAGAAAATGTCAGCTGGAATCTTATTGGTTGCTATGCGCAACATCTCCACTTTTCCTTTCCCGCAGCTCAGTAGATTTAAACCCTGGGATGTCACAGATTGCATTTGAGTGGCACATAGTAGAACCTTGAATTTGAATCCAACAAGGGTGCAATCTGTGTGAAGTTTGCATTTACACACATTTGAGTGGGTTTTCGTTCAATGTATAGTCCATAAAATAAATCTAGGTTTATTAGCATCTAACCAAAAACTAGAAGAATGGTTCTTTTCTTTGTAGGCTAAATACATCATTACAAACTCTTTTAACACCACAGCCTAAGAAAAGAAAACATATCCAGAACCAACTTCATTATTATTATAAATTATTATAAATAATAATAATGGATTTGTTTGCAACCAGAGGAAATAATTCAAAAGCCAGTAGTTATAATACAAACATGAAAGTATTATGACACTAACTTAATATATTTACAAAACCATTACCTAAATGAACTAGAATTACCACCTAATTGATAGATGAAAGTTACTGAGCAGAGTGAGAATATTACCCACTAAATAAGCTCCAATTTCAATTTAAGAGAATGTGTGGATGAGGGAATTAAAATGGTTCATTTGCAGAAAGAAAGAATACTAGAGTAACAAATGTTTAATTTTCAAATGGGACCCAATATCTTCTTCTGTATGGGCTGTATTGCCTTTAAATCTTAGGAGATAAAAACTTCAGTCTTAAGACTTATATAGAATACTTTTTCTGCCCTTTGGACACCTTTCTTTACTGATATTAAATATTTCAGTATCAATAAATATCTCACTCATCACAGTCTATGATCTGATAACAATGAATATCTTTTAATGAATCTATTGAAACTGATATTATCAATCATCAGTAGGCATGAAAAAAGTCAAGAAATAGTTTACAAGTTTCACCTACCTTTCTATAGTTACATTCTATAATGATATGTGTGGGTATTTTCCAGACCTGCCCCTAGAGGTTGCTGTGGGACTTACTGTTAATGTTGACCTTTACCTGCCTTTCCCCTAGGGTCTGCTGTGGAACTCACCTTAATCAACAGAACCTGCAGGTCTGCCATCAGGGGAAGACAGCCAGGACAATTGTCCCAAGCCCACAGATGACGAAGCCTGCAATACTCACCTTTGCTCTGCTGGTCAATACGCAGGAAACCACTTCCCTGCGCTTTGGGCTGAGGTTAATTGTGGCCAGCGGCGCCCTGCCCCCTATGTAGTGTCACTGATGGTGTCGTGT
>WWET01000166.1:457706-472764 GCA_011038615.1 Limnodynastes dumerilii | reverse complement strand
TAGGAGGCAGGACCTGCGGATGTGTTCCAGGCCCCACTATTTCTGACGGCGACCCTGAGCACCTGATCAGCCTGGTTAAGTAGGACTGCTCTGTCTGATTGAGGTTGCTGGTGATTGCGTGTGTGCTCATGTTTCCAGCTGACCTTGTGTACTTATAATTGGTATTACCCCTGTTTGTTTGTGTTTTCTGAATATCATGTAGCGAGTTTGCTTTGTGTTCGCATTCATTCAGAATGCCCTGTTAGCCTGACCTTGTGCACTTATATATGCTACTCTGCTGGTACCTGCATTTTCAGTGTTGTTTATCTACTCTGTGTTTCTTGTTTAGTTCTGTGCTATGCTTATCTTACTTTCCTCAGTTCACCAGTCTCTATAACCATCAGGGACTCTAGTGAAGACCAGGCCCCAATCACACTTTGCAATCAGGTGTGCGTCTCTGCCTGTGTATATTTAACAGACCCGTGTCTACAAAACATATACATTATGGACCGAATCCATACCTCCGCCCGTCAGCTGAAGTAAGCACACTGAGTGCAGAATTTGGCTAATCTTTTGGCAGCACACCAGATGTAGTTCCGTACACCTGGAGATCTGTCCGTCAGGGTATCCCCTCAACTCTGTAAGGTGGGTGAGGGGAGCATTTCAATTTGACAGTGTGGGGGTGGGGTTAAGTGGTTTTGTGCAGATCGGCATCATTCAGATCGCTGATACCACGTGTGACTTAACACTGCATTAGTGCCCCCACAAGAGAGGGAAGTGGCAGGGGATTTCGCTCCCCTCTTCAGTGTGAACAGACAGACCTCTGTGCATGTGGCAAACTCACAGAGGCCAAGATCCGGTCCTATATATTCTATTGCACCTAGTACCACTTATCTTTCATACATTCACAGTTATCAGAACAGAAACGTTTTATTTTTATTTTGTACAAATCATTGCAAATTATAACGGAGAAATAAAAACTATAAACACACAGCATCTATCTGTATATTTTTTAAGAAATAATATACCTATATATTAAATGTTGTTTAAGTAGAACAACTGGTAACACAGAGAGTGTAAATGGGTGCATTATTGCTTCAATACTGTAAGGATTGACAAGTAACAGCATGCATCCTGCTAAAGTTAACACACTGCAAACCATCTGGGTTTACATCTCTTGTAAATTAGACTGTTTTATGCTCTCTCATCTCATCAATTTCTGTATTTGACTCACAGTAAACTGGAGTTGTGCCGTTCTGCGTTTTCTAGTCCTATGACAGCTGCTGCATCTCAGCTTTACATCTCTGACGGACTTGTTTCTGGCATGTGTATTGCATGCAGATGGAAATGCTGGTCATTTCAACAGATACTCCTGCTCAGAGTATGACTCATGTGTCATTAGAGAATTAGAAAGTTGTGCCACTTGACAGCATTTCAAGAGGTGCATTAGCACTGCCTAAATAAACATGGCAACCAAGCTAATTTTATACTATACGTAAGTTGGTTTTGCAATAAATGGACCTGTGTTTTATAAGGAAATTCAGCAAAAACTTTTGCTTAGTCTTAATCAGACTTGACTCACTTGTTTGTTAAAAGTAAAGTTTAATAAGGTATTGCATCATCAATGCATCATCCACTTATATTGTGGAGAGAATTTTTCACAGGTCAGCCTGGGACAGTTTTGGTAGCAGGTCACCTTGAAACTTACAAGCAGATCACACAGCACTTTCCTTTTTTTGCTTCTTAATGTTTGCTCTCTCAAAACAATGAACTGAGAGCTGGAAGCAATGATTTACATAATGCATTGGCATGCACATGGTGAAAGGAGGCCCACTTATGGACTTGGATTTAGAGCTGCATCTTTTTTTTAGTGTAGGTGTAGACCTGAGCAATACCATGTTGAACTGCAAGGGGAGGAATATTTAAATTGTGAAAGCAAAATTATATTTAAGAGGTGAATTTTCCTAGCTCAACTTTGTTTCATAGATTAAACATAATGCTATGCAGTATGTGAGTGCTATGTGCAAAAGTAAAGTATACAAGTGTACACTTGCACCTGTTTTGCTTTTACTCCTCTGGATCAGCCCTACGTGTTTTTCATACAATAAACAAGTGTTTGAAACAATATTGTGTATGTGTGTAATCTGTAACGATCCTGCCTTATCAAAGAAAGTGACGGCAGATAAGAGCCACATGGCTCATCCAATCTGCCCATTTGTTTATTTAAGACTATACTGACCCTACACCCTATTTTTAGATGTATTAGTTTACCCATCAGCATTTATTTCATACCAAATTAAATGAAAAAGTTAAATATGGCCCTGTTAAATGGATTCAGCTAAATAGGTATGTTATATAAAGTATCATAATAACACGTTAATAACTGCTGTAAAGCAAAATATTATGAGCCACCAAAAAGGCAGCAATTTCTGTGCAGATAATAGGGATTTGGTAGAGCTGAAGTCCTGCTAGACCATGGTAGAATAATAAGTTTCCAGTCGTAAAATCAGCTGTTAACAACCATGGCCTGGCTTCAGAGTTTGGGAGTAAATCTGGCCATACACTAGGACGATTATCGGTCCCAGCAGGGGGTGAGCCGATAAACGGGACAATTTCTCGCAAGGGAAATGTCCTGTTATCGGCACCATACACCTCCTCTGCTGGGACCAATAATCCTAGCAGAAGAGGGGAGGGAGGAGGCAGGGCTCTCTATGGCGCTGCTGCAGAGCTATGTATAAAGCTGTTCTGACAGCTTAGAAGTATAACTTCAAAACTGTCAGAGCAGCATAGTGCATAGATCTGCATCAGCGGCTATTGCAGGGAGTAGTACAGACAGGGATCAGCCAAAACTGCGTTTCACACAGCGCGGGTTCGGCTGGTCCCTCTCTGTACTATTCACTGCAATAGACCCTGCTGCAGATCTATGCACTATGCTGCTCTGACAGCTTTGTATACTTCTAAGCTGTCAGAGCAGCTTTGTACATAGCTCTGCAGCAGCGTCTATTACAGCGATAGGGAGCCATTCAGCTTGCTGATTGGCTCCCTTAAAATATCGGGCCGATAATCGCTCTAGTGTATGGCCAGCTAGGGTAAAACAGGTGCAGCTCAGCTAAACCATTTTGAAAAATGAGGGGTGCCCATTAATATTAAATCTTTAACATGCAGAGAAAATTCTTTACTTTTGCACACAGAACTCAAATACTGCATAGCTTTATGTTTAATCTATGAAACAGAGTTGAGCTAAGAAACTTCACTTCTTCATTTTTATTCTGCTTTCACAATGTAAATTTGCCTCCCCTTGCAAGTCAACATGGTATTGCTCAAGTCTACATTTTCCCCTTAAAAATGGTGTAAGTGCAGCTCTGTATCACCCCATAGTGTGTAACCAGCTTTTCCAGTTGTATAGAAATTGTGACTTGGGTAGGAGGTTAATAAAGTAAAAAATGTTTATTATTGTGGCAAAATAAAAACACAGAAACAATATACAACAACAGAAAGCATTATATACACATGTGATAAACCTTATTTGTAAGGTTAGCAGACATAGAGGAAGAGGAAGCCAGCAACTTTACATCAAGTAGTAACCCATACAAAGAGTCCCTTGCTCATTGGAGAGGGAAAATACAGATTCTCAAAAGAGATGCGGTTGTACATGAAGTGCCTGAGCTGCAAATATTTCAGGAAGTATAAAGAAAGGTTGGGATACTTGGTCCACAGCTCCCTAATAAAGAGAAAGAACCCACCTGTCAAGACATCATTTGCAATCCGGATGCAAGAGGTCACTCATTTCCGAGTCTACAAGCGGGAGAGGTCTACAGGGAAATCAGGGTTATCCCATAGTGGAAAAAGGAAAAGAGGAATGGGGGGGATGGAATTTTCAAGTTTTGTTTAATTTTCAAGGGCAAATTTATTTGGGTGTGGTACACTGGTACGATGGTATTTTTTGCGACAGACCATCTTGCGGCAGTGAAGTGGCCATTCTCGAGAGTGGCGGTGCTGTGAATCCTGGAGCCGTGAAGATTTCTATTGTGACAGGTAAGACCTTCAATCTAACATTAACCCTAACCCTCTGTTTCCTGCAGCCTAACCCTAACCGTCCATGTCCCGCAGCCTAACCCTAGACTTCCCCTTAAGCCCTAACCCTCCCTTCCTGAGCCTTAACCCTAACCTCTGCCAATCGAAGCTACGGCAGCCTGTCACTACTGGGAATGGGTTCAAATAGGTACACGTTCTAATAGCAATTTTCTATTTGCCGAGCTTTTGAGCAATGATACAGCTGCAATTGAGCTGGCAGCTGTAATATTGTCACAATCCGGCCATTTAGAACTGGAAACCGCATACCAATTTAGTTGTAGGCAGGCATTCAGCCTCCCAGGAAAACCCCAGAGAAAGTTGGTTAAAGCGATTAGCTTCTATATCAGCACAGGTGAGAGAGGAGGAGGAAGCAAAAGATGGGAGGCCCAATAGAAGAGTTGAAATCAGGAAAACCCCTGCCTCCACTCTTAGTGGGATGCTTAAGAGCTAATAGCCTTATTCTGAGAGGCTATAAGTAAAAATTTTTGATCAGTAAAGATGGTAGAATGAAGTGGATTTTTAGAGATAATTTCAAGCTTTGGCGTGTAATAAATACGTTACTTAATGATTTAAAAAAAGTAGTATTTTTTTTATCAACAATTATGACAATTGTAATGCATGCTGACATATCCACATCAAATGGGTCACAGAACTAGCCTTTTCACAGTGTATTGTCTTCAATATATTTGCCCATTGACAGTTCGAATAAATAGCATCAATGATAAAATGCAAGGTTAAAATGATAGAATTCTATGATGCATTTGCAGATTTTCTATATTGGATAGCTGTGCAGCTACTTCTTTTTTTCATCAATAGTTTTTATTAATTTTGCTTTAAACAAAGAAAAACATTTAAAGGGGGGTACAGAAAAAAGAGAGGGGGGGTACACAAAGGTTTTGTTTTAGTTGCAATTAAGAGCATTTTGTGTGCTATGGCACATTTGACAGACATGAGGTATAGTATGTGGAAACAAGAAGAGGTCAAGAAACACTTGAAAAACAGAGGGTAAGTCCAGGTGAACTACTACTGCCACAAAACTAATTGTATATCAATGTACAGAGTTAAAAGTGTACAGTTAAGTGTAGTGTCTCTTATATATATGTATATGCACATCAATTATTTCAAGTAGGCTATTAAAAATAAAATAGACTTTGATCATAACTCCCAACTGTCCCTCTTTTGGACCTGAATTGCCCTAGGCTCCATTCCAAAATGGTTTCTATTCAAGACTGGCCTATTGATCTGTATTAACAATCTCCTGAGTGGCTGCTTGGCACAGAATTCGTCTTTTTATAAATCACATTTTCAAAAATATATGCACAAATCATATATTTTCTGTTTTTTAGAAAGACAAAACTTTTTGAAAGTCATTGTGGCAACACAGGGCCGGATCCAGAGTTAGGGGTTATATCACTTTTGCGGAGACTAACGTATGGACTTTGGTAATCAACATCCCACATGCAGGAGAACAGCGCACTCCCTCTACTCTCCTGTGTGTTGATGCTGGATTTGTGCGTTTGACCCTGCATTAAGTGTTCTGCACAGAAACTCTTAGCTAAGCCCTTACTGTACAATTTAAAGGCCCACCCACCATGCGTATCTTGTGTGCATGGTAAGGGCCTGCCTCCTGTGCAGGAAAATGAACTCAGTATGGAATGCTGCATCGAGTGGCTGCGTTGTTCACCGAGTTTCTTTGTGCTGCACATGTGCAGTACATAATTTCAGGCTATTTTCGTGTGTCATGTATGAAAATGGCCTGACGTTAAGTCAGGACATGGCCTACTGTGTTGAACCAACTTTTTCATGGATGTAAGTGACATAAGAGAAAAAGAACAACAAAAGTGTTATACCTGTCTGGTTGCACAGAGAATCCCATAATTGCTCCAGATCCATATATTTTTCCAGGAGAGTAGTAAAAGATTGAGGTGACATCGTACAATAGCAGAACACGGACAGAAGCTTATCTGTTAGAGTTAAGTCATGGATGTTGTCAGAATCGGTCATCAGTATTTCATAATCACTTGCTTCTGAAGCCACTGATACTGTATAGAAGAAGAATAAGAACAATTTTAATAAAATGACAAAGATATCATAACATTAGTGGGGAGAGTCGTATTTAATTGTCCACATAGACTTGAAATTGCCAAAAAAGTGCCTTTCCTAAAACTAGCTGTGGGGTGTTATAAGTTTTTGGCTGCATGTATACATATCCCTGAGAACATTGCTGGACAACTGGATATTCCACTGAAATCAGATTTTGAGGTTCACAAATATCCCTAAAGAATATTTGTATCCATTGGAATTAAAAAAATGTAAAATGTAAAAATGAGTTCCAAATATCTATTAAATGACATTTTTATTTATCTACATTATAAAATAAATATATGCATTATTTGAAAAAGATAACTCTTCCATGATTTATTCAACATCGGTTACAGTCTCCGCTACGATGGGCTGCTTTCAGAAATAGAGACAGGTGCTGGATTCAACTTTCATTTTATGACTTGAGCCGGGATCCTCAGTATGGACTGAACGTTCTTTACATTAGCACACCTATTTGTCTTTTTCACCTAATATATACAGTGTGTGTATAGTTATAAGTAAAATGCTGGGTGCTGTTTCACAGTATCTGTTTTGGAGACTTGGGGACCTCTGCAGGGGATGAGCTTTCACTTTAAAAATACATGATATATGACCCAAAGTTGGGACTCTGACAGTATTAGAGCTAAGACCACCAAAACAGAGAAGCCTTGTAAGTGGCTGGTGGCTTAACATATATTTGCAAATGTATGTAACAAATTTCTCTGACTTTTATTTTAAAGATAAAATCTCATGGTTGGTTACTGGTCTTTATTTGTATCTGTGTGAATTCACCATACCTTGCTAGCACCTCACTACTGTGTATATTAGTATAACAACATACATTAGAAAATAAATAAAATTTAATATTTAATCAAATCAAAGGATATGCAATAAACAACAATTTATAAAAGTGCAAACAGATTTGATGTAATTAAGGACCATCAGACAAATTCAATATGCCTTTGCAACTATGTAACACAACATGTCCGCATAGAAACTGTAATTTTTCAAAACCAGCAGTTAATATTGCAGATTAGATGCCATCAGCCCAACTAGATATTAGTGGAATAGAAAAAATGTCAGGATTGTAAAAATTACAATTAAAAATTGTTTTTTCTATTCCACTAATATCTAGTTGGGCTGATGGTATCTAATCTGCAATACTAACTGCTGGTTTTGAATAATTACAGCAAATCTTTTTGCACTTTTATAAATTGTTGTTTATTGTATATCCTTTGATTCTATTAAATATTTAATTTTACTATTTATATTGTGTGTATCTGAGACATCTCTAGCGCACCATTATTTTCTAATCTACATAATACATCTTACCACAAAAATGTTATGTGTGTAATACCCAACAGATCTTGATTGAAAATTAAAAATTACAGCGAAAATGTAATATACATTTCTCTTTTATTGGCACAAAATACAAATTTTTGTTGGCAGAAAATACACATTTTATTTAATAGTTTAAGAAAAACGCACCTGTAAATATGAACAGATATAGATATATGTTAGTTTATATGTTATATGTTAATGTTTATTTATGTATTATTTATCACCTCATTAATATCTATCTATCTATCTCTATATAAATGGGATTGTATAACAAAAGGTCATTCCTGTAGTGTTCTTTAGAAATGATTGACTGCTATAAATCAAATGACATCCTGCTATAAAAAAGGGATATTTGTAACCACAGTCCTCACTGATGACTGATCTAATATATTTATATTTAAACAGTAGGGAATACAAAATCTCATATATACACATTTGCCACCAGAAATCACACATCTGGAAATTCATTAAAAAATATATATATATAATATGCAAAAAGCAGAAATGTTCTCCAGGAAAAAGTAGATCAATTTCCTTATGGGCACTTTGTTCTCAGAGTTTAAGTACACAATGTCATTTGAAGGCACATACTCTGCTTCAGATGAAGGACCTGGCCAGTCAATAGATTTATGCTTTCTGTCATATTATCTGTGTGATAATTAGAGCAGCCAGCAGAATTCAATACTAGAGAGCACTAGGGTAGTAATGTGATCTTGATCAAACATTTGTCAGTCTTTGTAGAAGATGACAGGTATTTGAATAGGTAAGTGAATGGAGTGGCATTGTGAATATGAGGTAAGACAGATTTTGAAGCAATGTTGTACTTCTGACAAATGTTAGGCCACTTTACAATGACAGAACTAAATTACTTTATATATAACAAGGGTTTGGAGTTGCGACATTGTGCTTTATCTCATATGTAAGTATGTTATAAACCTAGAACTTGAATACAACAGTTCCTTAGAGCTGAGCTGGTTGATATCAGCACCTGTACTGTCCTTAGGTTTTCATTAATAACTGCTTACATTTTTTTATATAAGGTCTGCTTTTAGAGTAAAAACCTGTGAGTACAGATATATTATGACCATGACCATTTTATATCTCCCAATGAGAGAGATACCTAAGGGAAGGTGCAGTCTCTGGGGCATGAACCGCTTAATCAAGCCCCTTCCCTTGCTTCCTAATGCTGAGTAGTGGGGGTGGGGTTAGGAACATGTTGTAGAGTAACCTGCTATCTTGTGAGTACACTTTGTAATTTGGAAGTTTAAAAGTATAGGCAATACAACATGATCTATAGCTCTTAACATGATAAGCCACGAGATCAGGGCAGGGTGCACTGAGATTCTGGCTGCACTGGCAGCCGGGATTCTCGCACTGTCATTGGTGGTGGTCAGCTTTAGCTCATTTGCACTGCGGCACGAAATGTTGTGAGTGGTCCCAATTGTTGTCTAGCATCCCAGCGCTCATCTATCAGCGCTAGGGGGCTGCATCAGTAGCCTACACTGATTGGCCAGCCTCCCTGTAAATAGAGGGTTATAGTGTTTCTTGATGCCAGCTCTCTGCCTTATGATTACCTTGCTATATTATCTGCCCTTGCCTTGTCTCACTATTTTCTCCTAGTCTCTTGGTGCTCCCCTGCTTTGTCCCTTGTTTCTCCTTATGTGTTTTTGTGCACCCCTTTTGGAGTTATTATATATTGTATTTCTTTAGTGTGCCCATTGTCATATGGGGCCTGGTCCAGACCTACGCCGATGTGCTGTGCTTAGTAAAGCACAGCGTATTGGCGTGCACTCTCCCCGACACTCCCCCTGTGCGACCGTATTTTCCCTCGCTTACGCCGTCTGAAGTCTACCCTAACTTCAGCCGGCCTAAGCAAGGGAAAATACGCTCACACAGGAGCAAACCCCTCCCTCCCTCATTAAACTTCCTCCCCCCGTCCACCTACACTAACCTGAACGTAGTAACGCTCCATCGTTAATACGGCGCTGCTACGGCTGCCCGATCCACGATCGGGCGTTGCCGTAGCTGCGCCGGGTAACATCTGCCCGGCGCATGCGCAGATCGGCTTTTAAGCCGAACTTACGCTGCTGGCGTCTTAACGCCAGCCAGCGTAGGTCTGGATTAGGCCCATGGTGTGCAAGTCTGTGCTTTTCCCACCTTGGCACTTGTGGCTGCGCTTTACAGATAACATTATACATTCACATCCATACTAGGGTAATTTAGTCAGTAGCCAATTAACCTATCAGTATGTTTTTGGCATATGGGAGGAAACCCGCACAGAACATATAAACTCCACATAGATAAGGAATCGAACTCATGACCTCAGCGCTGTGAAGTTTTTATTATTATCATTGTTTATTTATAAAGCGCCACAAGGTGTCTGCAGCGCCGTACAAAATACAACACAGACATACAGGGTAGGAATGGACAGCATAATACATAATAAAATACAATATAAATATAAAAACATCACAAAAATATAATAAAGTGAATAAAGGGAGGGAGCCACCAGTTTGGGATTGGGTAATAGGGTAGCAGAGGGGGACAAGAGGGTACGAAGTGAGGGGAGAGTGGTGGAGGAGTGAACAACACTAGGATGGAGGGCCCTGTTCATGTGAGCTAACACACTAAGTGGAAGGGATGAACTCACAGAAGACATAAGGAGGGGGAAGGAAGTGGACTGTTGGTGTGAGCGGAGGAGAGGGAGAAGGAAGGAGAAGACGGGATAGACGAAGAATGCAGTGAGGATGTTAAGTGTTACCATCATCTTGTTGTCAGTCTCATTCTCTGTCAGGTAAATCGCCAGTGTCACATACGGGTATTTTAGATATCCTTTCCTTGGAATTTTATAATAACTTGGTACCGAGGGATATCTAGCACCATCATTTAAATTGTAGTTTAGTTAGTGGCCACCGTTATCATCGATTAACAACATTGTTATATTTTCAACAGTTAGTTAGTTAGTTGGGTGTGGGGAGTGAGAATTACAATGACTGCTCTTGCTCAACCGCACGGCTGGGAGGTGTTAGCGAGGGACCGTCACACATGATGCAGCTTTGGGTGATGTAATGTTCCAGAGACATATCTTTCAGAATAAAATTAACATCCTAGATTCTGAAACCTCTATTTAACCTATATTTATAATTATTATCACTATTATAGTTTATTTATAAGGCACCGCAAGGTGTCCACAGCGCCTTACAGAATACATCAAAATACAGTACAGACATACAGGGCAGGAATGGACAGCATAGTACATTACAAAATACATAGTACATAGTACAGCATAGCACATTATAAAACACAGTATAAATATATAAATATCACTAAAAATACAATAAAGTGAAGCAAGCACAGAACGCAGGCAAAATGTGAGGTGTCAAGCTTGGCAGGTCAGAGAGGAGGGGATAGAGCGCAGTGAGAGGTTGAGAGGGAGCCACCAGGTGGTTATGGGGTAAAAGGGGTAGCAGATGGGGACAAAAGGATACGAAGTGAGAGGGTAGTGGTGGAGGAGAGAACAACACTAGGATGGAGGGCCCTGCTCACATGAGCTAACACACTATGTGGGAGGGAAGAACTTACAGAAGACATAAGGAAGGGGAAGGAAGTGGACTGCTGGTGTGAGCAGAGAAGAGAGGGAAGGAAGGAAAAGAAGGGATACATGTAGGATGCAGACAAGTGTTACTCACTGAGCCACCGTGCTGCCCTGTGATTACCCTTTGTCATCTGTTGCATTTGTATCCATGCTATTTCCTCCCAGACACATGGTTTCACCTATTACCATCCAGTGTTTAGACTGTGCTCTCACGTATAGGCATATAGTACACCTATCTTCATCTGGTGTTGAGTCAGTGTTAGTCTATCTAGTACTAGCCTCTATCACGCACTTCCTTTTTGCTATGTTTCTTTGTATTGTCTGCTGGTGTCATACCATCTCTACCACGTTTCTATTCCTCAGCTTTGCTGTCTCGGGCTGGGATAAAGAGGCCAAGCCTGTCCCCACCATCAAGGGTTCCAGTGAATACCTGTCACTTGGACGTGTGGCTCTCTGTTACTGTGACTTTCCTGACAAAAACCACTGTAAATAGATTTTATTTACATATGTTCAAAAGCAAAGATGTAAAAAGGGCCTTCGCGGTGGGCATTATCACCTTAAAGTATCCTTTACAACAGATGCACATGCAAGGAGCAAGTATATAAAAGCGAAGTATAATCATTCTTAATAAAAAATAAATGGAGTTGCATTAATAAGTTCATCAGAATAACACTGTGAACCAATTCTGTGGAAAGCATTATCACACACACTCATGTGAAATTATGAGGATAATGTGGGAAGGTTCTCAACTCCCTGCTTAAACACTGCAGTCTGGCATATCAATATGTGTAGTTCTGGAGGTAGGCATTTCTGTGCAGTTGTTTTGCCTGTATAAGATTAATGTGCTTTATAATAGTGCATGCTCTACACTCATCCTGTATTAGAAATACACGATCAAAGATAAAATAATGCTATCCAAATTGTTGCCTTATGTATGCAATATAGCCATTACTTATCAGTGTGATGTCTTAATAATTTGTTGCCTGTGGAATTAATTTAGATAAAAAGAACGATTGCAGTACAGATATAACAGAAGATGTTAATTAATTAGGTATTGAAATAACAAATGGCTCCATGGGCTTTGAAGGTCAAATAACACTAATGAGAAGAACTATCTGGATATTGCAATCTAGTAAAGTAAAGAAGACACTCATCACAGACAAAGCTGTCAAGATGCATTTTTTTCCTAGAATATTCATGTCAATATTTTTCCTGACCAATTTACATATGTAACATACTTTAAATTGACTCCTAACAAGATGTATGATGGAATCAAATCAATTAATTAATTAGATGATGAAATGGTCATGTGCATCTTCCCTAAATAACCAATCAGGCCCAGCCACTGAGAGTCTGGTCTGGTTTCACTATAACAGGGAGACCAGCTTTTTCTTATACATATTTAAGAATATAGAAAAGAACAAGACCAGAGCTATTTCACTTGTATGCACTCCACAAAAATATAGAGGTAATAAAATAAATGGCTACACAATCCTCAAAGCGGAGAGAGACAGATATTTGACCTGATTCATACTTAAGATTGAGTTAGGTGCGGGCAGATCCGCACCTAACTCACTGCTCCAGCCCCCAACCCGCCCCCCGTTTTTAGGTACATTATGGCACTTACGAGTGCCATAGGGCTATCTTATGTGTCCGTGCACCTCTCCGCCTCACACCCGCCCTCCCCAGCTAATTTAAGTACGTCCCCCTCCCACTTCTGCCTAAAAACACCCCGAGGCGGCATAACGCCGCCTCTATGGACGTAAATGACTGCGTTCGGTCTTCAAAGACTGCACCTACGCTATCTACGTACAGATCTGGTACGCATACGCAGTAGGTTATTTCGGGCAAATATGCACTTAAGAAGTAGATGCTTCTTAATTGTGAATCGGGCCCATTCTTCCCACAAAATGAAAAGGTTTAGCTCTTAAGTACCAGAAACAAGGACAGCTGATTCAAAGGTGCACACAATGGTACCTCTGGACTGGGAGGGGGAGAAATAAGGGGAGGGCAGAGGAAGCAGTTGCCCCCCATGATTTTTCTTGGTTGGGCAAAGACCGTGTTTTGTTTCCCCCATTAACTGCTACACAAAAGCGAATGAAATGATGGAGATGAAGCGATAATAGCTTTATTTGTTGCCGTTTCTGTTTAGCAACACAGAAATGATCTTTATGTTTGCTTTCATACATTTTCTTAGTAAAGTAAATCTATTGCACATATACACAATAAAATATAATCATAGGAATTCACAACAGTGTAGTAGACCAACAAAGTGGATACAAAATTGATACAAATTGGTAAAATGCAGTAGCTGTTGTTATATTAAACCATGTTGAATACCATCAGATACTGAGTAACTATTAAAGTAGCAATCAGGCCTCAACTGATACTCATTTGGAACCTGAACCATAAAATGTTCAGCATATGAACCTTAATAGTTAGAAGGTGGAAGAGGAATAATTCACTGATATAGAAAAGTGTGCTTCAAATAAACTAGAACTGTAAATGAGCGTAGGGGTGGCCACAGGGCCAAGTTCAATCACAATCTGCACAAATGTGATATCCACATGTAAAGTCCACCCGGTGTGTCAGCGGTGACCCAGGGAAGATGGTATTGGTCACTGGTAAAACCAGTAGGAAATGTAGTAATCCCCACCAATGTTGGAATGAAAAGACTAGCGCCTTAGCCCACTGGGCTGTAGTGATTCCGATTAGAATGGTGTAAATGCTGATGCTAGCACACAGGATTGAAAAAATCCATACACGTTGTATCTGGAATTCCAGCAGCGTGGTAAACAGTGGTGCAGAGAATGTAAATGATTTAAATACACAGTCTGGGGGCACACTGACCACAGATAGATTACTCACGCATATGCTGGGGTGCGTTCCTGGTGTAGGAGATGGGATGAAGTCCGCGTATAACGACACATTTGAAACAGTCCCCTCCGATAAGAGCAATGAGTACAATGGAGCAAGGCACATATGGTACAGGATCCTGTTGGTCCGATACTGACTTCTGAGGAAATTTAGAGTTACTCAAAAAAAAGCGTTAAGGTTTCAGCTCCAGGACTTCTCTCCAGCTCAGCATCAGCATTTACACCATTCTAATCGGAATCACTACAGCCCAGTGGGCTAAGGCGCTAGTCTTTTCATTCCAACATTGGTGGGGATTACTACATTTCCTACTGGTTTTACCAGTGACCAATACCATCTTCCCTGGGTCACCGCTGACACACCGGGTGGACTTTACATGTGGATATCACATTTGTGCAGATTGTGATTGAACTTGGCCCCGTGGCCACCCCTACGCTCATTTACAGTTCTAGTTCATTTGAAGCACACTTTTCTATATCAGTGAATTATTCCTCTTCCACCTTCTGACTATTAAGGTTCATATGCTGAACATTTTATGGTTCAGGTTCCAAATGAGTATCAATTGAGGCCTGATTGCTACTTTAATAGTTACTCTGTATCTGATGGTATTCAACATGGTTTAATATAACAACAGCTACTGCATTTTACCAGTTTGTATCAATTTTGTATCCACTTTGTAGGTCTACTACACTGTTGTGAATTCCTATGATTATATTTTTATTCTATGTGCAATAGATTTACTTTTTAATAAATTTATACTTGATATTATCATTTAGCGCTACCTGGATTTGTTCACTATTTTCTTCTTTTGCTTTGATCAGATTCTGATCCCAGGTTTTTGCGCTCTAATGTAATATCTGGGTCCTCTGACTAATATGGTTCCCCGTTTATTTCTTGAGTACACAGAAATGTATGCTGGAAATGGTGCTAATAATTTCTGAAAGCGCTTCAGATGCCATAAAACAGCATTCCACAATGATATGAGACAAAATAATAATAATAATAATAATAATAATGGGCCTGATTCAGAATTAAGAAGGTGCTTAAAATAAGAGAGGAAAGTCACTCCTGGGCTTAACCATGTTGATTGCAGGGGGGTCATATTTCATCTGT
>WWET01000166.1:403992-441397 GCA_011038615.1 Limnodynastes dumerilii | reverse complement strand
TCCATAGTAGCGCCGTTGGGACGCTGGAGGGGACGTCCTCCAGCGTCCCAACGCTCACGTTACTCCTGGTGGGCGGTGGGAGGTAAGTAAATCAGGCTGGGGGGGCGTGCTAAGAGGCCATACGCTCCTGTGTGAGCGTATGGCCCCTTCCTTACGCCGGGCGAAGCTAGGGTAGCCTTCAGCCGGCGTGAGGAAGGGGCCATATGCCCGCACAGGGGGAGTGTCGGGCCAGAGCACCGATGTTACGCTGAGCGCTACAGCGCTCAGTGTAACATCGTAGCTCTGGATCAGGCCCATTATATTTATTTTAGAAAAGGGTAATAATTTATCAGTGGACATAATGTCAGAGAGAAAGCGGATACTTTTAGCTTTTCATCCATGAATATTCCAATCAGGAATAAGTTTAGAAACAGGCAAAATAGAGAAATTGTTTGTGGGAATAGTTAATTCATCCAGTGTAGGCATATTTTCATCCCAAATCTTCAAGGAAGCTCTAGTAGTAAAGAGCATTAGTGGGCTAGGAGGTCATAACAACTTAGAGGTTAAATAGAATCTAGCATGCGATACTCAGAGAAGGTGACTCTTTCTATGTCAGGGTTTTTGACCGGGCTGAGAAGGCCAGTCCTTCAGTTGGGCTAAGATGCATGGCTCTTGGTAATTGGATAAGCTATATTCTCAGGGGGAGTCTTCCTAGTGAATGCCAATCTGGGTGGTTTAGACTTCCATATGTAAGAAGACATGAGATAATTAAACTTTAAAAGATATGTTTGGGGCCAAAGATATGGGATGGTATGGAACAAATACATTAAATGCCGCTAGCCGCCCCAGCCAGGAGACCTAAAAAGCCAACCAAGCTTTAATTAGATTGGAGAACTGTACTAATAATGGAGGAACATAACAATCAAGCACTTCTGAGAGTTGAGCGCAGATTTGTATACCCAGGTAATTGAGCAATTTAGGCTGCCAGTTGAAATGGAAGTTATGTTGGAGCTTAGATAGCAGCATAGAGGGGATATTAATCTGCAAAGCATCTGATTTGCTAGTATTGAGTTTATATAGAGAAGCTTTAGAATATTTATCTAGTAGTCATTGAAGATCAACCATGGAGGTCTCTGGACTGGTCACGAACAGCAACCCATCATCCGCAAACATGCACAGTTTGTGTGCTGTTTCGCCCCATATAATACCATGAAAATTTTGATAAGAACGAATCAAATCTGAGACGGGTTCGATGGCTAACACAGAAATTAGAGGAGACATGGGGCAGCCCTGTCTATTGCCATTTGAGATAGTAAAAGAGTTCGAGAGAAAGACATTATTGAAAACTGTAGCCACAGGGTTGGAGATTAATGCGAGTATGGAGTGTAAAATTTTGTCCCTAAAGCCATGTTTATAAAGGGTCTCACGCATGAAAAGCCAAAGTAGCCTATAAAAGGCTTTCTCTGTGTCTAGGGATTACAATATTGATAGTTCCTAGTTACGAGAGATTGGCGAGAAGGTACAAAGCCCATCTGGTCAGCATGTATCAAACGGTGTAAAAAGTGTTAATACGATTCGCTAAAAGCTTTGCATAAATTTTAAAGCAATATCCGAATCTTGTAGCTGCAGAAGATTAACAGAATCCAGAAAGTGTTTGATAATGTCTGGAGTAGGCTGAAAAGTATGAGGGTCCTTGTTAAGATTATATTATATCCCAGTACTGTTGCCAGTTAAATAATAAGTTTGGCAAAGTCTGTAAAGGGCTACTATTGTACTGATCATTAGTAATTATTTTAATAGACTTCTAACAGCTAAAAGCTCTTTTTGAATGGTTTTAGAGTGGTGAGCCCGATTCTGATTTTCCAGATCTTAACCGCCACGGTAGCTTGCACTTGGAGATACTAGTTCTTAAGCCTAGCAGCATTTCAAATTGCAAAACCGCGCATCACCGCTTTTAACGTACACCAAAGGCTTGAAAGAGAGGTGTCCACAGGATTGTTTGTTTGTGAGTGCAGGTCCAAAGCAACTGATAAGACATTTTTAGCCTCAATAGAAGTAAGGAGGTAGTCCTGAGTCTCCATGGCCTGGGTGGTACTCTGGTCTGGTAAAGGTTCTAGTGCCAAAGTACTGGGACATGGTCAGAACAAATAATTGGGAGAATTTGAATACAATAGGAACATTGCAAGGACCATTTGTCAGATAAATTTAATTCTATGCGAGAATAAGAGTTATGGACACTAGAATAATAAGTAAAGTCCCTTCCGCTGGGTTCCTGAACCCTCCATACATAATATAAATCAAACAATAGAAGTTATTTTTGAACGCTACAGATGGACCAACAGATTCATGGGGTGTGAAAACCGAAGAGAAGTGTGATATATCTAAAACTAAGTTAATGTCACCTAGAAATATGAGGCTATGTTTTTGTACTAGCTCACAAAAACTGATGGAGAAAGGAGACTTGTTTGGAGTTAGGAGCATACAAAAAGACTAAAGTTATCCATTTCTCATCAAGAAGAGAAGATTACATCAGATAGGGACCATTTTTATCTTCTAGTTTAAACTTGAGATCAAACTTAAGTTGCAACAATATCTGCTTTGTATTTATAAAAAGTAGAGAGAGGCAAGTCTGCACTTATGAGAATTTAAACCTCAAGATAAAAATGTTTAACCATTAGAGGCTAACATTTAGAACTAGGTAAATAACCACTAGGCAGTAATCACCCACTGAGATCAATGTAAAAAAATATTGCCTGGCAGAAGTCGTTTGTCTGGTACGGACTGTGTATGCCCTGGGAAGGCGATATGCAACTGATCTCCTAGCATGCAGAACTCAGTTTCGTACACTAGGAGAACCGTCCAATGGGGCATTTCTCAAAATCCGCATGTCTAATCTTCACAAGTAGGATGTGGATAGGTATGTAGATGGGAGTGAAGGGGCAGTGGTAGGCACTTCTGCATGGATCTGCATTCTGTCGGATCAGGTTTCCAGAAATAATAAACATATTTGGTACAGATATCCAATGGTGTATTCATTTCTAGAACAACAATTTGCTCTTGAATAAACAGGTATTTGACCACATCCACAGATTAACATTTATCTAACACCCAATGATTTTAACACCTGCACATTTATCTGTACTAGATGCAGGTCAGAAGGATGTGAGGACAGATGCCCAGGTGTGACTTTCATCTCCACAAACAAATGAAAAGGTGTCAAGGAGCAGAGAATTTTCTGGGGGCAATATGGTTGTGTGGCAAGATCATATGGCTTTACCATGTGTATGATTTTTTTTACTGTTTATTTATAAAGTGTCCAGCTATAAATAATCTTCTCCTTCATTAAATCCATGACAAATACTTACTGCTTCAAACTTTCCAAAGGTGCTGTCAAGACCGCCATAACCGTAAGCAGGCTGTTACAGTGGTTGTGTATCCTAAAGATCATATTGGTGGGGCTCTGTGTCACAAGTTCTCGGCTTGTACTGCACACCGACCACAGCAAGTTTTCCATGCATGAAAGTATAGCCATTACATCAATACTGTAATGAAATAAAAGAGATAAAACCAGAAACGTTCACTTCACAATCTGTTAATAAAAATAGGTTCTAACATCACTTTCTTTGTGCCTGAGGCAAACAATTTAAAACACATATCAGGACCAAACAGGCTTCAGAGGAAAAATTGCTTTACCACTTACCTAAGAGCTAAATAGATATAGCATATTCTTAAAGTGCTAGAATTGAATAACAGAAAAGCTCATTATAGAGGACATTATGCAAAATATTTATTATATTGTTAGATTAATATAATGTTAATTACGCAAAATATTTTGTTTTTGTATTAACAAAAATATGAAACTTTACGGCTGATATAGAAACAGGTGCGGGATTTTGTTTGTTTAATATTGAGACATCTCGGTTTTATTTATATAATAAGTCTAAAATGAGGTCTGATTATTCAGCGGATTAGTATGAAAACCATGATAAAATATAAATGTATTGTCTATTGTTATGCTTCTTTAAAGGGAAGCAGAGGCTCTGATTTGGATCTCCAGTTTGCTTCTCATTGCCATTGTTTTACTGCCAGAATAGAAAATGCATAAATCAAATCTTACCTTTTAAAGTTTTCAATCAAGCACTAGCACGCATAAAGAGCACAAATCAATGAATAATTAGAGGTGTCTGATCACGGAGTGTGGTGGTGTTTAGCGTATGTATAAATAAACTGCAAAGCAATCCCAATACATTAGTATGTACTGTACATCAAAATGTCAGCAAGCATTTGTAACACATCAATGCCTGATTTATTAAGAAACGTTTTATTCACTTCTCTGCAGGAAATATAAACACTGCATTACTAAATGATGAAGCATGACAACTCCATCCTATTTTACATATTGAACATAAATAAATATACAATGTGCAGCCATCATTCTATCTCCAGTATCAGTACATGGTATTTTTCATTGTATAGGAAGTTAAGTGAGAACTACATGTTGATCTTACTGCAGCAGGATCTTTACTTGGGTCTTGCATTACACACCCTCTTTAACCCTGCTAGGCTGGGGACAATAGCCCAGATCCAGACCTACGTTTCATCGCATAGCGTATTTTCTAGGCACTCCCCTCGCTCATATGTACTTTGTTTTACGCTTGCCAACCCCTACCTTAAGTTTTCACAGCGTAAGTACTGAGACTACACGTACGTACCTGCCTGAGCACACCCATACTGTGCGATTAAAATGCCTCACCCCGTCTCCGAAGCGTAATTACGGGTGTCTTGTGGTTGGCATACCCCTTTCATACGTAGTTACGCTGTTGATACTAGGCTGGTACGTACGTTCAGAGTTACATGGCGTAACATTTGCCGCACGCATGCGCAGTACATACATACGTTTTTATGTCAGTGGCTAGCGTACTTAGTTCTGGATCTACCACAATATGTTACACCTGTCCCATGACAAGCCTCAAAATGACAAAATAAATTCAATTAAAAATGCTTTATTTCTCTGACCATGGCTGTAATGGAACAATAACATTCTATGCATTTGATAAGAAATAGATTAGATGATCAAATGAGTAATAGATGTTACTTATGATATTCCTGATCATAAAATAGTAAGCCCACAGGTCAAAAGCTTAAGCAATACACTGCCATTCTGAATATCTATTATGTAAAGTAATGTATTCTATTGTATGTAGTACCCAACAGTGGTTAAATGGCTGAGAGATAGCCTGCTGGCACTAAAAGGCTGATAGCTTGAAATAATCGCCATCCTTCTTTCTGGACCGGATCCAGAGTCCCGCATGCTTTCCATACATGCAGGAGTCTGTCCTTCCGACAGAGGGAGGGGAGTGATCTCCCCCTGTCACTCCCCTCTGTCACGCAGGCTGTATGGCAGCCTACCTTAACTAAAGCACACAGATCAGAGGTCTGTACGACTGGTGATCCACACAAGTATGGGATACCTCTTCCCACACTGTACAATTACCATGCTTCTCCCCACCCACTATAGCGTGCGGTGGGGAAGCACAGCCCAGTTCTTTGGAAATGCCATTGTACAGAACTAAGTTCCATATGGTGCTAGGTACGCTAGAGTATGCACCCTCCAGTCAAATCAGGCCACTTACACACCTTGCTCGCGTAAGTGGCCTAACGTACCTAACTCTGGATCCGGTCCTCTGATAGAGTTGTTAACATGACTATTGACAGAATACTGCATTTCACGGATGGCGCGATACCCCCATCAACATAACCTTTATTACTATTTTGCCAATGATACAGCCATCATTATTGTTATAATCACTGTAGCAATCTGGAAGTGTTCACCATGAAACACTATATCTAATTTGATTTGATTTATTTTGATTTAAAAGAAAAAGAGACAAGTAGTAATAAAATGAAAGCCTTTCTTGTGCTGGTTGTAACCTCACATCTGTTCATAATAAATGTTTTAGAAAGTGACAAAAACACACATAAACGTGCTTTATATTCAGAATTAGGAATGAAAAGTCACTGTTACTTAATATGTTGAGGGTTTTTTTTATAAAAAAAAAAAATTTATAGAGCAGAAGATAATTTTTTGAGATTGTGTTCTAAGACAGAATAACTACACAATGTATTGTAATATTGTGTTATATTGTGTCTGTTTTAAAGTACAACACCTGTTACCACCAAAATCCGGGTAGCATGTTGCATGCACAGAGAACAGAACGTGTTTGCATTAAAGCACACCTGTTGTTTAGTAAATAGTGCTACAAGCACAGAAATGCACAACATTAGAAAATATGGAAAGGTTTAAATAATACTGCAATAAGAGAATTAACATAAAATGTAATAATACCCAGCATATCATATATTTAGACTATGCACCATACATGATCTGCCCCAATATCACATATCTTTATAGTGATCTATAAGAGAAAATAACACTAACCTGATTATTATTATATAAGTATTCAGTGTTACTAATAACCAGATTCTGACAATTTTAGCAATAACAATAAGTAGCCATATGAAAACTCTCAACTTTAAACACAAGCTACCTTGGATTTCATTTAACTCTACCTACCTTCCCAGCTCCTTTACGATCCTCCATGGGTGAGTTTTTTATTTATGTCTGTCAGAGTTTAAATAAAATATTATATTACATTTCAAAATGCACCCAAATGCACTGGTTTTAGCTTTATCATGCTCAAAGTGATCACAGTGCAACTAGTCATATATGCACATTGGTCATTTCATTGTTTCAAACTGTTGTCTCATTTCCCCTTTCTCTGTTTGTTACTATCGCTGCGTACTTATTTGTTTAGTTAGATTAGTGTATGTATTTCTTTGAATTGTGCTAGTCATATTGGGCCGTATGCAGAGCTCCAGCGCATTTGCGGCTGGAGTTTTCAGAAAAGTGCTACTGCGCAGTAATTTTGTAACATAATCTACGTTACTTCTTGCAAGATTGCGTAGATTGTGTCTTAAAGACTGCGTATACGCAATCTATGTTGCAAGAAGTAATGTAGATTACATTACAAAATTACTGCGCAGTAGCACTTTTCTGAAAGCTCCGGCCGCAAATGCAATGCGGCTGGAGCTCTGCATACGGCCCATTGCTGCTGCCATATTTTGAAGTGTATTTCTTTTTTTGTTTGCTATGCATGTCTATTAAACATCATTGTTAATTCTTTACAAGCAAGATTGATGGAATTGGACAATCCTTTCTTTCTATGTTGACACGCCCTATTTAGATATCAGAGCCACCCGAGCTCTTAATGCAACAGAAGCTGTCTTTGAGAGTGGGGAAAATACTTGCAGGTGTAGACATGAGCAACGAATATTGAAAATGAACTGCAAAAGAAACAAAATGGAAACTGTGAATACTGAATCGGTGCTGAGAAATGAGGTTTCCTAGCGCAAATTTACAGATTAAATAAAGCTAAGCCGTATTGGCCAGATCCAGACCTACTTACGCAAGCGATTTTACGGTAGCTGCTAGCGTAATTTTGTCTGTTTGTACGTTCTGCGCATGCGTGCGGTTATCTCCATAACACTGTAGTAACTACGTACGAAGGGGCATGCAAAAAATACGCTAGCCGTAACTTCACTCGGACTACGCACTGTAGACAGAGTGAGGCACATAAATCGTACAGTATGGGCTGGGTTAGGCAGTTATGTCCATCAGGACACTACATACGTGCGCGGTTACACTTTGAAAAGTTAAGGTAGGGTTTGGCAAGCGTAGAACGGCAAAGGGGAATGTCTGGGGGAGTGCATAGTACTTACGCTAACGTAAATATGCTACGCTAGCAAACGTAACAAGTCTGGATTTGTCCCTATGTGAGTGCTATGGGCAAAAGCAAAGAATTTTCCCTGCATGCAAAATAATTTCAATTCATTTGAACCCCTCACATTATAACACTTGCACCTGTTTTGTCCTAATGCTTAAACTCTGGATCAGCCCCATTGTGTATAGTACGAAGCCAGAATGCTGCTGTGTCCAGCCTTTCAGTCACTGAAAATGGGAACAGTTTAAAGTCTAGATACAGAGGAGGGTGCTTAGCACGCAGTAACTGTACAAACGCCATACTTCCCCTCTCACTGCATCCCGCCTGGTCCTGCCCTAAGCTGGAAACAATTCCTGTATGAATGTCTGGATCCAGCTCCGTACTGGAATTACAGTGCAGTGCATGCATATTTGCAAAATGTGGGCATATAACGAACATAGCAATCAGAAAACCTTTTCCACAGTCTGTACGCGCTCCAATAAATTCAGTGCTAGCTATGTAGGGAAGTCTCCCTAGTGCTTTGTAATACAAGGGAGATCCTCTCCAAAACAAGCAATTTTCCATGATTATTATGGCAGTCTATTACGGTAGCCAGCAGGTGTCTTAAACAGAAGCCCTTAAATATGGGTCTTCTTACATTTTAGGCTACTGTTCCGTCATCTTAATGGTTATGCTTGCCAAAACTGAAAACTCTCCATAGTAAGCAATTTTGTAATAATGGACTGAACATCTCAAACACAGATTTACTGTAGACACTGCCTGCATGTCTCTGTATTGCTTTGTAAGAAGCCCTGACATGTGACAGTCTCTGCTTAATGGGGGAGTTTTAAGCCAGACGGTACATGAACATTCCTATATATAATCTCATCAACGGTGTAGTGCTATGAAATGAGTTTTGTAATTATCAAATGAATGATAGGAAAAGCATATAAAATATCACATTATATAACAATACATTAACCACTTTATTATGGTGTCAACTCTTCCTGATCAGATTCAGCAGCCATTTAATTTAATAGCATTGAATATAAATATACTATATATGTCTGCTATCCTATTAAGGCTGTACACTTAATCCCCTTCTCTGTCCCTTTGATATTCAATATACATTAATCTCAAGACTAATTCTATGTAACCATTTAGACAGCCTGAATGAGGAAAATCTCCTGAAGAATTGCTTTGCTACTGTGCTATATGGAATATGAACCAGCTAAATCCTAATTAAGCAACAGAATCCTTCTTAAAGATTGTGTGCATTAAAGCAAGAGTGTCACCTAGTGCTATTACGGGTGGATTTCTCATTGCCCTGAGAATGTATGTCTGCCCCTGTCAATCATGAGTGTCACAAATATAATGGGATCATTAGGCTACAGGAGCTAAAGGTTTAAAAGGGCATCTGTAAATTTACATTAAAATGACATTATGCTACAAAAATTAACATGTTAAGAAATATAGTTTCTAGCTGTGCCTTTATTTTTGTTAATATGTTACTTAAAAGTAAATAATGGTTTATCATTTAAGTCCAGGTGTATTTTTGGAGAAGTAACTTACAAATGACCATAATTTGTTGAATGTTAGTAAAATGTCTGTACTGAAGTAGAATTATATGACTTTATTTATTTATTTTTACTAATTTTATAATTCACACAATTAAACCATAAACAACTGTACCGTATTTGTGATGCTCGCTTGTAGTTGGGTTGAACCCGGGAATATCTCAATGTCAATATAGCCAAAGTTTGCTCCAGGACTTCTGACAGTATCTTCTGGGCATGAATGGGTGACACTACAGTCCACAGATCATGGCGGAGTCCACAGCAGAAGTAATGCCACATTTGTATGGAAAATGAGCAACGTTCCCCCTTGTAAAGGAATAAAATTAGGCAATGAACACAATGGGCAGATGGATGAAACCCCCTGTATACTGGAAAATTATAGCAAGAATCTGACTGTTTTCTATGAACAATATATTTACTTTTTCTTTTAGACAATGTGATACATTTAAAACAATGGGCTGGATCCAGACTTAAGTAAGTGCTTGAACTTAGTTACTCCTGGGCAAAACCATGGTGATTGCAGGGGGAGTCATATTTTAATCTGTTGCAAACAGTATTAGAGTTGAGAAGTAATGTTTCCTATCCCAAGTCTAAATAACAGTGTTTTTTTCTAGAAAAAGCTGGTCAGTATCTGTGTGCAGTAAGCAATTCAAAGATCTATCCCTGCATGCAAAGAATACAATTAACTTGACTCCCCCTGCAATCAACATGGTTTAGCCCCGGAGTAATTAAGTTCAAGCACTTACTTTAGTCTGGATCCAGCCCAATGTCTGTAATTACAATACACATTTATAGTTATTTGCATGGTGAAGCTTCTCGTAGCATGATCCAAGATGGCATCAAATGAAGTTGACTACAATTCTGCTCCTTTCCACAGTAAGAACGTCATGGATTGGGAGTTATATCATGGATATCTTTCCCATATTCAGAATACATTCAGAAAACATTGATTAGTATTTCAGGACTTTACAGGTCCTGGCTTGATCACTAGCCTCAAAACCCTTTTCTATATGTGGGAAGGGAGCATCTGCTCAATCTATTTTTATAAAAGGCTAACATGCTTCTCACCTTTATAAATGAGCAACAGGGGGA
The DNA here is from genome assembly GCA_011038615.1 of Limnodynastes dumerilii. Taxonomy (NCBI): domain Eukaryota; kingdom Metazoa; phylum Chordata; class Amphibia; order Anura; family Limnodynastidae; genus Limnodynastes; species Limnodynastes dumerilii. Next base: position 430,989 of record WWET01000166.1, on the reverse strand, counting down.
TAGGCCAACAAGCATGGTGTCACGGGAGTATACTGGCCAGTGGCAGGAGAGCGACGGGTGCAGGTCTAGGATGGGCCATCCTGGATGTACCCTGGACAGTAGCAGGAGAGGAGCTACTGCAGGTTGTGTGTGTGTATGTGTGTGTGTGTGTGGAGAGCATACTACAGCCAAAACAATGAAGCAACTGTAATCCAACGCTTATGGTTTTCTATAATTTTTATGGGTTTTTAACTAGTATACCTATAATTGGAAAGCTTTAATAATAATTATTATTTTAAGTATAAAGGAAAGGTATAAAAATAAACAATGATTACAATTGACACATTAATGTGATATTTTTTTCCATGTTTTCTCGGCTACAAGGTACATGGGGACACCTATAAAATGAAAAGCAGTATTCACTGGTGCAATAGCAGATGCCTTTTGTCCAAAAATGTATGTTCCTCGGGCAATTTTACAATTGTAGTTTTGTCTTAAGGCTTTCTTTGCCACCACTAATCACTTCATTATGCATTTCTAGCTTTATTGAAATTTAATTGTTAATGATTTACGATACTCTAGGTTACGGAAGTTGTCCCGTTTCTTATCCTTTAGCTCTTGCGCCTCATAAAAGAAAAAAAAAAGCTAACAAGATTCGGATGCATCACTGTTCAGCTTGACCCGATGATGCCTTTTTAACAGAAACATTATTTAAGTTGTTCAGGCAACCACATTTGTGTAGATTCATTAGCATTACTAATGGACTTTTATGAACTTCTTCCAGTGTATTATGAAAGGGCAGAGGAATAAAATGAACCACACAACTCCACTCACATAAATATGCATTCGTGTGAGAGCATAGGCCATGGAACATTTTTAAGATGTGTCAAGACGTTTCACCTATTACATGCACTAAAACTGATTTTACGACTTTATGAGGAATTGGCAGATGTTCTAATAGATTAAGATGACCTCATTTCTTCCTGACCAGATCAGAAGATTAGTGTAATTTCCGGGACTTCTTAAATAAAATCAGCCCATGCTATTATGCTGAGAATAATGCATTCTAATATGAATAGAGATTCATCAATATAGATTTTATTCAGCTCTAGGTTTACTCAGCAGCTCATGATCAAACATGCAAAGCCTATTACTGAGGTAGTTATTTCCTTACAATTTATCCATCTCAGACTGTGGTGCATATGAAATGTGTTCAGATACATTATGATAGGTCACAATGACCTGTATTTGTTATAAGACATGTGGTTTCCAGGTCCTACTTGACTGCATAAATTCACTCGTGCATCTCATTAATTGCACATGTAGCCATTGGATTGGCCTGCATGTTTTCTTTAAATATCCAAATCATTATTTCTAACTGTCTGCTTTCCTTGAAATGAATCTTAAAGATCATGTGGTGTTTTGTAAATTCCAGTGCGTTTCTATACAGTGATCAAATAAGTATTGTAGTCTATGTGCCAAAATGTTAAGTTACCCAATCAACAATGACTTTTTCTGTCATCATAATCTGATAGACATTCACATAAGACAATGCAGTGCTATTTTCCAAGATCAATTCTGTCCCTTTATGAAAATGGTTTGGTTAATGTTTAAATCAGTTCTCTTGGAGTGATGACCAAATGGCAATTTTCAAGGGGTAGGATGGGCTGAGTACATATATACCTAAAGTTTGCAGCTGTTTCACTCTATTATAGATGACCTTGAGCCAAATGAAAGGTTATTCATCAGCATTTTGATACAAATGGGAGACATTTTCACCAACAACTCATTAAGGATTGGATCCAGTCCTCCGCTTCTGCTGTGAGAGCAATGGCTGCGAAGATCCTATGCTGGATCCACACTGTATCCAAACTTCTGTGCATGCAACAAGAGGGCACTCTCCTTTCAAACAAGGGAGTTAAGATAACAGCACCCTGCCTTAAGATTTCTGCACCATCCTTGTCTAAAAGGGGGAAGGCCTGGAAATCTGGTTAGCGGCCCGGATTCACAACCCCGTATGTATTGCACATACGTCCTTAATTTTTCGAAAGTAACTACTAAGCATGCGTAGTAACTATTTTACGTAATCTATGTATCGTTTTGTTACCTAAATTGTGTATATGCGGTCTTTAAGATACGTAGATTACGTAAAATCAACACGCATGCGTAGTGGCTAATATCGTAAAATTAAGGACGTATGTGCAATATGTCCGGGTTGTAAATCCGGGCCAGCGTGTGTAAAGGATAAAAGCAGCCCTTACTGTCCTATTTAAATACCTAGCCCCTCCCACCTAGAGTTTGCGCTGTATACTTCTCGCCCTGCCATTGGAAAAAGATACTACATTGAAGCTTGGATCCTAAAGGATCAGTGGTGGAAAGCTGCTGCTTGTGCATAAGAGATCGCAAAGTGCGGGGAGTTTTCCACTTGAAAAAAGCTGTTGCTGCTACCGAATTAAAGCTTAAGTTAATATTAAGTTAATATTTGTTAAAGACGAAGACCCAGATCCTGACCTTCGTCCAATAGGTGACTTATGCCAGATGCTCCAACAGCGTAAGTACTGACGTATGTAACTAAGTTCCGTAGGTCAGTATGTACACATAAGAGACTGACCCTTCATTTACGATGGTCATATCCCCGCCATCCAGGAGGGAATAGCTATTTAAATGAGAAGCCGGGGGGTGGGGAAGCCCCTTTATAACTTGGTCTGCGACTGTACGGCCGCAGATCTAGTCATAGAAGTTAAGGTAGCAATCTGGACACGTAAGGAAACAGATTTACTACCGACAGCGGGAGTGCACTACTCGCGATGGGTACGTAACTACAGATCCCTGCACGCACGTAAAGTGTGCGGGGTCAGAATCTGGCCCGAAGACTACAAAATTCTATATAACATTTTTTTTAAAGATTTATTATAAAAAAAAGGGAAACTGACAGCATGCTACAATTTGCAGAAAATACCTATATAATGGTTTCTTTAACAAGTAATAATGATAAATTACACACATTCAAATCTGATTTTTTTTTTTTTTATATGACAACCCATCTTCAGTCACCAACCTAATGTGACCTTCTCTACCTTATCCTATTGTATTCTAAACCACTTTTGTGTAGCAGACATCTGCCGTCATTGTAAGCTAGTATAAGACAAACAGATGTGAGCTTTTACTTAGCTTGTACATCATGATACAAACATCTGGGCTTTATCGCATAAGCCTCCAAAATATTATCTTTACACTGGCAATTATTTATCCATTTGACAAGAGGAAAGTTACCACAAATGCAAGGAAAAGAAACCAAAAAACATTTGGTGGTCTGGTGTTTCCATAGCTTCACAAACTAGATATCATCTCTTGGATAGCAAACAATTCAGCAATTGATTAGTATGACAGCTAATGCTCTCTCAATATTTTGCACATTGCCAATGCTCACATGGCTGTATTGTATTTACACATTAATAGACAGTCTTTATTCTTTATGATATTGGATATGTAATTAGGTGATATTGCTTTTGGTGTAGCGACACGGAAACTATTTTCTTCAGTTGCTAAAACTGTCAGTGAGAAAGTTAAACAGCAAGAAAGAGTCTTAACAGGCTTTGCAGGTCCACAGTCTTTTCAGTAATGGAAATTGGATTGTGAATCAGTTTACACACAGTTTTGGAAATGGAAATGCTACTGTATTTTCAGTGGGCCTGGTAAAAATGTTAACAGTCAGAATGTCATCACCTTAATGCTGAAAGTCAAAATGTCAACAGGTCAAATTGTCGCCAGTTCAAAATGTCAACAATAATAAGTTTAAAAAAAAAATTTGTATTACAAGTAGGCTTCAATTTATTAAAAGAAAGAAAGTGATAAACAGAAAGGTGAGAGATCTGTGCTGTCATAACTATACATCGGACCCGGGTGACAATCTTTAAAGGAAAAGAAATATAAGAACACAAGGACACTGAAACCAAGGGATTGTTATTACACTAAAAGGCAAGTGGATAAGTGGAATAACCTGCCATCAGAGATGGTAGAGACTAATAAATTAGAGCAATTAAGCAGCTAGATGGAGGAACTAATTTGTCATCAGATTTTCTGTATTTTTATATTTATATTTATGTATTTTATTTAATATTTATGGGCCAGATACAAAAAATGTTTTCTGCTCTATGCCGGTGGAAAACCCAAGCAGTTTGCATGTGCATACGCCCTTTGGATGCAGACTTCCATTCTGGTTGTGAAAGGTGTCTTACCATATATTTGCAAAGATGTGAAACTAATATATCTACAGAATGGCAGGTTAATAAGCATTTTTCCTTTTTTTCACCTCAGAGCAGACCTGAACTAGAGATTACAGGTTATTTCTTTTATATAATTCTTATATAAGAATAATAAAGTTCTTACACCCTCACCTCATAAAATGCATTGTTATCATCCCAATAGTGACTCTCTGCATCTTGAAATAGGCTTGTAGCACAAATGTTGACACAGTAATTTGTAACATGGACCTGAAGATTGCTGATAAATTCCTGATATCTCTGGACAGCAGCTAGAAACACGGGCCTGTGTAAATAAGATGGTCAAAAAGGAGACATTTAGTTCTTGCAAAGTAAATTATTATTACTATTATTCAGAAAGTATCTTGAGTTCTTTGGGTATGTGTCTTTATTTAGTACTTGTAATGGTAAGTCACAGAATAGTTACACATTGAAATGACAAATGCTGGCTTGTGATCATGATAATCTCATGATAAGAATTTTATTTCCATGGCTCAACATTGACATTGATTTGGATGAATAAAAAAGAAAGTCCTCTGGAATAGTCAAATAAATGTTCCAACATGGTAGATCTACATTGAAAATAACACATTTGATATGGCATACAGTAGCAGTGAATTAGTATGTGAAATCATAGTTGCTGACATGGGGGCAAGACTTTGAAGATGTGTTTTATGCAAATCACTTCATGAAGCCCTACCCCTTGTCTAATCAAAGCTGCCATATGTAGTGTTACTAAGGATGGGGCAGCCCTTGATGTCTTCAAACCCCTCCCATTCTTAGTTATGCTTGGGGCTTGAGGCAGTGATTTGCATTAAATTATACCACAAATCATGATCAGGGAGTTTGCCAGCTCTCTCGGGATTGCAGGAGCAATGCCTGAATTTCACGAGTCTCCTGAGTCAATAATTATGTGTTAAATACTCTGATAATTCCACAAAGCTTAGTGTTCCAAAACTTCTCTGCAGTTCTGGCCTAAAAGTATTTTTACCGTTGGTTACAGGCCATACAGAAGCTAGACAGAGATGTTTTTCTATCCTAGTTTCAACCACACAATACAACTCCATTACAAACATATTACATAGCCCTACACTTATAAATTACAGCCCTTCTAGACGCAGATCATATTGAAATGTTCCCGGGAGGCTGAATTAAGCATCACAGAGGTCACATAAACACCGCTATTGATCATTTGGTTTCTTCTTTCCTCAGTACACACCACCGGGCTATAGTTAGGCAGTTCCTGCCACCTACGGATGGGGTGTGTAAACAAACTGATTAAGGGGAGGATTGACTGCAGGCTGCCAGCAGACCACATGAGGCTAACCCCACAAACCTTTGTGTTGGCCCCACATAACAAGTACATGAATCTACTTGGAAAACCTTTAGCAGGGCCATTTTAGGACCCCAATCTGCCTCAAGGGCCATAGTTTTAATTGTTATCTGTTCCTGGGAGCATAGAGATTGCACAAAAGCACAACAAACACTACTCATCTTGGTGTTGAGCTGATTACCTACCAAGCGTGACCAATGCCACTGATGTCAATGCTTTAAATGTGTCACTCACACACTCACACTCACTCACTACCATGTGCACTGACACCCATTTTCTCAAAGGGTCAATAATACCTATTTGAACAGTATTCACAAATGTCAAGGTATGCTTCAAACTGGCTCTGACAATATGATAACTGAGCTGTAGAAGAGACATAGGGCTACATAGAACTCATACTGGAAATACATCATACCTCTTGCTCATTTCCTCATTGTAGCGTGTAAGATGATGAAGGATATGGGTAGCTGAGGACAGAACGGCAAGTGCTGTCTGTACAGGAGCTTTGTCCGGCACTTGTAAACTCCACTCTTCCAGTTTAGTCAGCATTAAAGTGGCTGCTTTGCTAAAGGCTTCTATAAAGCAGGCCCTTATGTTCTGTAATGAATCGTCGCTGCATGCCAAAGCCAGGGGGAACAGCCCATCAAACTCTTCTGTGATGTCAAAGCAAAACTAAAAGTAAAAAAGTATAACATTTTAGGGGAAAAATTTATAAATAAGTCATTTCATTCCAACATGAATAGTAATAAAAGAGGGGAGGCGAAAGGGGGTTAACTGCACAGACCAGACAATAATTGAATAGTGTGTGTGCTACTTTTTAAGGTTCAAAAGTGATTGTAAAAACGAAAAGAAAAAAGTTCTCCAAGAAAGGAGAAGAAAGCGAACCTCTTATAGGACCGGATTCTCACTTCCAAAATTTTCTTCATACGAGCGTAGTTATAGGTGTCGAGCTACTACATGCATAGTAACTATTTTATGCTATCTACGTAACCATTGCATTACACAGATTGCGTATATGCGCTCTTTAAAGACGGCATATACGCAATCTATGTAATAGATCTATGTAATAGAATCTATGTAATAGATCTATGCAATAGATTTGCCATCTATGTAATAGAATCTATGCAAAGTTGTAACACAATGGTTACGTAGATAGCGTAATAGAGTTACCACGCGTGTAGTAGCTCGGCACTTATAACTACGCTCGTATGAAGAAAATTTCGGAAGTGAGAATCCGGTCTATAAAGTGCACCAATTATATCGCAACGACAATTTCTCTATCCAAAGTAAGACCACATAAATAATCTAAAGCAAAGGATTTGATAACACTCAACATTTAATAAAGAATTTTAAAATTATTTAGATTAGGTGAATTATCATTAAAAACAATAATAAACACAAATTTGCTCCTGTGATATCAGAAATATAGTTATAATTAATCAATAAGAGAAAGAAGTTCAGTAACCTAGACATACTAACCCCCTAATCTGGGGGGTGCAAACCAACAGACTAAAGTATACATGCAGATCAGAAAAGAGGAATCTTATAATAGTTACATGCAGATCAGAAAAGAGGAATCTTTAAAAAAATGTATACTTTATTAACAAGTCAAAAAAATTAATAAGGCGAAATACAGAAAAAAGTTTTTTGTGAACAGGAAAAATATACCGTAATCACAGCGCAATCTCAGCAAATGTTTGATTTGCACAAATCTTTAACAAGCAAAAAGATACCGCTACATAGACCCACTAAATAAGAAGACAGGAAATTGCTCTCCCTATATCACAACTAGCGGCCTCACGGCCAGCGCTTTGCCTCTTCCGAGGTCAGTATTCTATCCCTTACCTAATCTCTCATTTACAGGAAGGGTGTATTTAACTTGTTAATAAAGTGTTAATTTTTTTAATTCCTTATATTTTTTGTTGTGTTGAGATTAAAAACTGTAATTAGATTAGACACAGTGCACCTGAAACAGTCAGCTTTTTGATCAGATTCCTCTTTTCTGATCTGCATGTAACTATTATAATTAATCAATCAAGAATCTCTGTTGAATAGCATAATGGTAAATAATGGGCAACACAAGACAAGATTCATCATATCACATTTATGTTTTTCATAATTGTAGTAGTTTGCTGTGTCAAAAATAGATGCAAACAAACAAAAAAACAATAGAGAACAACATTGATGTGATGACAGGATAGTTAATACAAAATAAATCAGTGGAGCTCCCTAATCTACAAAATGAATAGACCGAGCCCTAAGGGTACCTTTTAAATCTCCCTATTTGTCTCCTGCTCTGTTAATGTGATTTATTTATGCTGAATATACACATCATACCCCACATATAAAATGTAAACTATTTATTCCATCTACATTTGGTCACTTTAGATTTTTTTATGGGCACCTATTTTAAGGGTGAAGTTCCGCCGTGAGCAAATTGCAATACTTTTCTAGTGTATTTCTATTTACTTAAATTAAAAGTTTTATGTATTTTGTAGTTTGTAATAATGATTAAGGAAAGTTTTACTGCTATATGATTGCTCTAACATAATGAATTTCGAAAAAAGGCACTTATCTGTATATTCATAAATAAATAACAGGAAGAGTTGGGAATCAAGAAAAATCAACACCAATACTTCGGCATTTTGGTGGATCTTGCCTTTGCAACTTTCTTTGGCCTGTGTTTTTCTGAAATGGCTCCATAGTGTTCATATGACTTGGAGATGCGGACAAGGCTCATTCGGGATCCTCCGGTGGTTGTTAACTCCTCACTGTCTCGCTCCAGAATATAAACAGTCACAGCTTCCATTTCACTGGCTAGAGCAGGCAGCAGGAGGCGTGACAGGTCTCTCAAGTTGTTCCTCCAATCAAACTTCAAGGTAGGCTATAATAAAAAAGAGATATAAAAATGTAAACTGTTATTATCCAATAATTGTCAGTTTGTTACATAAAAGTAAATAAGTAATAAGTAAAAATGCAAGGAACTAAAGGGAGAGGGGTAATTGTGGGGGAAAGGCATTATGCTGTGGGGAGGCATGTTTATACCATTTTAAATTGTGTAACTTGGTAACATGGTGCTGCCCTTTCACTTTTCAACTTCGCAGCGGTTTATGCTGTAACAATTACTCTTTTCACTTCTGCTAAACTCTGCAGACACTTGCCTAATAGCTATGCAATTGTGCCCAGCATTTTGATATGGATGTTTAAGCCTATGGCTATGGCTTAAGCCTCTGTGAGTACACAACATAGGCTGACTAGGGCCCTATAGGTGATGCAGTCTGCAGAACGAAAGTTACGTTTTTGCAATACAGGCAGTCAAAAGCTCTATTATGAAACAATTACTAAAAATGAACTTTGATTAATGAATGGCTAAGTATTGTATTGTATTTTTTTTAAATACTTACCCATTCATTAATTTGGAAACCACCGCTGTAGACCTGCTACACCAAAGTGAGTATTACAGGGAAGACCCTGCTTATCCTGACTCCTGTGTGGGCAAGGATAGATCAGGCTCCCTCACAAGTACTGGTTTTACCATACCAGGACCCTACATATTCCATGTAAAATGGAGACGTCTTGAAAATCTGGATAAGGTGTAAGGGCCTGATCCAGAGCTACAATGTTACACTGAGCGGTCTAACGCTCAGTGTAACATCACAGCACTCCCCCTTGTCCTATCGTATTAACACTCGCTTACGCTGGCTGAAAGCTACCCTAACATCAGCCGGCGTAAGCGAGTGTTAATATGCTGGGACGGCAACGCCGCCCTCTCAGCCTCATTACCCTCCCTCCCCCCGCCTACCTGCACTAACTGCAGCGTACTAACGCTGGGGGACGCCCCCTCCAGCGTTGCTACGCTGCTGCTACGGATGCCCGTTTTAACGCTGGCAAGCATAGGTCTGGATCAGGCCCTAAGGGCATAAACACACCCTTTCTGCTAAATTCTAATAGATCCACTTCCCAAAAAAAATAAAAAATGTCATTTCTTTGCACTCCTCACATTACAGTGGGTTTGTTTTATACCTGCTTTGCCCTTATTCTCTAATTCTAGATCAGCTTCTTTGTGCGTTAATGGACCACTGGTAGTCTAATTCACACTGTCAGAAACAACAGACTAATCCTGGCAGGCACCATGGGCAAATTATCATTTTTTCTGCCAGCCAGATGCGCCACCATAAATCCCTGCCCCTGGACTGCAGTCTGCACTCAGTCATTCCACTGTATGATAGAATTCTCCATACACTGCTGTAGATAACACAAAGCAATTAAAAACTTATGATAAACTTGGGTCCAGTAACAAGATATGTATATATTTTAAATAAACATGAAACTTATTATCATTTACACCATTATTTAAAAAGAAAAAAAAAACATTCCCCAGTCCATATACGTATAATCTGCAAATAAAACAGTTTGATATTTACTGTATTTCACATGATAAAATCAAGCCTGGGCATGATCTACATCAAATATTCAATATATTAGCAGGTAGGGTTTACTCTATATTTACCTACACCACAGCATATTATTTATAGCACAAGACATAAGTATACAGTAAATACAGTAGAGAGATTGCACAGTACCATCTCATTCATCAGCAATGAACTCTCATCCAGAATGCAGCTATCATTCATTTTTCCTTCTCCGCAATCCTTCCTCAGAATTCCTACACAAAAACAATGTTTCAGCAAATCGCAGATGAGATTACTAACATTACAGAGAGATACAATATATGTCTGTTTCTTACTTTGTAAGTAATATGAATATCCACATATTGGGCCTGATTCAGAGGCTGAAGATAAGAACTTAAAGTTACACCTGGGCAAAACCATGTTGATTTCAGGGGGAGTCAAGTTAATTTTATTCTATGCATGCAGGGAGAATGCTTTGCTTTTACTTATTGCACACAGATACCTGATCAGCTTTACTTTTAAACTGCTAATTAGACTTGAGCTGGGAAACATCACTTTTAAACTATAATACTGTTGCAAAAAATGAAATTTGACTCCCCTGAAATCAACATGGTTTAGCCCAGGTGTAACTTTAAGTTCTTATTTTCAATCTCTGAATCAGGGCCATTGACTGTTCAACCACTAGTTCATGACAAAAGGAACATAACTATGGTCCGGGGGAAAGTCGGTGTGGTAGTCTCTTTCCTGTACTCAGAGAACTCTAAGGTAGTCCTCAGCACTCCATTTATGAATGCTAAGTGCTGCTTATAAATACATTGCCAGCAGCTAAGAGCGACTCCCTCACTCACACAAACATATGGGTCCTGATTCACACTTAAGGGTGAGTTAACTCACTCTTCCAGCCCCCAACCCGAGTGCCATAGGGATACCTTATCTCTCTGTGCAATGTCCGTACGGTCACTGCACCTCCCCGCCATCCACCCACCCTCCCCAGCTAATCTAAATATCTCCCCCCCCCTCAATATCCCCCCCCCCCTCCTCATTCTACACATGCCATCAGAAATGCTCCCAGTATAGAACTCTGGATCCAGTTCCATACTGTGAATGGGACACAGTACAGTACATCTGAGTTAAGCAGTGTATACCGGCAATACATAATAAGCTAATTGCTGATGAATACATTACACTAACACTGGCACAACATGAATAGCTATAATATGTTTTGGGATGCAGTCTTTTGTGTGGCAATGTCACTTATTGAGTGAATGTTAATAATAGGTGTAATAACAACAACAAATAACGATACAATTATTATTAACAATAGAGTGTGTGGGATTCAGCAATCACATGACTCTGAATCCCCCTTTCCAGTGCTGATCACACCAAGTATAGCAGAAATCTCATACAAATAGAAAACTTCTAATCCCTTATCAAATCCTTAGTGGAAATTTAAGATGCTGGCAGGCAAGAAGTACCTGGATTTTTATCTTTTCATGCAGTACGAGATTATTCTCAAAATTCATTTGTAGGACAAAGATACAGAGACCTTTCTGTCTTGACAATGTGAAAGCAGCAATAACACTTTTTTCCCCTTTTTCTTATCATTAGAGGTTATCTCTTGGGAAGCAATTGCCTTCTTAACAGGTTCTTTTAATCCAACCTCTGAAGGGACCTTTATTAAGTTTTTTAAAGAACACTGAAAGCTCTAAACAGGCAATATGACTGCCATGATGCTATATTCTCTATTCATTTGCTGTGACTTTTCACAGTACAAAATGTTACCACTGATAAAGGGGCAAAAGGAGCAAGCTGCCTCTGCCTAGCCCATGCTATCTATTAGAAAAATCCTTCTATTATATAACAATTCCTTTCACTTATATACCATGAGGAAAAGCAGTTTCCACTTAAAGCATCCTGTCTACTGCTTCATCTGAAGTCATAAGACAAGAGCAGAGGAAGGTGTAAATACGTGTAGAACACTAACATACATACACGTGAGAGAAATTATCCATGCTCAGGATTGCTTTTTACACTTTATTACTTATCCTGACTTATTCTGCTAAATAATTCATTATCTGTTATTAATAAGTGATTTTTTTGAGGATGCAGTACAGTTACTGATTAAAAGATGTTACGAAATAAACATTTTGTTTAACTTGGTTAGTGATATGCCTGATGGGTATAAATATGAAATATATGCTTTAATGCAACATTATCATTTTTCATTAATTGAAAATAACAAAAAAAAAACATTGAACTGGACCAGGACTTAAGTAAGTGGTTGAAATTAGTTACTCCTGGGCTAAACCATGTTGATTGCAGGGGAGTCATATTTCATCTGCTGCAAACAGTATTACAGTTGAGAGGTGATGTTTCCTATCCCAAGTCTAAATAACAGTGTGATAGTAAAGCTGGTCAGTATCTGTGTTCAGTAAGCAATTCAAAGATATATCCCTGCATGCAAAGAATTCAATTAACTTGACTCCCCCTGCAATCAACATGGTTTAGCCCAGGAGTAACTCATTTCAAGCACTTACTTAAGTCTGGATCCAGCCCATTGTTCTTAAGCTGGCCATACCCTAGAGCAATTATTGGCTCAATCATCCAATTATTGGGCGATCAGGCCAATAATCACTGTGTTCAGGATACATTTTTCAAACGGCAAACATTTAGTACCAGAAACGATGTGGTTCCATTATTTGATCATTTGACATACTTAATTTATATCAGGCACCAGCTAATTTAACGGCTCCCTATTCTGCTAGGATTATCAGTCCCAGGAGGAGAGGTGTATGGCAACAATAACGTACCCTCTTGTCCCCTTCTGCTACCCCTTTATCCCATCCCCACCTGGTGTCTCCCTCTCAACCTCTAACTGCGCTTTATCCCCTCCTCCCTGAACTGCCAAGCTTCACACCTTGTATTTTGCCTTGCTGTCTGTGCTTGCTTTACTTTATTGTATTTTAGTGATATTTTTATAATTATATTGTATTTTATTATGTACTTTGTCCATCCCTACTCTGTATGTCTGTACTGTATTTTGTTGTATTTTGTACAGTGCTACCGACACCTTGTGGTGTCTTATAAATAAATGATATAAATAATAATAATAATAATAATAATACTAATAATAATAATAATAATAATGTTTGTGGCCATATTTGTTTTTAAGATGTTAAATGTATAACATTTATAAAGCAATCAAAAGCTATTTTTTTTTCTGTAGAATAGGTCATCCTAATTTCTGTATATGTAACCACTTGTATAATGCTCCAATAAAAAGTTTAAAAGAGGTGGGGGAATGCATAAAAGAGGTTTTCATTGGTTGACTTTAACGGATACACTAGAGATACTGGACCATATGTAGAGTTTTGTGAAAGTAGCATTTTTAGCAAATATTTGCATGCTATGACAAATAGTCTAAAATCTAGGCAGTCAAAGGGATTGAGTCAGAGTTTGGGAGTAAGGGCAAAACAGGTGCAAGTGTACAAGTCGGCTAAACCATTTTGCAAAGTAAGGGGGGCTAATTAATTTTAATTCTTTATCATGCAGGGAAAATACTTTACTTTTGCATATAGAACTCAAATGCCTCACGGCTTTATATTTATTCTATAAATTAGAGTTGAGCTAAAAAACATCACCTCTCAATTCTAATTCTGGTTTTGCAATGTAAATTTGCCTCCCCTTGCAGTTTAACATAGTATTGCTCAGGTCTCCACTTGCACCTAGAAAAAGGTGTAAGTGCAACTCTGAATCAGGCCCAAAGAGCAGAAAGGGGCGTTACCATGTTGGGTCTGGACATGTTTACACAATATGATTATGTATAATTAATAAAAAACCCAAACCACAATTGTAATAGTGTATATTAAATCCGCCCCCACCCCCTCCCAAATATGAAAGGGGCACAGTTGGCATAGCAGGGTGCACCCTGCATGTCTGTATGACTTCAGGCCGTATTCACAGATCTGTTTCCACATGGAGTAGCGTGCGTATTTTTAGGTACGTTTTAAGTGCGCATGCGTAGTAACTTTATTTACGTAAGTAACGTTGAATATACGCATGGAAGTGCTATAGGCACAGACACGTGAATCGCACTTGGGGACATACGTATGGAGGGGCGGGGTTGAAATACGAAACTGAATAGTTATGTGAAAGAGGGTGGGGGGGGCATTTAAATGAGTCTTTGAAGGCGTGGTTACATAGAATCGCACGTATGGAATACATATACGCACGTAAGTACACACATAAAGTTAGAGATGGTCTATGGAGGCGTATGTCTACCATTACATGGCTGTGATAGGGGAGTGTCATGGGTGTTGCCTTGCTATGTGCGTGCGTATAATTGTGTACTTTTAAAAAACAGATCTGTGAATACGGCCCTGAAAGTCATACAGACTTGTCAGTAATCGATCAGCTAGTGCGTTAAATACATTGGCCGATAGATTTTTGATAAGTCTGTAAAACTTTCAGTTATGCAGATTTGCAGTGTTCCCTTACGCCACCCTCCCCACAAAATAACTGATGCGCGATGCTGGCACAGAGAGGAGACCAGAGAGGAGACAGCCAGTGCACCACACACGATCAGTGAGGAGTATAGATATATATATATATCTCCTCTAATAAAATAAAATTTATATGTAAAGATGGCAAATAAGGAGGGGGAGGGGGAGGCGCTAAAATGGTACAATCTCTTCCCGCCTCTTAAAAATTTTCTGGCGCCCCTGCTTGGAGAGACAGAGGAAAGGAGAATTTTATGTGATAATGTTATTGTTAAGCTAAAACACACAACTCTACATCAGGACGACTGTTTCCACTGTGTTTATTAATAAAGTGTCTGATTCTTGTGAGAATACACGCAGAATGTAAAGCGTTGAATAAAATAAGTTGTTCATGTAGGGGCTGGTTATATACCTCACCTTGCACATTTCCCTTTATTTCTGGGTAACACGAAAGGAATAGGATCTCAGAAGTTGTATTTTCTACCTTTTCTTCAAGCCACAGAAACAGTTTGATGAATTGGGACAAGGATTGTAGCTGATTCAGGTGCAAGGGTGTATTGCTGGGTTTCTTCTGATGTTCGGTATTTGTAGCTAAAATAATAAAGACAGAAAAGTAGATAACGCAGAATATAAATTAATAATAATGGAATTACATAAGTCAAAAGACTGGTCAATTGATAATGTCTCTGGCACTGTAGGTTGCACATGCATAGCTTGTTGGTGATTATACAACATCATATTACTCTTCAGAGTTATAAATAATGGGCACGATCCATAACTCCATGTAGTCTTCACATAGGAGTGGAGTGAACTCTCATGTCACTTCCCTCTCACAGGAGGACTTTGCAGCAGTTACGCTGTAAATTGCATTCCGTGTGAAAGGAGATCCGCAGCGTAACATCAGGCGTACATATGCGCAGATAGGCTTGCATACGCAAGAGGTTTGCCTAAGTAGCTTAAAGTATGGAAGTCTAGATCTGAATATGTTTATTTTGCACATTTCAAAAACCAAAAACGATCGTAACTATCTGGTCTAGATCCAGTTTAAAATTATTATTTTTTCAAATGCATATATTAAAAAGGAACAAGACATTTTTGTGTTTTTTGCTTTACAAGTTTCACGGTGAAGGAAAACATTTATTTCAATGCTCCATTTTTACTTTACAACCATTATTTATTGAAAGATTTTATCTCTATGCCTGTAGGGCTTAAACTTTTTACCTTGCACCCTGAGGCACTGAAAAATTGAATGACTTGCCTAAGGTCATAATAAGCCAAAAGATGATATCTTAGATTTCCTACGTTATTGTTATATTTTGGGAAGCGAATATGACTACTATTTTTTTTAATAACATAAACATAGTGTATATATATCTGCAATAGTTGATCAGGGTAATGGTCAGCACTCAATCTGTTGTGGTGGTACTGGCAGTGGTGGGGGGATTTAGAAAAACAGGTCCAAATTATCACAATTATTTAACACCACAATTGGAGGCAGATACTAGAACTGTGTATATGCCTATATTTCAATGCAATGTGCCACAGCCCCAGCTGAAGCATGATAGATAATAGATGGTTCATGAAAATAATGATTCATTAAATATATAAACTTTTAAAATGTGGCCGACACACTAATACCTCCTCCCCAGCCTGAGATTCGAGTCACGTGAAAACTCAGTAGGTGCTCTTCCTGCTATCTAATGTCTGTGTTTACATTTACACTGCTGCTTAGAATATATTACATGATTATCTGATTTTACAGGTTGTTGTGTTCTAAATTTTAAAAGGTATACACATGGATAAATAGGATATTTTTATTGTCCCTACAGGTGCTTACACAAAAGTCCATATAAATCAGAGAGTAAATCAGATATTTTTTCAACTGTAAAAAATGCCGTCAGACTCCCTTTAAGATATATATTATATGTTTTGAGTTTTTTTTATATTGTATGTTTTTTTTGTTTTTTTTTAATCATTTTAGAGGCAAGAGCTCCAGCATCAGAGGTGTCATGTACAGGTACTGTATTTTTTGATGGAAAACACTAGCATAATCAAAAGGCTTCTGTATCCCTTAAGGAATCCAATTTAAGATTAAATTCTCTGAGTACATTTGTAGACACTACTTCATCTTAAAGCAAATTCCAAAGTCTGATTACTTTTTTGGGAAAGGAAAGGATTTCTTGTTAGAACGCTGAACCTTTCCTTGACCCACAATACGTTAGATATCTTCTTTTTCTTAGATTTCAGCTCTGCGCTAACAAGACCTCATTTGTTTCCCTATATTCACAATTTTTTTTTTTTTGTTTTAAAAACCTATCTAACCATTTTTTTTCATGAAAACTGGTTATTCATGTTAAATACAATTCAAGGGTTGTCTGTTCTTTGGATTTATACACTTATAATTTATCTAGAACTGTGTTACGAGTAAGTTGTGTTGTGACTGCTGCCAGCTGTAAGTCTACTGGCACTGTCATAAAATAAGATACTGTGAGAGTTGTAATTTAGCCAATAGTTAAAAGTATAATATTTGCTTTAGTATAGAATCCACAGGCTGGATCCAGACATACGAAGGACACCCTACTTACACATGCAAATATCCGCCCTCCAGATGTTATTTCCGCACGTAACACCTATCGTGCGGAACTAAATTCTGTATGATAGGATATCCGCTCAATGGGGCAGTTCTTCCCTTTTGCCCCCCACCGAGGTGGATGGGGGAGATTCAAATTTGACAGTAGTGGCTGAGTTTACCAATTATGCGTGGATTAGCAGTCCACTGACCAGCATGTCCGTGTATGGGCTGCTCTATTGCAGCATTTCTGGCAAAAAGTCCAAACTACAAAGGGGAGTGACCGGGGGAGTTCACTCCCCTCTTACATGCCAACTTTAAGACACTTTCCTTACATATTGGGGTCTGGATCCGATCCCATGTGATTAGAAATTATAACACTATTTCTGATAATGGGGTAGATCCAGAACTACGTTTGCCGTACGTTTATTCGCGTAGCGTATTTCCGTGCGCGTAAATTCGTTACACTCCCCTCGGCACACCCCTTGCATGTACGTATTTTGTCAAGATACGCTTTCCAAACCCTACCCTAACTTTTCCCAACGTAACCGCTGTCATACGCACGCGTACGTATTGGCTGAATGAATTTATGCAGCTAAGCACGCCCATACTGTACACTTTAAATACAACCCCCCGCCTACTTCACGTATTTCAGACGTATTTTGTTGTTACGTAAAATTGGCACGCCCACACGTAAGTATTTAGGTGACACATACGTGAATGGCCCATACGTTCACAATTACGCTACGTTAATGTGCGTATTTTCTAAGGTGCGCATGCGCAGTGCGTACAAAACAGCGATTTTACGTCTCTGCTACGCGTAAATTCACTCTGAAGCGTTGTTCTGGATCTGGCCCAATGTTATTGTTAAGCTAATTTAGCGGGTTCTAAAAATGTGCACAATGGCACCCTGGGCCAGGGAGCTGCAGGTAGAGAGGCTGTGCTATGCTGAAATTCATATGAGCATCATTACCCAGTAAACTGATGGGTCACAAGGAGCTAAAGGAGTCAAACACCAAACGGAAGCTAAAGAGCAAGAAGCGTGGAGGGAGTACGGGGCTGGGAGAGACAAAGGAAGTTGCCTGGAGAGACAGGGGAAAGGAGAATTTTATGTAGGTGGCACACCAAGGTGCAGAGTTTGATGACGCAGAAGCTGCTGCTGGGACTTTTCAATCCCCCTTTTCTTTGAGCTTTTCAGCGATATTAAAGTATATTTGCGCATCCTTCACAGTGCCTGTGATTTTGGCCTTTATTTGTTCCTCACCTCTGATGGAGAGCAACTCACGCACATCCTCCTTTCTTCAGTAAACCATGGTGTCTGCTAGGGCGGTGGCAGCTTTAAGATGACATCAATCTCCAGTGCTGTCAACCATCTAATCAGGTTTCTTTGTGAGAGACCCAGGTTGAAAAATCACTCGGGACATTTCACATTGCCACCTTACCCATGTTGGACATGGGAATAACCTTTCTTTTTTTCCATGTTGGAATACTGGGTTATGAGACCCGGGTCGGGAAACCCGGTACCATTCACAACACCATTCCATCAGGGTCATTTGAGCCTATTCCCAAGAATTTGACAAAAAATCTGTGATTTTAGTGTCGATCTGAAAGGGGTATAGGATAGGAGTCTAAAATTCCCTGTTGGTGGGGACAGACTGGGCAGCAGACTTCTAGCAAGTTGTGGCTCCCAATGATAACCTCCAGTGGTAATTTCATCTAGCGGGCTCTCACAACAGTGACACCCACATACACACTTGCACAGAGTTTAGCAAGATCCAGTAAATCAGACCATAGGACTGAGAAGTCATAGAACCGAACAGAACTGAACTGAGAGGCAGAGACACAAAGAAAACTATGATCACCATGAGAGAGATCCAGTTATCCTATTACAGGATGAGCCAGCAATAAAGAATAGTCAGGTGTAAGAGACTGAGAAAGCCACAGGAGCCAGATGGAATAGACTCCGAGAGAAAGTGGGCTACACACTAAGAGCTCAGAGATGAATGACAGATGAGACAGATGAAAGGTGAGAACAGTGTATTTCATAGTTAGTCAGAAGTATTTTTTCATTGTTATATGATAGATAAACTATTTGTAGTTTATTTGTAATGTTCTTCTCTAGCTCTCCCCCTTTCACATATTTAGTAAATTGGTTACACACTAGAGGTTTTTAAAACAAATATAGTTGAAATCAGATGATAATGGAGTGTTTGGAAAGATAGTGGACCATATTCACGGTTAAGAAAGCTTTAAGAAGGTGTGGATATGAATGTATCTGCACCCAACTTAAAGCTTCCTCCCACACCACCTCCCCCTTTTCCCCACACTTAAGAGTGCCCTAAGGCTTTCCTAACTTCTCTTAAGAAGGAGAATACCAGCGTTCTTTCCCCTACCCTGCCCTCCCCGGCTCCTTTCCATGCCTTCCCCCCTCCTACTCTTCTTATATCCTCCCATGGCACGCCTCTTTTTACTCTGTAAAGTACGTGCTAAATGGTGCGTAGATTGCGTAAATTACCTACTACACAAGCATAGTAGGTAAATTCTTAAAAGACTGTACTAAAAAAGCAGGGGCCTGATCCAGACTTAATAACAGCCAATTTATGCACGCGGCATGCGTAAATCTGGCTGTGAGAAAGGACTGCGCATGGCAGATGTTAAGCATCGTAACTCTGATCTACGTAACTTGTATGTAACTTCATACGATAGGGCGTGACATCCCTATGCAAGCCTATTACGCATTGTGGGAGGAGGGAGGCATTTAAATTGTATAGTATGGGCTGGGTTAGGCACTTACAATAGACAAGGCGACACGTATGACCAGAGATAAGCAAGGAAAAGTTAAGGTAGGGTTCTGAACACGTACGTCAGCTAAGTTATGTGCGAGGGAAATGCCAGGCGGAGTGCATTAAACTTAGTAGTGTGTAAATCAGGTACACTTGCATACACAAAGGGCCTGATTCAGAGGCTGAAAATAAGAACTTAAAGTTACACCTGGGCTAAACCATGCTGATTTCAGGGGAGTCAAATTTCATTTGTTGCAACAGTATTATAGTTAAATGGTGATGTTTCCCAGCTTAAGTCTAATTAGCAGTTTCAAAGTGAAGCTGATCATCTGTGTGCAATAAGTAAAAGCAAAGCATTCTCCCTGCATGCATAGAATAAAATTAACTTGACTCCCCCTGAAATCAACATAGTTTTGCCCAGGTGTAACTTTAAGTTCTTATTTTCAGCCTCTGAATCAGGCCCAAAGTCTGGATCAGGCGCCGGGTGCTTCTTAAAGTATGAATACGATCCAGTGTATGTGTGTAGTCTGATGATACACTTTCCAATTTTAATGATTAATTGATGGAACAATGTCAACAAAACAGATGGGAAAATGTCCCAGAGCTGCCGATATCATGTGTAGCAAGTATGATGAACCGGCATGCTCATCCGAGGCTTTCAGTTGTGTAGAAAATCTTTGAAAAATTCCGTATTGTAAAAAACAAGACTGATTGGTTCATCTTTATGTTTAAGGGTGCCTTGAGGACATTGGGGCACAAAGTTTGGGACCCGAGGAGCTTTCTAGAATAAGGCTTAAGTCACAGGGCAATACAATAGTGCAGTGATGGCCAAGTTTAAGGTTGCAATTTCAATATGAACAAATTCAGAGTCAAGTCACATATTGCCTTAATCTTGGTAATAAATAAAAAAAAATGTATCAAAGCAACAAACATATGTAATATGAAACCAACAGTCATCTAAAACAAGTATTTAATGCTATGATAAACAAGGAGGTTTGTCTGGAGGTGACAGTTCCGAGGTCTGCATGCAGTAGCTAATAGCACAATAGCAAATACACAAATTATTCATACCAGTAAAAAACTAAAATGCATGCTAATTGTTCTCTATCAACATTAATGTGAACTCATTTTTATTTATTATTTACTATTTGTCAAATAGTAAATATAGTTTGAAGCTTCTAAAACTTCAGAAGCCCTGTAACAATGTGAACACCATTTAAGATGTTTACAGTTGTCTTGAACTATAAATCATGTTGTCCTTCATCTTTGAAGCTATTATCAGGTGTTCAATAAGTTCTCTAAAAACTGAATGTAGTACGTTAGAAGTACATAAGCTGTATCTCCACAGGGAGCTACTACGGTAAAAAATAATAGGGTATGATCCAGACTGGAACGTATGCATTGGTGTAGAGTATATCTGCATTCCTTCCCACTGCAAATGCTCAGGACAAATGTACATGCAATTAAGGTGATCCAGACACGAACACAACTCAATGCTACAACTGCTATTGTTCAGAGGGAAGGATGGGGGCATGCGGTTTAAGTACAGGAAGAGTTTGCTCACAAAATTCAACACAATTCAGGCGAAAACGTAAGTACACACAGTTTACGGCAAAACATATACACTAGCCATAGGGAATGTCAAAGTCCAGAAAACTTCAAAACCAATATCAGACAATTGTTTAAGCAAGTAACATTCCAAATGCTATTGAAATGGGAATGTTTTTGTGTTTTTACTACACTCGCATTGTCTATGAATTGTTCCCACCAAGCATAAATACTATATCTACTATACATAAAAGAGATCACCAGAGAAAGAGAATGTCCTTGGGAACATGGGTGCATTTGGGTTTAAAGCTGAATTTCCATTTGTGTCTGGATTGCACCTAAACCTTTACTAAGTTGCATGGGGATTATGCAAAAGCAGAATGCGTCCATTTTTCTGTTTTATCTTGGATCAAGTTGTTGAAGGAAATACATAATTTTTCACATATGTGTTTCTATAAAGCAGGATATAATAACACATTATCTAGTCCTTAGAAAATATTTATTTTTCTAAATCCTAAATCCAGACATCAACCCCATTGATTTTCTTAAGAGAGCTGTAAATCAATGACCAGAAACATCAATCATCATAGGTGGAGTGCATCAAAAGAACTAAACATGATACAAGAGACAGATAATCATACAGAGAATGGTAAGTCATACTGAAAAAACCACCATGGACGTGTTTATTTTTATTAAATGCAGTATCTGTGTATGTTTGTTCCTTTTAGAAATAATGAAACAATCCAATTATTTATTTGATGGAAAACTTAGAATAACATTAAAGATCCACATATATGTACTAGCTTCAGGCCTATCTCCCTTACTGATAATTCTTGGCCCATAGAAGGCTGGCTTCATACAAAGGCATTACAAAAGGGACAATATCAGTTAAGTTATCATCCACAACCGCATAATAATAAAGGACATTCAAGGCTTTTTCTCCCAGCTGACAATCTCCCTGCCAAACTCTAGGAAATCATTGCAACAGAGAGAAACCTGTCTGGCTTTAAGATAAAGTATCCAAAATGGCAGACCTTGCAGTACCTTTACTAAGTGTGCATTTCCCTCAACATCATTCCTGTTACATGGTTCTTCCCTCCCACATAGCGTGTTAGCTCACGTGAGCAGGGCCCTCCATCCTAGTGTTGTTCCTTCCTCCTCTACTCCCCCCTCACTTCATACCCTCTTGTCCCCATCTGCTACCCTTTTACCCTATCCCTACCTGGTGGCTCCCTCTCAACCTCTTACTGTGCTCTATTTTGCCTTGCGTTCTGTGCTTGATTCACATTATTTTTGTGATATTTTTATAGTCATAATGTTTTTAATATATACCATGCTGTCCATCCCTACCCTGTATGTCTGTACTGTATTTTGTACGGTGCTGAGACACCTTGTGGCGCCTTATAAATAAACGATAATAATAATAGTGTAATTACTATTTTATACTGCCCAAACCCTACCTTAACTTTCCATAGCGTAACAACTGACGTACAGTACGTAATGGATTTATGTACGTGACGGCCTAACCCAGACCATACCGTCCAATTTAAATGCCTTCCTCCGCCTAAAAGCGTAAATACGGGTGTCGTATTGATGCCCCCGCCCCTTCATTCGTATTTACGCTAATGGTACATACGTTAGGAGTTACGTGGCATGCGCAGTAAATACAAATAGCAGATTTGACATCATCCGCTATCGTAAACACGCTAGCATACTTAACTCAGGATCTGGCCCATAAAGACATGATTTGGCAAGCTGACCTGGACTCACCTATTACATTGTGTCTGGACAGATATAAAAAAAAAATATCTTCCTGAAATAGCTTTATCTTTTTAACATTTTCATAGTATTAATTCCCTGTCTCTTTAACCGCATCAACAAAGCCTTCATTGACTTTATCTGGAACCACAGACTGTCAGACAACATAATGAAGAAACGCTGTCATGTAAAAATATACTACTTGGCACATTTATCTCAACATGTAAACTAATAGAAATTCAATGGAAACCTCCCTGTTATGCATTGAACAAATTTGTATAGTTTCAAAAATACAAAATTCTGTTTCATTCTGAAAAATGAAATACTTTGCTATTCTTTAATATTTGTCTTGTAGACATCTTTGTGGCATCATACAGACAGCATATAAAAGCACAAATCCGCCATGTAATAGCATACACTTAACTACATTTCATTTAATTCCATTTTGATTTTAATAAGCTTTTCTTAGCTAACCATTGGTGGCATTGGTTGGATAGCAGGATTGTTAAGAGCTTAAAGTGGCTTAAATTGGCTGACCACTCTCTCCCTTTGTCGGCTTCAACAACACAGTCATTTTCCATGGTGGTCTCCCAAAAAAAGAGGGCCCCATGCCATGTCTATGAACCCACTGCGTCTTAATCTGGCTTTACCAGTGGATGACAATAAATCAGAACATGCTCATGTTCATAATTATATAAGTTAAAGAACTGTGATTAGAAACAGCAGCATCGTAAAGAATTCGTATAGTAATAATTTGCATATGTTCCTGTCACTCAGTGAATTTGGACTATTTTTTGTCCACCCTTATCCTCTCAATGCCGTTGTGTGTCTTTTTGTGTTATCCCTTGAGCAGTCCTCAGGTGCCCCAACATACAAATATAATTTTGACTTAGCTTGCTCTTAGCTAAAGTCACAGAGGCTTAGAAATGGCTTGCCACCTCCTCTGCAGAGGTGTCTAACTGCCTTATTATAATGACAGGGATGGTCAGGAGAATTTGTGTCATAGTTGCCAACTCTCCCTGAATATCAGGGAGACTCCCTGAAGATTGGGTGATCTCCCTGACTCCCTGAAGTGTTTGGTAATCTCCCTGATTCTAATTTCATCCATTGAGGTCTATGGAGATGGCCAATTTCATGGAGGCCAAGAATCTTGTTAATCAGCTGCAGCGTCACTTTTAGCTTTTCTATAAAGATAGTAATGAAAGTATTCACTGACAATTTAATAATCAATAAATACTGACATTTTTATTGTAAAATAGTTTTCCTGGCAGTGCTAGATACACCTATGGGTGGAGCTATTCACAGGACACACCTCTTTGGCACTACAGGACACACCCCTTTGGTGCAGCACCTTGATAGTGCTCTTACAATCTCCCTGATATTCATTTGCAAAAGTAGGCAACCATGATTTGTGTACATGGCAAGGAAGGCTCTTCATAAGTATTAAAACAATGATACGATGATAAGTATCAAGAGTGGTCTTACTGGCTGGATTTCTGAACTGGGTACTGCCTGGCAACCCTCATTTTATTCTCTCCAGCTCCTGTTTGTTGGTCCTCTCTGCACAGTGCTCTATTTGCAATGTTATGCCTTCCTTATTTCAGTAATTGTATCTTACATCAGTTCATCATAGCACTAATTGTTCTAACTCATCTTTGTTTACCTGAATTGAACAGTATCGCTTGTCACACATTTCAAATCTGTGTGTGATGGGGGAATTCCTCTAAATACTAGTCCGATAATGAGCTAAGATTCTAGTAAATCATATCTATCAGGTTTCATTTTTATTTTAATTAAAATGTGCAATGCTACGTGCAATGCTACTAAAAACACATACATTTTCATAATCTTTTACATAATCATTTACCCAAATTCTCAGCAGGTTATAATTGCAGATCTGCTGGATCTGCTGTGTAATGTTTAACATAAGGTTATCCCATGAATGAATTCATAACATATTAGCAATTCATTTGTAAAATACTTAACAAAATTAGCAATCATATAGCATTTTGTATCAAATACTAGTACAGCGCAATCTCTTTTTAAAGCACTTTAGTCCCTGCTAGTGTGAAATGTGCAAGCTTGTGAATTAAAATCATGTTAACGACTGTGTCATGTCCCTTTTCTGGTGCAATTAAGAATCACGAATGTGTGTTTCCATGGAGAAGGGCCTATTTTCCAGACTTTAGACGTAGATGTGCACTCAGCAAATAAGGTGTTAATGATGTAATTTGTTTGACCCTTTCAGAACAGAAGTGGGCAGCAAAGCATTACCACATATTCAAGTGGATAATGGAACACCACAAGAAGTGCAGTGACAGCAAAAATCTAACTAGTTCATCTGAGCAGTACTAGAATGCCCCACTATAACATTGCTATTTCTAATGTTCTGTATTTCTATCTGAGAACACCATCATGTAAGATGTACTTGGGGTGAAGAAGAAAAAAAAAAAGAAAGAAAGAAAGGTTAATTAATCGAATAAAAACAACTATAAATGCCAAGTTGCAAACTATAAAATGTTAGAAAAAAAAAATGTAACTTCAGTTGGACTGCTATTGAAAAGGAGGCTGTTTAATAAAAGAAAAGCAATTTAACTGGCCTATTTTGAATTTCAAGACATTAAGGGGTACATTTTCCAAGAAGTGCATGGGGAGTTACGTGCACAAATCCCATTAACATTAATGTGTTCCTTTGCTCTCAATGATATTAAGTTTTAAGCGATGCTATAACTATTATAACAATCCTTTGTGACAGCGTTCATCTGTACAGTGTATATCCTGAATATGCCTGGTTACACAAAATACTATCTCCCATCAAATGACACTTTGTAGACTACAAGAGATAATAACTAACAGAATCATACTGTGGCGAGAAAATATCTCCACCCTCCCCTGTACAATCCCATATTTCAAATAATATGCATAGCTTGGAATAATCACAAATTTCCCAAAAACTATAAAAAGCCATCTTAATATTTCAGTATACCAGCTGCAATACCACAAACTAAATTATTACCGAAGGTGCCAGCAGTTTTCTATACACAGTACTTAAGATAATTATGAAAAATCATCTTCATTACTGCATGCTAGCAATTTTTTAACAGTTTCATTTGGATAGGTTACAAAATACATCCAAATTGCGTTGCTATAATTACTGCAAGTCTTTGAAGCAATAAAATCTTACCAACCAAATCCCTTTGACCCTGTTAATGTCTGTTCCTTGTTAATCTAAGGCAAACATTTTTTGTAGCGCGCATTTTTTATAGAATATGATAAAAAGAAAAGAATTCCCCGAGCTGTTGTTATTGATTCCAGCGTTTACCGGCGGAGAGTTAAGTGCCGTTTACAAAACAGAACAGATGCAGATGCTGACAGAAAGGTAAACAATTGTTGTGTGGCTGGCTGCCAGACACGGAGGCGATATATTAAACTCCAAGTGAAGCACATTTTCCCTATGGATTACACTTACTGCCACTTCATTTCCTATGTGCTCCGTCTCTCTAGTGCTATGCCTTGCGCTAAGCTATTTCCAGTCCTTTGCTGACCCCCGAGGCCTGGTGCTACCTCACACAGCCATTAGTGAAGGGAATTGCATGTGTCTGACATGGGCTGAAACCAATTATTAGATATTTTCTTCAGAATGATGCCCAACTCTGTTGGGAATGAGCAATCATGAAATAATTTACCTCCTGATTTAATTTTTTCCTGCACAAATTAGTTGTAGTCATAGGCCAGGCTGTACACAGCTGCTTGTGACACAGTGTAGCTCTATTTTACCAAGATTATAATACAAAAAGGGGAATAAGTTGATGCTTAGAAGGGAAGATAGACAGGGATTTCCGAGGCTGGGGAGT
>WWET01000166.1:389842-403956 GCA_011038615.1 Limnodynastes dumerilii | reverse complement strand
TGAAAAAAAAAAGCATGGAGAAGTTATCAGATATACTGATCACAAGTGCTCTTGGCTGATTGAAAATGACAGGTCTGGAAAGGAGTGTGGGAATGGGGGGGAGGCAATCCTTTCCAGGATCCATGTTTTATACACCTTTCTCCTTTCCAATTAACTTTTGCTGTGTGAGCCTTTTAATGCTCTAAGTGTTCTGAGAAAAGAAGAGCTAGTTAGAGAACACGTGCGACTTTCACTTTTGGGAAACCTAATATTGCTGAGTAGTTATAAGGCTTATGGTAAGTTGTTTAAATATGAAAATATATTAGAAATGTGAATAATTGACTTTAATGTCAAATGTTTTTTACTTAGGTTGAACTAAACTCAGAAACATGCTGCAGAGGAGAGCTGTAATAATGCAAAAGAGGTCTAGGAACATATCATTAGATTTGTTCATCTCTATCTACATCTTTAGAAATGTAGATCCCTTTGGGCGTCTGACTCTCCTGAAGTGAAATGAAGGACTGGTGCTCCCCAATTTGACAAAGTATCAAGAGGCCTGCTTATTAGCACAAATGAAGGATTGGGGAGCTGAAGATCAACAGAAGATCGGGGTTACAGTGGAGGAGACTCTTCGGGACCCTTAATGGAATTCTAAAGAGGCATGTCCAGCTGGCTCTCCTTTATTCACAACTACTAGGCATGCTTTGCAAGTGTGAAACCGAATGTTAAAATCATTAAAGGTCTTTTTAGTCCCCTCGCATTGTCTATTAAAGCATTGGCCAAATTAATTCTCACCTTTTCCCTCACCAGCTGGCAAGATCATAATTCCCTTGACGGTACGTTACTTACCATATATTACGATATCGTACCGGATGGCAGTGTTTACGATAAAGGGTTGTTAACCGCCACAGGGCCGGAGATAGCCATGTAAAATAGTGCTAGGGGCGGGGAAAGTTATACGTTACGATAGGTATGCAGCCATAAGGCCGCATACACGATTGTAAGAATTAAGGTAGGAACCTGTAGGTATAAATATCTACAGATCCGGCACTGGGTGTCTGGAGTTCTCTTTTCACTCCTCCCCCTTCTTTGATTGTGTAGAGATTCAGAGGTCTTAATGTATCAAAAGGTATTTCATTTTGGTATAAATTTCTGTTTCTCAGCTTTGATTGGAGGAGGATCTGAAAATGTCCTTGTCAGTGTCTCAGTGGGACAAAATATATGCCACCTCCCACCAAATTTCTAAATGTACTAAGCATTTTGAAATGCTGGTGAAGTTACTCAATCGTACCCATCTTACCCTGGAAAGGCTACATCATATTTGGCCTGCGCAATCTAAATATTGTTGGAGGGGTTGTGGTTTAGTGGGAAATATTTTTCACATATTTTTGAACTGCCCACTGATTATGCCTCTTTGGACTGGAGTGAGGTATTTCAATTTATTAATACGGTCTTTAAAACAGATCTATCCCTTCCCCACAAATGGCCCTTCTTCACCTATATCCATCTGATCTTCACAGTTATACTAGATATGTGGCGGGACACATTTCGACTGCCACAATTGGTAATCAACTGATACACTCTAGCTAGAATTGTTTCTAAGGTTCAATATAGACACAATATGGAAACCACGGGAGTGCCAATGTCAACATCTTCCCCTTTGGTTAAATGATTCCCCCGGACAGACTATATATCTGATTAAAATAATAAGAGAGTACATAATCCACCAACCTCCTCTTGCTATGACTTTAACCCCAAATATCTTATTGAATCCCCCCAAGGTGACAAAGATATGCCTTGAGCAAAACTACCTTCAGGCTTGGGATGGTTCTCTCTTTCTTTCTTTCTTTCATTTCCTATCATCAAGATCTTCAGTGCCCCTCCCCCCTTTTTTCCTCTCCGATTTTATTAGTTCAATCCCTAGTACGCTATTGATTTATTTGTTAACCGATGCTTAAGTACATATTTGTATTTTAGTGTACTGTGTTTTCCTTTTTTCCTTCCCCTTTTTTTCTGTACCCCATATACATAAATGTTGTTGTATTCAATAAAAACTAATGATGGAAAAAATGTAGATCCCTTGTTACAGTCGCAGAGAACGCATAGTCTTCACTGGAGCCCCCAGATAGCGGGGATAGGCTGTGGCGCTAACTCCTAGTATGTTATGGCCCCTGGATGCCATTTATTTATTATTTATTTATGATGATCTTGCCAGTGCCATGCTTTGTGGTGTTTTCAATGCAAAAGGTACACATAGCAATGAATTGCAGTGCATTATAAGACCTAATCATCACGTAATGAATATGTACTACAAAGAGAGTCACAGCTGCCAAACTAATATTGTACAAATATATAGTGGTATAGCAGTGAGGTATTGAAAATGTATACTGTCTAGGGTATACAAAGGATGTAGACAAATATGAGATCAATCATTAGGACATAACAATTAAGGGGCTGATTCAGAGATGCGATTGCGAAAAGATCGCAAATATACGCACCTTAGCAGGTTACAGCCCACTGCATAAATAGTCACTCCCCTTGCAAACAGCGGTGGATCTTAAACTTAGACCATCATTGACCAGCCCTAACTCTGCGCTGTCATTTGGGATCTTAAGTGACGTGGGAGCGTTCATTTAAGATCCTAAGTGTCAGTCCTCGCCCACTTTCCCTCATTTCCCTGCCTCCCCCCGCCCATTTTCATGCAAATCCTTAAGATCTTAAAGATTCGCAGCACTTAAGATCTTAAGTGCTTGCGTGCGATTCAAACTTACGCTCTTAGCGAATTTACGCTCCTAACCGCTACATAGACGGCGTTGCACTATTACTACGCATGCGCAGTAATGCGAATTTTCTAAGATCTTAAATATACGCTCCTAAGTGCCGTGGAAATCGTATTTCTGAATCAGGCCCTAAGTCCCTGAATGGCACCCCTTAAACCAGATAGGGGGTAAAAAGTAATTGTACCAAATCACAGAAAACAACAATTGACAACAATAATAAATAAAAATTAAATTTTTAATTATTAAAAATGTAAAATGTGTATGATAAAGCAAATATAGCTAAAATAAATTAAAGCTGATGCTCTCAGACACAGCTATATGTTCCAACACCAGATACAGTGTGGTCAGAGCCCTGGGAACGGGGACAATGAATGAAAAAAGAACTGCGGAAACAAAGATAACATAGAAGACTTCATTGGAGATGGTCAGAATAAGTACTGGTGTTTCATCACTGTGCCACATGGCAAAACCTAGGGGGCTACAAGTACCCAGGTCTCACCCCAAGGTGTGGAGTCTAACTGGGGCCTGATATTCACTAGAACCTCTAATGGTGAGGTTAGGCTTGGCTACAGGAAACCAAGCAGGTCACAGCCACTATTAGTAGTCCCTGCTAGTGCCTGCAAAGCCACTTCTAGAAAGAGGAACATAATCTCACAGGTCACAGACAAGAAGTCCAATGACCACAGGTAAGTAGAGGCTACAATCAAAAATGCTGAAATGCTGAAACCCACAATAGACACTCAGACATATTCTCTTATACTGCAAGCCCTGGATAACACAAGGTGGAGATGAGAATGGATGGTAAGAAAGAAGCACAGCTACTCACTCTAGCAGATGACACACACACAGAATGGCGCTGAAGAAAAGACAATTCCGTTCTCATGAAAATCTACTTCATAACATCTGGCGCAGGCATGCACAGATGTTACAAGGAAGGGGACTCACGCAAGCGATTTGCATAAGTCCCCTTGTGCACCTAACTGTGAATACGGTCCCTTATTCTGAGTATTTCACAAACATAACTTCAACTTATTGGTTAGTAACAACGGGCTGGATCCAGACTTAAGTAAGTGCTTGAAATGAGTTACTCCTGGGCTAAACCATGCTGATTGCAGGGGGAGTCAAGTTAATTGTATTCTTTGCATGCAGGGATATATCTATGAATTGCTTACTACACACAGACACTGACCAGCTTTACTATCACACTGTTATTTAGACTTGGGATAGGAAACATCACCTCTCATCTCTAATACTCTTTGCAACAGATGAAATATGACTCCCCTGCAATCAACATGGTTTAGCCCAGGAGTAACTCATTTTAAGCACTTACTTAAGTCTGGATCCAGCTCAATAAGTAAAAAGTATATAAGTATTAACAAACTGCCAGAATTAGAAACCAATCTACGTCAGTGATCAGAAAATGTACCAATCTATACCAATGATCAGAACACATACAAGGCTAAAGTGCTGAGAGCATTATCTACTGTGTAAATACTAGTATTAACATTGTAGACGTCTTTTCCTTAGCTCACAAACGCATTTATAAAGTATTAAATCTTTGAGCTTTTTCATTTCCATTCCTAGCAATGCGGCCCATGCTTTTCTTGGCTTTGCAATATCCTCAGTCATTGAGACTTAATCACCATACTTTAGTATAATCACAGCAGGGAACCCCACAGAAGCCTCCTTTAGCAACTAGGTCGATGGGAGAATTCCACATCTTATTAATGCCACTAAAGCACAACAACAAAAAAGAGGCTGACAATCAGCATCCTTGAACCCAAGATGGGGACTGCAGTGGGAAACTTGGTGAAGTGGGAATCCACTTCAAATCCCCTTATAGCATTTGCAGAGAATCAGCACCAGTAAGGACTATTGCTTTGGTATTGTTTTCGGATCTAATTCGGATCTAATTATGGTCATTATTAAAAAAGGGGAAGGTGACGGGGTAGGAAGGTTTAAGATACATGTGGATGTATGATACATGGGTGTGGATACATGCTTATCCGCACCTTCTTAAAGCTTTCTTGACAGAATCCGGTCCAGGGTGTGGAAATGCAGTGATTAACAATATAATGGATCCCTTATAACTGGTAAATATAAAAGGAGCCAATCTATTGCAGGGAGGAGGGCAAGTCTCTCTGATTTCATTGGTAAGAGTGCCAGCTGCTAGACAAGAGCCTGGACCACACACACTCAAGCCAAGCGGTGCGTCAAATGTTAACAAGAGCTGATCAGTACAGCCAATAGTAACGGAGTATCCTGACTGCTTAGCAACAGCCAGGATGACTCACGGCGAGCATCTGCGACAAGCAAAACTGTACACTTTTATCTTGGTCAAAAACCTTTTGCAAACATTTTCCAAGACTTCTCTGCTGAGGTTAGCAAATCTAGAGCAAGTGGCTAACCTTTAAATATAGTTTGTCGAATGTAAGATTTTCCACTTTTCTACAGAGTTAAAGTTGAGACAACCACTAATTGTGTGTGGCCATTTCAAATTAGACCACTCACTCTAAAGTATTAGGAGGAACCCTAATAGAGTAATTGTTACAATGGCGGAGATGTGTTGCTGTTTGTTTTCTATTGCTTCTGATATCCTGTTTCTGACCCCGGCCTATATCTTGACTACGTTTGAGTCTGCAAGTTCTGACATTGGCCTGTAACCTGAATACTTTTAATATCATGTGGAATCATGATGTTTAGATGTGCTTCTTGGACCCTGCCTCTGAGTTACTTCCCTTTATTAAGTATGGTACCTTTTACATTTGCTACTTGGGTGGTCGGTTCCAATCTCATAGCTAATGTGCTGGCTTCTTAAAGGTTGTTTTTCACACAGCCAGGGCTGCCAACAGGGGGAAAAGGACCAAAACAGAGAAGGGGCCGGCCCATGGTTCCTACCGCAGATACCTCTTGCAGTGGTTGAAGTCTTCATTTACATCCCCGGCACTGTGCACCATTGAAGCAGTACAGTCGTGTGGTATGTCAGGAGTTAGGGTTGCACCACAAGGTTGTACTGCTTCAAGTCAGCAGCCAGCAGTACTACAGCACAGACACAGTGCCTGGCCCAACACATTGTTGACAGGACTAGTTACTGTGTCTGTGTTGCTGTGTGCAACTGTAGCTCTGATCACCATGACACTAGTGTGATCTAAAGTCAAGTGTGTGGAATTTACCACTGCAGTGGAGAGAAGTAGAGGAAAGACAACAAAGGTAAGTGAATTGAATTAAGTTGTTAAATAAATGCATATTATGTTATAATATATATTTGCTATATATAGGTTAGGGAATGGGAATTGGTTGGCTGAAGACACACAAAGGGGGGGAAAAGGATGGCTGGAGACACACAAGGGGGGAGAAAGGTGGATGGAGACACATAAGAAGGGGGAGAAAGGTTGATAGACACACAAGAAGGGGGAGAAAGGTTGATAGACACACAAGAAGGGGGAGAAAGGTGGATAAAGACACATAAGAAGGGGTGAGAAAGGTTGATAGAGACCCACAAGAAGGGGGAGAAAGGTGAATGGAGACACAGAAGAAGGAGGGAGAAAGGTTGATAGAGACACACAAAAAGGGGGGAGAAAGGTGGATGGAGACACATAAGAAAGAGGGAAAAAGGGGGGGAGAAAGGTTGATAGAGACACACAAGAAGGGGGGAGAAAGGTGGATGGAGACACATAAGAAAGAGGGAAAAAGGTTGATAGAGACACATAAGAAGGGGGTAGAAAGGTGGATGGAGGCACATAAGAAGGGGGTAGAAAGGTGGATGGAGACACATAAGAAGGGGAGAAAGGTGGATGGAGACACATAAGGGGAGAAAGGTGGATGGAGACACATAAGGGGAGAAAGGTGGATGGAGACACATAAGGGGAGAAAGGTGGATGGAGACACATAAGGGGAGAAAGGTGGATGGAGACACATAAGGGGAGAAAGGTGGATGGAGACACATAAGGGGAGAAAGGTGGATGGAGACACATAAGGGGAGAAAGGTGGATGGAGACACATAAGGGGAGAAAGGTGGATGGAGACACATAAGGGGAGAAAGGTGGATGGAGACACATAAGGGGAGAAAGGTGGATGGAGACACATAAGGGGAGAAAGGTGGATGGAGACACATAAGGGGAGAAAGGTGGATGGAGACACATAAGGGGAGAAAGGTGGATGGAGACACATAAGGGGAGAAAGGTGGATGGAGACACATAAGGGGAGAAAGGTGGATGGAGACACATAAGGGGAGAAAGGTGGATGGAGACACATAAGGGAAAGGTGGATGGAGACACATAAGAAGGGGAGAAAGGTGGATGGAGACACATAAGGGGAGAAAGGTGGATGGAGACACATAAGAAGGGGAGAAACACGCAAAAAGGGGGCAGATTGGTGACACACATGAAGGGGAGATATTGGATAGCTGTAGAGACCTACTGACATTCACTATGTGTAGATGACTGTGCTTCATGATTTGTACAGTTTAACTTTCAACAATTTATTTTAATTAAATGTCGTCCAGCAAAGTATAAAAACATTTCAATGAGATATATTACTTAGGGGGTGGTCTGCCTATTTTTGCCTATTACAATCCTGGGCCGCAGCATTTCTAAAGGCAGCCCTGCTCACAGCAAAGTCCTGGGAGCAATCAAGTGACAGTTTGGGAATGTTTACTTTTGTTTGTTTGTTTGATTGGAATGAAATAGGCCCTATCCCTGCATGTTTTATCACAGAACGCACTTCATTAGCTGAATAATGAAACAGACTGGGACCATTTCAATTGAATGACTTATAACCATTCGACTTATTCCATCCCACAAATGTCAGGCACCCTCCATGGAATGCACCTCCAAAAGCAAGCAGTCGCTGTAGGGAGTTGATTTCAGGTGCGGATCACAGTGATTGCGTGCATACTTGTTCTGGGCATGTGCGGTGTGAATCACTCTATGCCTTCAGGCAAGAATTGGACTTTGGATAAAGCCCAAAAACCACCATTTTATCATACACCAATCAAAGTTTGCAGCAAATTTTTATTATTAACAAAGGCTCTTTTTTAAGGGCACAGTTATATACTCTTAAGAGCTAACCCTGTAGATCATTTATTAATGGAATTTTATAATTGCAGCATTACAGTATTAGTTGCAAATAAACATATTTAATGCCCTTGCCTGACACAGCTGATTGACCTATTCATTTTAGTAATATACCTGCATGCTTTATCTTTAGTTACCCAAACACATATTTTAAGCAAGTACAAAGCCTTCTAATCATTACAAGACTACGGACTGTATGTTTTCTGTCTCTGTTAGGTTTAGCTTGCACAATAATATATTTTTATTTGATAGGACTCAGATCTTCTGCAAAAAGTAATAAATATTATGTGACATGAGGACTGCAAAACCTATTAGTTCCTCCAGTAAAGAAAAAATAATAATAATAATTTGCTGTTGCTGCTGTATTCAATATAGATTGAGTTGTACAATGAATTACTCAGAAATTATTTTGTCAGGTGGTTCACTGATATTATAAAACATAAAAGTGATGCTCAAGTGGTTTGAGTGCTGTCAAAAAAAACAAACAGGATAGAATTATTCCCTGCCAATCCACTTGTGTCCTATTTATTATTCGGAATGATATACAGTATGTTTGTTAATCCTGATTTTTTATTAACTCATTTCTAGTTTCCTTCCCAGCTTGTATTTCAGACTAATTGGGTTCATATAAAAAGTCAAATAAAAGAAGGTTTCCAGCTAACAGGAAAGCGGAGTGAAAGTTGTAGAGAGACATTTGTACAAGTGTGAATTATGTAGTGCAGCAATCACCCCAGGGCAAAAGGATTGATAACTTGAGCATCTCTGTGAAATGATAATATTGAAATAAGGTTATTTCCTTCTGCTTTCCTAAATGGGTTTACCTTTATTACAAAACACATTCAAAGAATAGGTTATAAAAAAAAGTAAATGACCCAGATTTCCCCTTCCCTTAAATCTTCCATCCACATAAAACGTTACTGGTACTGGCCGCACATGCGCAGTACATCGCTGCTGATGGGATTTCTCTGCATTTCTGCTCGCATATTTAGGATCTTTTTTCAGTAAATTTTTTTTGTGCTTTTGAGCTACAACATTGGACTTTTACTTATTTACCTCAGTGTAAATGCAGGACATTTTCACAACAGAAATGCTGGAGCTAGATATGGCTAAAGATGACATTTCACAAGTAAACAATGAATCCATCAATTCAGTTAAATGATTTGATTTGCATTGTTTGCCCTCCTCTATTCCTAAAGCTTAACTTTATAAATATAGAAGGTTGCCAGGAATACTCTTTTATATGTGATTTCTCATTCATCCATACATACGATCTCTTTGGTAACCACTCCCCTCACCTCTTATCGCTAACCACACACCTCGCATCTCTCTACTAACCACTCCCCTCGCATTTTATTGCTAACCACTCCCCTCACATCTCTCTGCTAACCACTCCCCTCGCATCTTATCGCTAACCACACCCCTTTGCATCTCTCTAATAACCACTCCCCTCGCATCTTATCGCTAACCACTCCCCTCGCATCTCTCTACTAACCACTCCCCTCGCATTTTATCGCTAACCACTCCCCTCACATCTCTCTGCTAACCACTCCCCTCACATCTTATCGCTAACCACACCCCTTTGCATCTCTCTACTAACCACTCCCCTCGCATCTTATCGCTAACGACTCCCCACACATCTCTCTGCTAACCACTCCCCTCACATCTTATCGCTAACCACACCCCTTTGCATCTCTCTACTAACCACTCCCCTCGCATTTTATCGCTAACCACTCCCCTCACATCTCTCCGATAACTGCTCCCCTCACATCTCTCTACTAACCACTCCCCTCGCATCTTATCGATAACCACTCCCCTCGCATCTTATCGCTAACCACTCCCCTCGCATCTCTCTACTAACCACTCCCCTCGCATCTTATCGCTAACCACTCCCCTCCCATCTTATCGCTAAACACACCCCTTGCATCTCTTCGCTAACCACTCCCCTCACATCTCTCCGATAACTGCTCCCCTCACATCTCTCTACTAACCACTCCCCTCGCATCTCTCTGCTAACCACTCCCCTCACATCACTCTGCTAACCACTCCTTTCGCATCTCTCTGCTAACCACTCCCCTCCCATTACTATGCTAACCACTCCCCTTGCATCTCTCTGCTAACCACTCCCCTCGCATCTCTCTGCTAACCACTCCCCTTGCATCTCTCTGCTAACCACTCCCCTCCCATCACTATGCTAACCACTCCCCTTGCTTCTCTCTGCTAACCACTCCCCTCGCATCTCTCTGCTAACCACTCCTCTGGCATCTATCTGCTAACCACTCCCCTTGCATCTCTCTGCTAACCACTCCCCTCGCATCACTCTGCTAACCACTCCCCTCGCATCACTCTGCTAACCACTCCTCTCGCATCACTCTGCTAACCACTCCCCTCGCATCACTCTGCTAACCACTCCCCTCGCATCTCTCTGTTAACCACTCCCCTCGCATCTCTCTGTTAACCACTCCCCTCGCACAAATGGGCATCTAACTCCTGCAATGGCAAAATGGTGGTTGTTGAAAAGTCTGGATCAGCACACACAGCAGAGGCACGTCTATACTGTGCACTGTAATAAAGAGTATACCCACTTGCGGTCGCAACCACGCCCATCTGTCAAAAACTGTTGGATGTATCATTTTACTTACGTCTGGGTAGGGCAGACTGCATTCCGATCGGGTAACAAATGTGCTAATGTATAGAATCCTATCTGACAAAACGCATGAAACAAAGGGAAAATTGGACCCGGGCAACGTATACTGACTCTGAGATTCCTATTAACATGTCAATTAACTTTACCTATTATACATACAGTCCATATATTTATATACACACCCTTAATTATACTATATATTTAAATGTGCTCATCACCTACAATTAGACTTACCCTTAAAATATCAATCAGGTAATATTATATTATATTGGAAATAAATGAACACATTGCCCTCTGATCCACCTTTGCTGGCTCTATAACTGCTCTCAAGTTTCCAATATAACATCTGTGTGTAAGTCTCACACTACATACTGTTCTGCTACAATCCTGTCTCCTAGGCTATAAACAAGCAATTGACGCGGAATAATAAGGTGAAGGTTAAAATATTGTATATCATGATTATCTGCTATATCCTCAACTGTGATGATGCAACAGAACAAGACTGCAGCTCTGACAGAATTACAGCTTCAATGAATTATGTTATAGCTTCAATATGTCTAATAAATATCTCGGAGCGTATGTTCTGCCGAAGCTGCAGCATCAAGACAGCAACTATACATCTGTATTAAATTTACATGGGTCAGTGTTAGATTATTCAGTTTTATTTATCCACCAGGATCAATTACTCTGGTTGCTTTTCTCAATGCGCTGCTTAGTAAAACAAACATCCAGTCAGCCACCTCCCTCCTTGTAGGGTGAGCACATTCTTCTCTTAATATAAACTATAAGTTTAAAGTCATTAGTAACTGTAAAACATGGAAGTACCCCTCTGAAGAGAGGAGTGTAACAAAGAAATGTCTCCATATTTCCATAATAACTTTTGTGAATGTTATTAAAAAGATTTAGGGAAAAAAAATGACTTTAGATTTAGAATGATATTAATATCTAAACACAACAGAACATGATCGAGGAACTAGTTATAAACTACTGCAGGTAAGCTGGCTGCACAGGATAACTGTTTAGTGTGTATGCATGGGTCAGTGCAGATATTCAGTTACAGTATATGACAATCGCTGGGCTGAATAAAAGATTTCATACATGAACAAGCCATATGGTGTTAAACGAGCGGTATGTACAACGGACGTACAAGACTAATAACCCAAGCGGTATAAAAATAATATTTACCTTTCTAGCTATATTAATCATATAATTTAGGGGGAAAATACCAATTTCAAAATGAAAAATGCTAATAATTCAATGCTAGTGCATTCACTATGAAGTAGCTGTATAAAGATAATTCAGGAGCCGTAACTGATATCTGGATAAATATATAGATGATAAAGTGCAGAGATCCATTCGACAAAGCCCAGATTAATATAGTGACACACAGACCCCAATTCTATCTCATGTCCCGTATAATCGGGTAACACTCATAACCTCCACTATTCCCCACAGGATTGGGATCCGTCTGTTCCTATATTCATCTGGACTTTGTCAGAATGGATCTCTGCTCTTTACCATCCATACATTTATCCAGTTATCAGTTACAGCTCCTGAATTATCTTTATACAGCTACTTAATGGTGGATGCCCTAATACCTGTTACAGTACTGGTGTCCTGCTTCACGGGCCATGGAGTCTAATTTGGGCCCGGTCTTCGCTATAGCCCCTGATGGTGGGAATAGCCTGGCAGGACACCCAGCAGATCGCAGCCCCCGGTAGGCAGTAACCAATACCAAATACAGAGTCCTGGGATTGAACCCCTAGCAGTAGGTGGCTCAGTAGTAAGTAGTGCAGAGGTGGAAACACAGGATAGACTATTACAAGATTGGAGAGTGGGTAGTGCAGCACCAGGACAAGACAGAGCAGGTCCTTAAGTACGGGAGTACCAGCGACAGACTGGAGTGTGGATGTAGAAGCATAGATACTGCACTGT
This sequence comes from Limnodynastes dumerilii, assembly GCA_011038615.1. Lineage (NCBI taxonomy): Eukaryota > Metazoa > Chordata > Amphibia > Anura > Limnodynastidae > Limnodynastes > Limnodynastes dumerilii. Next base: position 391,543 of record WWET01000166.1, on the reverse strand, counting down.
ATTGGCCAGAAAAGCTGGCGTGCAGGTTAGTGAGCAAGGAAGTACAGAGGTAAGTACGTAGAAATACACAATGCAGCCAGACAGGCTGACAAGTAAGGTAGCAGATCAGGTAAGTATTAAATAAAATAAAGTATAGCCAGGTAGGCTGACAGGTAAAGGTTGCAGACCAGGTAAGTATAAAGTAACAAAGTATACAGAGGAACAGAAGTACCAACAGACAGACTGGACATAGATAGAGATACACAGTACCAGCATAAGGCTAGATATAGACAGACAATACCAACAATGGGCTGGATCCACACTTACGAAGGAGCTTGAAATTAAGAGATGAAAGTTACGCCTGGGCTAAACCATGTTGATTGCAGGGGAGTCATATTTCATCTGTTGCAAACAGTATTAGAGTTGAGAGGTGATGTTTCCTATCCCAAGTCTAAATAGCAGTGTGATAGTAAAGCTGGTCAGTATCTGTATACAGTAAGCAATTCAAAGATATAGCCCTGCATGCAAAGGATAAAATTAAATTGACTCCCCCTACAATCAACATGGTTTAGTCCAGGAGTAACTAATTTCAAGCACTTACTTAAATCTTGATCCAGCCCTTAATTTCAAGCTCCTTCTTAAGTTGGATTCAGCCCAATGAGACCAGGGCTTGCACACAACTAACAGCAGGAAAAACACCCTCACACCAGGTAGCAACAAGGGAGGCAGGAAACCAGGGCACAAAGGAGAGACATGGCAGGGAAAAGACAGGGCACTCAGAATCAGAGAATGAATATGAATTCACAACAGGCGAACGGACAGGAACACTTGAAGCTAGAAGCTATGACCGGTAAGGAGGCTATCAGCTGACTATTTAAGGGGAGAGTCATATCCCCATTGGCTGCTGAATGCACACAGCCAAATCTTCAGCTAGGGCATCCCAGCTAGGATCCCTAGCAATAAGGAATGCTGCAGGGGAAACATGGACCCGAGTACCCTGCTACAGTACAAATATCTTTATTTTAATGAAACTTTGATTTTGTTTTTATTTCCGTTTTTTTTTGGAAGCACAGGTGCAAATGGGCCGTTGGCAGAGCATGTTTTTTCACAAAAAATTATTTTTATACATATTATTACCCCACAACCAGCTAGCTGCTAGAGGAAGCAGTCCTGGTGCCAAATGGCACTGAGGTTACCCCCTATATGATCCCATTCATCTCCCTGATTTTCACGCCGCCAGTCTAGGCTTGTCAGTACTAGTGCAGGGAGACAACATAACAATGTTATTACACAACATTATTATTTTATTTCCTTTATCATTATTTATTGCTGTCTGTGAGAAGCTACTTCCTTTGTGATAGCCTAGACCATTATTCAAATTATTCAAATGTTATTTACTTTCGCAGCTATCAGATGATCTGGTTAGCATATACATGGGAAGCAATATTTTCTACTGATCATTACATATAATTGTAAAAATCAGGAAATAAAGGAATTATTGTACAGTTTGAATGATATCAAACAGTCTTTTGCCAAGAAGATATCATTAGGACAGTTGTAATTGTATCAGTTGTAAAATTGGGAAAATGGGTACCCAGTATTATAACATGATCTCTGGGTATTGGATCTATGCCATGCTTGTAGGAAACAAGGCTCTTGTGCAGGATTTGTACATGCCCCCCACCCCCCCCCAAGACACCCCTCCCCCACACATATATTTAT
>WWET01000166.1:368408-389693 GCA_011038615.1 Limnodynastes dumerilii | reverse complement strand
TATTTATTTATTTATTTTATTAAAGCGTATAAGCCGGATGGCTCATATGCATCTTACTTTATATAGATAGGTTTTGGGGCAGCGTGTGTGCCCCCTGTTCTAAGGGGTCCGTGTGCACCCTGCACCCATTATAGATATGCCAATGATAGGAAAACAAAATTGTATTTAGACTGAGAACAAATTTTTAAATACTTAGGTCTGTGACATTGTAGAAGGACACACCATAGTAGTCTGTGTTTTAACTTGCAAGCCTAGGCAACCTGTGGCTCTCAGGTGTGGTGAAACTGTGAGTGGCCATGTGCATGGCCATCATAGCTGATACCTGACAAGGCATGCTGGGACTGGTAGTTTTGTAAAGAGCCACATGTTGGTCAACCTGCTACAGTTGATCCTGCACACACGTGACCCTAGAAGATTTTATTCCAGGGCCAGTGCCAAGTACTGCCTAGATTTTTAGGGAGTAAATAATACAAAATAAAAATACACTGCTCATTGTGGGTGCTCTGTGGGATAGTGCAATTCTTATTGCAACTTAGTGCCAACTACACACTTAAACATCGGAAAGCCGCGAGACTGATGCTGCGTTGCAATGCACACGGCACATGTAATTCTGCATTTCATACAAGAGCCTTCTGTGATCTAAAACGTAAGATAGGATCCTGAACGTGGAAGGTCCTTACATGCGAGGTGAGTGCAGGGACAACCCGCTCTCCTTTGGAATATAGGATGGCAAATTACAGGCTAACATACGTAATCCATTCTTATGTGTGGATCCGGCCTAATGTTTTTAATATACTAAATGGTCAGAAAAGTTGTATTAATTGAAGTACTACACATGGTGTGACGTTCACCTGAAGAACAATTAAATATACCAGTTAAACCCTGGAACAAGGGCCGTCACATTGTGCAGGGAGGCTTTGACTAAAATGTAAGTATAACTCATCATCGCAAATGAATACAGTTTACTACACAAATGGACACAAGACAGATCATTAACATAGGCTCTAGCATGATGCAACTGCAAGCACTTACCAAGATCATGTACCCTCTGTTTGTGCTTCTTCTTGTTTAGTCTTGCTGGCTGCAGATGCTGCTCCGCATTGTTGGATTCATGAAGTATTTCAAAGAATGTTTTCATCTCTTCAGTGATGGCTTCAAAGAAAGTCTCATTGCAAAACTTAATTATTAATGAAGAGTCTATAACACGGCTTAACACAAACAAATCCTCTTTTATCATCATGTACACCTTGGGAATAGCCTTCTGGTATGCCCCAAGTATACTTCCGATGTGCCTCTCACTACAGTTATGCAGAAGTTCAACAACAAAACTCTGTTGGATATTCTGATATTTAGCAAGGACATCAGATTCTGGATAAAGAAAAAGAAGCTGCTTCAAGCACTGGGCTTTAAAGTGAATTTTTGAGTGATTATTATAGATGTCAGAACATGTTTGCAATTTTCCAACCAGATAGCGACGCAAATTAAGTCTTATATCATCCCACACAGCATGAAGATCCATGGAAGAGTCGTCTTCAATGGCATGTAATGAGGTCTGAGATGTGCATTGAAAAGTGCTTCCACTAGGAAACGAAGGGAAAATGATGTCACACTCACTGGAGAGCTCCATTAGAAATTGAAGGACTGTACCCTCCTGATTTTCACAGTTCTTCAGAAAATGTTGCTAAATAAAACAATAAAGTCAATGTTAATGTTTGTCTAGTAGACACTAAATAATGCTTTGTTTTCATCATTAAACATTTAAGATTTATGAATTGGTATTCAAATTATATTTATACATTTATGTAGTATGTTGAGTACTCGACTATCTAAGCATCTTAATACGACAGTTACTGGTAAACAAGTGAGGTACCTTTAATCATGTCAACTGCAGGGTTACACAAAACACTGAATTTCACATGGCATTATGGATTCAAAAGGAGTGAAAAGCCATCTAAGCAATTAGGTTAAGGCTGCGTCATGTGGATGTAATTGGGAAAACATACATACACTTCAAACCTCTTGCCTCAACATACTGAAAGTTAGCTTCAAATAGCAGAGGTGTAGCGGAATGTATTAGATGTGCAATGTCACATGAATGTCTCCCTCTCTTTGTGGAAGAGGAATGGCCATACACAGCAGGGACCTTGACTGAACATGTGTCCTAATTTCCATATTTATCTCTGTATAATAACATTGGGCCTGATTCAGACTTAAGAAGGTGCTTAAAATAAGAGAGGAAAGTCACTCCTGGGCTAAACCATGCAGATTCCAGGGGGGGTCAAGTAAATTGTATTCTTTGCATGCAGAGATATATCTTTCAACTGCTTACTGCACACAGATGCTGACCAGCTTTACTATTATACTGTTATTTAAACTTGGGCTGGGAAACGCCACCTATCAACTCTAATACTGTTTGCAACAGATGAAATCTGACTCTCCTGCAATCAACATGGTTTAGCCCAGGAGTGACTTTCCTCTCTTATATTAAGCACCTTCTTAAGTCTAAATCAGGTCCATTGAACGACTCTATCTGCTGTATGGGAACACCATCACTGCACTCTCTATTTCCCTTGAACCTATGGTATAAATTAAGAAAGGAAGTACAGAAGGCTTGTATTAACATTGTGCAATGTGCATTTATCCCTTATTGACCTCCACTGTTATATATAACAAATGGTGTTTTACCACAGTCTTGAGGAACAGCATCACATCAGAGTGTGGAGTGTCAGCCAATCTGCGGGATGTGGTATTTGTATTCAGACATCTCAGACAGTCCACACTGTTCTGCAGAACATCACCAGCACAACCTTCACTTGCTTCTCGTCGAAGAGTTTCTAGGCACTCCTCAATGCTAGAGGAAAGCAGAAATGATACAACAGATTAAACTAAAGTATGCAATCTAGTGCAATTAAGGACAGCGTAGGAGGTTATAAATAAAAGGCTAGTAAGCAGAGAATCAGTCTTGCGACTTGTTTCTGCGTTCGTAAAGGGTTTTTTATTTTCGGCAAACATGGTCCTGGAGTAAAAGCTTACAAAAATAATGTGAAGATCAATTTGATAAGTAAAACGGCTTTTTTTTCATTTGTATTTAATGACTGCATTATTTATTTATTAATACTAATGGTAAGGCCCTTATATATAGTATATAAGGACCTGATTCACACTTAAGAATCTTCTTAAAGTAAGAACTTAAAGTCACACCTGGGCTAAACCATGTTGATTACAGGGGAGTCATATTTCATCTGTTGCAATGAGTATTAGTGTTGAGAGGTGATATTTCCCAGCCCAAGTATAAATAACAGTGTGATAGTAAAGCTGGTCAGTATCTGTGTGCAGTAAGCAATTCAAAGATATATCCCTGCATGCAAAGAATACAATTAAATTAATCCCCCTGCAATCAACATGGTTTTGCCCAGGAGTGACTTTAAGTTCTTATTTTAAGAAGATTCTTGAGTGTGAATCAGGTCCTATGTGTTGGGTACACCACAGGTCAGAGTGGGCCCAGGTGTCAGGGCATGCTAGCGCTTGTGGTTACTCAGCATGCCCTGGCAGCCATGAGCATGCTTGTACCTAAAGTACTGCAAGCGCCAGCATGCTTTGAATGGCGGCCTGTGCTTTCCACGGCCTATAGTGCTGGGGGTGATTTAAGTTTTATTATATTTCTAGGGGGAGTGGGGTGTTTTTTTAAATACATTTCTTAACTTTGTATCGTGATCATATTGCACACAAATAGCAGCAAATACTAAAATACAACATCGGCCACATCACGTGGTGCCAGTTTAACATGCAACGTGGGAAACTTTAAACTCCTAACTGGGTGAATTGGGTGATGCCGCCCTATCCTTTTGGGCACGATGTTCACAATAGGAACACAACATTGCGCTACAGTGAACTGGGCCCTTGGTGTCCATATAGTCTCATGGTACAGATGGTTAGGGAGTATGTAGCTTTTACAAACAGCAAGTACAGTATGTGGAGAACAGGGTGCTAGTATACAGCACACTTATTTTTAATGCATTGTCAGCTCTACAGATTATGGGCAGGATTCACAATCCCATAATTTTTTACATACGTGCCTAATTTTGCGATTCTAGCTACTTTGCATGCGTAGTAACTATTTTACGGTATCTACGTAGCATTTCGTTACGCAGATTGCATACATGTGGTCTTTAAAAACCGCACATACGCAATCTACGTAACAAAATGATACGTAGATTGCGTAAAATAGTTACTACACATGCGTAGTAGCTAGTATCGGGAAATTAAGCACGTATGAGGAACAATTACCCGGCTGTGAATCCGGTACTATATTTCTGGGCTAAAAACAACTTACACTCATTAAAGACAACTACACAGATCCCTCCTCCTTCTCCTTTTTACTGACCATTCCCAATCCTCCCCTGTGTTATTTTATCTTTATTAAAACCAAAATCTCCCAATGTTATTATTTGACAACTTTCTATAATAGACAGTTATAGTTTTGTTGGGTTCATATATACCCTATACACTACCTTTTCTGTGAGTAGACTATTTTGTTTATTCAGCTTGGTCCTATAGCTCTCCCAGGGGGGTTTCTGGTTGCCCAGAAACCACCCACAATGCATGTTAAAAAAAAAAATCCAAAAATGGCTTTGTAGGTGCCACCAAAGGGCATAGCTTTCACATTTTTTTTATGTTTGTTTTTTAACATCATATTAAGTAGCTCTTTACAATTTTAAACAATCCTTCACATCAACCTCTCCCGCATTCCTGTCTAATTCCCTTAAATACAAACACACTCATACTCACAGGCTATGGCTAATTTTAGTTTTATATGTTATATTGTGGGTCTGAGATTGGCATATGTGTGCCATGTCCAGACCCCTAATACATACCTCCCAACTGTCCTGATCTCAGCGGGACAGTCCCGATTTTGTTTGACTGTCCCTCCGTCCCGTCTGCCTTCCAGTTTGTACCAATAAGTCGGCTACACTGGAGGACGGGGGTTTTTTTTATATTACTATTTAAATTTTTGCCCCATGCGGCATGACAATGGTGACAGGATGGGGGCAGGGATTATTTGACCCATTTTCGGGATCCAAATTGTTCGGAGGTATGCCAATATACCCCACATGTATTACACGCATTGGAAGCCCCCCTCTCAAAATCCTGTGTTTGCCACTGCTATTGGTATAAAGTGATTTGAACAGAAAAAAAAGCTGCACAAACACAATACTTCTCAATTAACGAGGCTGCTCTACACCCGAGAATGTAAAAACTCTGGAATAACATTTTAAATGTTTTTAAAGGTTTGGGTTGTTAGCAAGGAATAAGTTCCATCATAGGGTAACCTATATGTAATCAATCTATAAGTAAAAACAAGGAACCTACATTATACAATACAGCCAATTATTGTAAAGAAAACCAAGTAGATGGACTACAGAACACAATTCAGTAAGGATCTACCACAACAACAGCAGAGAAAATAAAAAAAGAAAAAAAGCAACATACAAAAAAACCTGAAATTTGATTGACTATAACCAATTTTAACATGACGTGAAAGCCCCTTCAAATTGAATAAAAGCTGGGTGGGCTGGAAAACACTATAGAGAAAGGTGAAGAAAAGACCTTTTCACAAAAACGCCAAGCATGAGTGAGTTCAAAATGAAGTGCAGTGAAACGAATATCTTCTCATTATCAAACAGCCTTTTCATGACGGCTGAGCACTTTCATGAAAAAGAATACCTCACTGCCTGTGGCCCATTCAGATCACTGACGGGACAACCCCAATTGTGAACACTGGTTCTTCTAAGTATTACAAAAGATTGGCATGTATCTTTTTAACTTGTGTAAACTCTTCTTGGGACTGCGAAATGCAATGCTCTGTCCATACACCTAGGCTCTAGGGAATCTGCTTAAAAAGGCTTTTATTGTGGTATCATGAAGTGTCCTATTCAATGAAACCTAATAGATTACAGTGCAGTCAATTGTAAAGACCTAACTGTTGCTAGTCTATGCAAATCTGCTTCAGCTAGGATTAGTCTCTAAAACTAATCTCTGACATCAAAATGTAGAACCATGCCAAAGGCTACATGCGATAGGCTAATGTTTTCAAGGGACAGATCCTAAATATTAACAGTATGTACCAACACTAAAATCAAGGCCTGATCAGCCAACAGGCTTATATAAGGCTGCAGCCTAGGGATCAGGGTATTTATAGGGATGCATCTGGTGTGGACTCGGTGCAGCACTGATGTCCTAGCGCTGTCTGAAAAATGTTCATTTGCCAATGATGACTGCCAGGATTAGGCTGCTATCACTGACATTGTGGTAGATCCAGACCTAAGTTGTTTTACGTTCGTTGGCGTAATATCGTAAGTACTATGCACTCCCCTCGCTCGTACGTACTTTCTCGATTTACGTTTACCAAACCCTACCTTAACTTTTCAAAGCGTAACTACGGACATACATAACGCATTGACGTGCATAACGGCCTAACCCCGCCCATCTTGTACGATTTAAATACCTCCCTCTGCCTACAAAGCATATTTCAGGGTGTCGTATGGAAGTCACGCCCTTTTGTTCATATTTACGCTGAAGTTACGTACGATCAGAGTTACGTTGCGTAACATCTGCCGCGCGCATGCGTTGTACATACAAATTGCTGATTTTACATCAGCGTCTAGCGTTAATACGCTAGTGTACATAGCTCAGGATGTGGCCCATTGTGTGTATATGGGTGAGCCCACACAGCACATGTTGTACAGCTCTTGAAGCTTATCCAGACAGGCCCGATGTGATAAGCAGGGGGGTGCCATTGCAGGGGGGGCACTAGGCTAGAGAGTTGCCCTGCCCCCTCCGCAGCGCTGGTCTCTCTCCTGAGCCTGGACACTACCGTGTTTCCCCGATAATAATATTTTCGGGGTAGGTATTATTTTAGTCCCCTCAGTCCTGCTTTTATCCCCATGATGCCCCTCAGTCCTGCTTTTATCCCCATCATGCCCCTCAGTCTTGCTTTTATCCCCATCATGCCCCTCAGTCCTGCTTTACAATACTTTACTTACCGGGTTATTTTTGTCTTCACTTTCCTTTTTCTGTACTCTCCTCTGCGGCGCTGCTGTAAATGGCGCTGACACGCACAGAAAACGAGGGGAGGGTGCGCGCTCACTGTGAGAGAGTGAGACGCTGCAGCTGTGATTGGATGCCACTGTTAGATCTTTAACAGCGGCATCCATTTCATGCGGGGGGGGCAGAGCTGGGGGCATTGTAGTGTAGCGCAGGGACCGGACAAAATGAGGATTTAGCTAGGTCTTATTTTCGGGGTAGGGCTTATTTTGGCCCGTTCTGCAGAAGTAAGGGTAGGTGTTATTTTTGGGGAAACACGGTATTAACATCATAAAAACCTCTCCTGATAAGTATTGAGACAGCGGGGCGGGACCGATCTGGAAGCACTTCCATTCTGTGGGTTGGGGGATGTAAATTTTACAGTAAGGGGTGACTTCAGCTCTTACATACCATTCACATATTCACATTTAACTTAAAATGAGGATGATGTAGAAATATTAAGGCAGGGTCCTCGGAGCGTAATTTCATACAAGCACTAAGAGTGGCCTCCCCTTGTCCATACAGAGTTTTTGATACAGCGGGAATCTGGCAGCAGCAGTCAGTAGCTACGCTATGAAAAGTTAAGGTAGGGTCTAGGGGAGTGCATAGAAATTACGCTTGCGTAAATACACTACATGTTCTAATGTAACAACCACTTAGGTCTGGATCGACCCCTTTGTGTGTATTGAAAATGGTGATCTATAGGTATGCAGATACTGTGCCTATTCTGCACATTGTAATAAGAAGCTGTGATAATAACTTGGTCCCCCTGATGAAACGTGTCAGCACTGCCATTTTACGTGAGATTGGATAGGGTGATGTGCGGATAAACGCAAATGCAGATGAACATTCAGAAATAAAGATCCAACTCATAATGCTGGAAGGGTTTACAGGACATAGGAGAGGAACTCATAAGCTTCTGTACATTTCATCAAATAAATGTAAAGCAATTGCTCAAGATACAAAAAACACAAACATTTGGCTGCTTCCAAGTTGACAGAGAATCTTCTGTACAGGCTATGAATGTATTTATGTACTGTGATCTTAAACCCTTACATATCTCCTCTGTAGTGTTAATAGATTTCCCCTTATTAATGTATCGCAGTTTCCTTTCTCTACACTCCCCTTAGTACAAGGGCATATATTTTTTTTAATCTGTGTCCAAAATTGTAGTGTCTAGTTCTTAGAAAATATCCTTGATCTAAATTCATTTTATAGATCAAAAGAAATGGAAAACCATTTTTGTACATATTCTCTGTGAATTTAATAGAAGGAATGACAGCCTTAGAGGAATTTTGTTAACAAACAAATGTAAACACAGTTCTATATCTACAGTATTCTGTGGATATACCATACAATGAAAAAGTTAATGAGGCAGTGGGGAAAAAACTGATGCAGCGAACATCTCATCACTACTGATAGAACAATTATTATTTTTTTTAATAATTTTATGTATTTACATGTTTCTTTTAAATGAACTTGAAACAAAAATGATTTAATCAGCATTTAACTTTTATCAGTGGGAATACTGTATTACACAGAAAAGCTTCATATATCTCTCAATTCTCTGACAGGTGCAAGTTGGAAATTGCAAGTTTAATTTTGGTGTTTTTATTGGTAACTTGATAAATAATATATTTGCTTTACTTTACTTACTAAGACTAAACACATTCAGGTGTAGAAAGCATTTAATGGATACCTGTTGAGTCACAATTTTTATTTTACCAATACACCATTTATCTTTATTTTTTATAAATCTTTTTATTGGAAGTTCACAAATTCACAGAAGAAAATACAACACTTGAATGACTTAATCATATCATGGTCTAGTAACAGCAAAATAAATATTGCAAATCTAGAGATGACTATTTGGCTCCTACCAGTGTATAAACAAGAGTGGAACAACAATTGAATCGAGATGGACAGGAACACACTATTGTTTTAGGAGGGTGAGGCCTAACAGTAACTCCTGATTATATCAAGAGAAGTTGAAAACAGCTTTTTTTAGTGTTTTAGTGAGGGATAGAAAGCAGTTTGTGTAAGGCAATCAAATGTTCATGAACCTTTCAGTTCTTTGTTCTTTACAGTAGCTGGTATCTATCCAATCAACATGAAACAAGAACGCCAACCTTTTGGTAACCCATGCCTAGGTAGGGGAAATTGCTCTTTCCACTATGTCAAAATAACTTTTTTAGATGCTGCTGCTACCCTTTCCAATATCTATGTTCCCGATATAAGTCTTTGAGCTAGGGACGGTGTTATGGGCATCAACTCTGCCTAATGGAAAGCATAGTTTTGGAGTAAGATATGTCCTACGCAAAGCTTTGTAATTAATTTCCCAGTAAGAGCTAGAGATTAGTTGCTTAATAATTTAAGTCTTTGTCCTTAGAACCCAAACCATATCTAAGTTACAGTAGAACACCAGTTACATAAGTCAGCATCATGCTGCTGGAAGTTTCTCTACCAGCTGTTACAATGTAGTTTCTCCACTACATCAATCTGATCACCAGGTCCAAATTTCTATCTGCGTTGGTGGCCAGTAATTGTCGAGCTTTGTGTTAAAACATTAGAACAAACACTTAAACTGGAGAGGTTTAGAGGAAACATAAGGAACAATTACTTCACTATTGAAATGTAGAATAGTCTCATAACAGAAGTGTAAAAGACTAACACTATAGAACAAACAAACCTGCTTGGGATAAACATAAGGATTTTCTTAGTCTTAAACAAAATTTAAACTCCCACGGGGTCTAGGGCCAGACTGCAGGGGTCACGTGGATTTGATCTGTCCTCAAATTCAATGGACTGATCCCCAGTTCCAATTTTCTCTCATTACTACACGTTTACATTGCATTCTTTATTGTGTTCTTCAAACAGATACACATTCATTCTACTCAAACCAAACGCAGTCCAATATCTCCAGACTTAAGTAAGACACTTCCGACAGCTTCTGACTCAGGTGCTGGGTTGCATAATTTGGCATGACTTTCTATAACAATGTATAGTATAGGCAACACCGACGCACTGTGTACCAATCCAGATTTCCAAACTGCTGCCAATTTCCTTCCACAGGAGTTATAAAACTTAGAGAAACATATGGCTATAAGAAGTCCATTGGAGTGAGGGGAAGTGTCTAGCCCCTTGCTGACATAAACAGGATGGATCTGGAAAAGAATATTCAATGTTTAAACAGAAAAAGAAAAGGATAAGGAAAAAAAGGGCAAGGAACAGAAAGGGAGAAAGAAAATGAAAAGGAGGAGGAAAAGAAGAAAAAGAAAGAGAAGAAAAGAAAAGAAAAAAAAGGAATGAAAAGGGTCAAGGATGAGAAGAAAAAGGGTAAAGGAGTAGAAGCATAAAGGGTAAAGGAGTTGAAGAAGAAAAGGTAAAGGAGTAGAAGCATAAAGGATAAAGGAGTAGAAGCATAAAGGATGAAGGGAGAAGAAGAAATGGTAAAAGGAGAAGATAGAAAAGGAAGAAAAAGGCGATTTACTGCTGACATATTCAAATATATATAAATTTTGTCTCATAGTTTCTTTAGGATATATACTGTAAGCCCAAAAAAAGAAATGGGGGCTTTACACTTTGGAAACCACATTAAAGCAAAGGCTGTTGCCCAAAGCAACCAATCAGATTGTAGTTGACATTCTCTAGTATGTAATAGGAAAGTGAGAGCTAGAATCGGATTGGTTGATATGGGCAACATCTCCACATATCCTATACCACAGCTTAGTAAATCTGACCCAAGTGTTGTGAAATTACAAGCCCCATTATGCTCTCCAAGTCTTAGCTATGCCTATGCTATTGGAGTCTTCTGGTACTTGTAGTTTCGCCTCACTTGAAGCGGTTCAGGCTGAACATGCCTGCTTTGCACATTGCATTTTACTTAAAGCCCCAAAGTGCTTTACATTAAGGCCAGCATATTGTACAAGGTATGGCATTAATGTCTAGTTCCTCTGACTCAGGGCTAAATGCTGGAATATAGAAAGAACAGTGTTGTCTTATTTCTCAAAAGTCTATGGACAAGCTGTTAAAAAGCATCCCTCATATCTTTCCACAACCTTCTCCTGTCCAAAATACTGCATAAACGACATACTGGCAAGATAGGAATAAACTAAATGAAAGAACACCCCAGGAGTAAATTGTATAATTCGGGGTGCTAAAATGAATAGGGTGAAATGGGGAATACTTTAATCAAAACCCTAATAGTTACCACAGTATAACATGCACCAAATATATACTTTCCCTATAGATTAGGTGAATTGAATTATCCATCTGACAGAGCTTAATTTCAGGAACAGGTGTGTGTTTGAGCTGGTCTGTGCAACACAAATCTAAATCATTCACTCAAAAAGCTGCTTTGTACATTCAGGACCAGAACTCTCTTTCACATTGTACAATGTATTAAATGCCTAAGACCTCACCATGCAACAGAAAGTTGTTTTTTTTTAACTTCTATGGCTTTGTCAATTTATTATTCACATTGGACCGTATCCATACCTAATATCGTTATCTAACTTAAATCAACCTTAACAGGAGTACTGGGCATATGAGCGGCATGTTACGTACGTTCAGAGTTCCGTCAAACAGAACGTGTATACACCATGTGAGCAGGAGGAGCCATTTAAACTGTACAGCATGGATAGGATTAGCCACTTCCACCCTTGCATATGTTTCATACGCCCAAAGATCTGTCCAGAGCAGTTACGACAGAGTTATGGAAACAGAAGTCAGCAAAGAATGTACAAGTGAGGGGTGAACCATGGGAGTGCACTGGCCTCTTACATGCAGATTTTTTACTCTGTGTGTGCGGATTTTCGCACTTAAGTTTGGATCTAGCCCATTGTATAGATATGGCACATACGGCTCTCAGGGTGTCACTTGCTCCATATGACAAATTTGCAAGCCCTGAGAAACATGATAAGCAATAGCAACACAAGTGCAGTACTAAGCAGAGTAGACATTACCGGAGAGAATTTTCTTTCAGCTTCTCATCAATATCACCAAGAATCTGTTCACATTCTGCATCTCCTGGAAACATGTCCAGTACACAGTCCAGTAAGGCAAAGCTCAACTGCTCTTCACCTGTGCACTCCATTTGGTCTTCTGCAAAATGAAAAATAAAAATTAGTATTAACAGTAATATATCATTATATGACTGACAATTTAAGTTCTGGGTTTAGGTGGAAATACACAACTAGTCACCAGTAAACTACAGTAGGAGCACTGGCGTGACAAATATGTAGATAAGTGGATAAAGCCTAACGTGGACCAAAATACAAGCAATAATATCCTCTTTCAGACCCAAATTATAAGCCTTTATGCAGAGACTTTTCTACTCCCCCTTGTATCTCAATTTAAACTCTCCCATCCTTGTCTGCACCCCTCTATAAACTTCCTTTGGAGTCTAGTGGAGGAAAAAGGCCACACATATGGAGAGAGGAAGACTATACCTGAACGACCAACCTCATCTGTTCACAAAACTTATCACAGACTGACTTGGTTGAGTATCTGCTCTGGGTTCCCAGGGACGTGATAGGGTATCAGCGTGGTGTTGGAAGCTAGAGGGTTTGATATGTGATCTGCTCATGTGTTAGTGGGCAAATGGTTGACTGGACTGGACTGGACTGGACAAGACAGACTTGGCTGGACTGGACTTGACCTGGACTGGACTTAACTTGACTTGACCAGGAATGGACATGAACTGGAAAATGACTTGACCTGGACTGGATTGAACTTGACTTGACCTGGACTGGACTGGACTGGACCAGAAATGGACATGAACTGGAACAGGATTTGACTTGACCAGGACTGGACCAGGAGACATGAACTGGAACAGGGCTTGACTCGACCTGGACCAGACCAGGAATGACAATCTGCAAACAGCAAAGGTCTGAAGCTGGAATGAAAATCTGCAGACTGTTCACTGTTGACTGAGATAATGAGACAGCTTTCTGGCCTTGCAGACTGACTGCTGCAAGCTGAGTAGCAGGCTGATAGCTGCAAGCTGAAGTCTGCAGACAGAGATCTCCCAAGGAGCAACCAGGAACCTAGAATGGCAAAGTTGTTCTGGCACTGTGGACACTTGGTGCTCTGGGTTTAAATAGAACGCCCATGACCAGGGTTGGATAGCCTGGTCATGTGATTCATAGAGTTGGACTCTGGCTGGAACAAGTCATGTGATGATTCCATGATGGCTGCACCCATGAAATAGTTCTAGAAGCATGGTAATGTCCAGAAAGGGCAGCAGACAGATAACCCCTGATGCATTAAGTAACACAGTTTGTGACAACTGTCTGCTGCCTCCCTCATGTATATTTATAAATCGGATAGTCATTTGTGTTGCCACTAGCTTGAGCGATATGGTCATCCTGATGTGGAAAGATAAACCGCTAAACAGAACAGCAGAGAAGTTGATCAAGTTCAAGTTGCATAGTGGCAAGACATACAAACACATGTGACAGTCCAGAGAACACAGAAAAGCAAGTCCAGGAAATTTTACATATAACAGTGTACAATAGATGCCAGTGTAGATGAGTAGACTACAATAGGGCTTAAGGGGAATTTAGGGTTAGGCTGCAAATCATGAAAGGTTAGGTTAAGGGCTAAAAGAAGGGGAAGGTTAGGTTTAGGGCTGAAGGGGAGGTTAGGGTTAGGCTGTGGAACATGGAGGGTTAGGACGAAAGGGTTACCTGCTGGCAAATAAATCTTTTCAACTCTGGGAGTAAGAGCACTGCCACCCTCGGGAATGGAGACTGCCAGCAATAGCAATTCAACTGCTGCAAGATGTCTGTCGCAAAACTGACCATTGTACCGGCAAACCACACCCCCATAAAGTATGCAATATAAATAACAAAATATTTGAGATAAGACAGCTTTATGCTTATAAATTTAGACCTAATTACATTACTGTGAATGGATCACAACTACACAAGACATTTTATCATCGGAAGGCCTATTGCTTTAACAAGTAAACTAGTTTTAGTGACCCAGAATTATTTAGCATTAACATTCTGGTGCAATGCAAAATGTAAAAATAGCAATTGCTTTGTCAAAGACTCTTTATAAGCACAGAATTCTTATTACATCATACAGGCTGTTTTCTGCTTAGCACTCTCCTCCAGCAAAGGGGAAAAAACATTTTGTAAACATGACAGCTTAGTTTGCATATATGTATTCCTCTTAGACATCTATGTCATTTTTTCAGTTAACTTGTCAAAACAATTTATTTGCTTCCCTCAGATTTGCATGATCTAGTTAGCCTATGAAAATCAAACTGTATTCCTTCTCTTTGGAAAATCATCACTTCAAATAGCCAATAATCGTACTTGCAGAATCCCAACTAGATTAGCTCTGTGACTGGGATATAAAACAGGTGCAAAAGCATAGCACAGAAGTACAGGCTGTAAATACACTCAAATTCCAGAACATGCACCAGTGTTTGCCATTACTGACTGCTCAATTTTCAAGTACAAATAAAAGTCCATGATATACATGGAAGATCAGTGCATATTGTTTTGCGAAAATGCACATATTTGCCCGTCAATTGCAAACAAAGGATCTGGTTCACACTTAAGAGTGAGTGAGGTGCGGGCAGATCCGCCCCAACCCGCCCCCTGTTTTTAAGTACCTTATGGCACTTACGAGTGTCATAGGGATACCTTATCTCTTCGTGCAATGTCCGTACAGACACTGCACCTCCCCGCCTCCCCCCACCCTCCCCAGTTAATCTAAATACCTCCCCCCTCCCACTTCTGCCTAAAAACACCCCGAGGCAACATAATGCCACCTCTTTCTATGGATATCGCTGCGTGTGGTCTTTAAAGACTGCACCTACGCTATCTCCGTGCCGATCGGCTACATAGATAGTGTAAATTATATACGATGCATACGCAGTATGTAATTTTGGACACATGCGCACTTCAGAGGCCGCAGCTTCTTAAGTGTGAATCAGGCCCTAGGTCTTGTGTCCTCATAGCTCTTACAGCCTGAGAATTTGCATAGTGGAAAGAATCACTCACTCTTTCTCTCTCTCTCTATATATAATATATATATACACTATACAGACAGAAGTATTTGGCCACATCTGTTAACTAAAGAATTCAGTTTTTTCAATCAGACCCATTGCCACAGGTGTATAAAATCAGACAACTAGCCACGCAGTCTCCATTTCAAAACATTTGTGATACAAAATGGGTGACTTCAAGTGTGGTACTGTTACAGGATGCAAACTTTCCAATAAGACAGTTTGTGAAATTTCATCCCTGCTGGATATTCCACGGTCAGCTGCATTAGTAACAACAGCAACTCAGCCACAAAGCAGAAGACCACGTAATATCACAGAGCAGGGTCAAAGACTGCTAAAGTGCATGGTGTGTAAAAGTCGCCAATGCTGTGCTGATTCCATAGCTGAGCTGTTCCAAACTTCCACTGGCATTAATGTGAGCACATAATGCCTGCATGCAAGCCTCACATAACCAAGTCCAATGCCAAGCATCAGATGGAGTGGTGTAAAGCACAGTGGGCCTGATCCAGACCTACGCTGGCTAGCATTAAGACGCCAGCCAGCAGCGTAAGATTGGCTTAAAAGCCAATCTGCGCATGCGCAGAGCTACGACGTCCGTAGCAGCGCCGTGGTAATGCTGGAGGGGGCGTCCCCCAGCGTTGCTACGTTCAGGTTAGTGTAGGTGGGCGGGGGAGGTAGTTTAATGAGGGAGGGAGGGGTTTGCGGCCAAACGCTACTGTGCGAGCGTGTTTTCCCTTGCTTAGGCCGGCTGAAGTTAGGGTAGCCTTCAGCTGGCGTAAGCGAGGGAAAATACTAAGCACAGCGCATCGGCGTAGGTCTGGATCAGGCCCAGTGACACTGGACTGTGGAGCAGTGGAAACGTGTTCTGTGGAGTTCTGAATTACACTTCTCTATTTAGTGGTCAGATGGGCGAGTCTGGGTTTGGCAGATTCCAGGACAATATTTCCTGCCTCATTGCTTATACCAGCTGTGATGTTTGGTGAAGGAGGAATAATGGTATGGGACTGTTTTTCAGGGTTTGGTCTAGTCAATTTACCTCCAGTGTTACCCGAACTCCTGGAGATTAAATAGTAGTTGTAAAATAGACAATGAAGGCAGGATGTTACCCGAATTTCGGGAGATGAAATCAAAACGTCCCAACCTTAATGATGTTAGTGCTGTCAGCCAACACAAAGAATAACACCGGATGGCCACCCTCCAGGATTCAGTTAACGAACAAGCCTTGTCCGTGTCCATATCACTTTTCTCCAATTCCTGCAAAAATCGACACCTCCATATCAACCTCCAATAAAGCGGTGCAAATAGCGGCTCCACATGTAAAACCTACTTACGCGTTTCGTCTGTCCGGCAGACTTTTTCATTGCTTTGGTCAGCTGATCCGCACGATAGAGCTAATGCAGACTTAATGCAGCGTAAGCTGCCATAAAGGCCGCATGAGAGAGGGGAGTGCACTCCCCTCTCTCTCGCAGACGTACAGACCCCCGCAAGTACAGAAAACGTTCCGGCGTCTGAGCCCAGTCCATGGCTAGGAATAGAGGTAAATCATATTTAATCTGTTGCATACAGTATTAGAGTTGAGAAGTAGAATTTCCTAATCCAAGTCTAATAACAGAGTAAAAGTAAAGCTAGTCACTATCAGTGTGCAGTAAGCAAAAGCAAGGATATATCCCAGCAAACAAAGAATACCATTATTTAACTTGCCCTGAAAGCAACATGATTAAACCCCGATGCAGTTTTCCTCTCTTATTTCCAAACTCTGGATCTGGTCCTGTGTGCTTAAATGCCTGTAGCTTTAGTCCAAAAGACACTCAGGGCCAGATTTACTAAGCTGCGGGTTTGGAAAAATGCAGATGTTGCATATAGCAACCAATCAGATTCAAGCTGACATTCTCTAGTAAGTAATAGGAAAGTGAGAGCTAGAATCTGATTGGTTGCTATATGCAACATCTCCACTTTTCCAAACCCGCAGCTTAGTAAATTTATCCCTCATGGTTCTCTTGGTATCAGATGATGTTGGAGCGGGTAACACCGCTTAGGTAACTGTAATGTTTAGTGTCTGGTCAGCACAGTACAGCTATGCACCAACTGCCTTCTCCTTAATCTAAGCTTAATCCTCTCTAATAAATATTTGTACTAACAAGAAACTAAAGAAATAAGTACTCACCTATTCTATTGCTAGATCACCACTTTTTACAAAGAACCACAGTATCGTCACATTGGCTTTGGTTGTCAAAATATCTGTGTCAATATATTTTTATACTGCTAACTAGAATGTGTCCTGATGTAGTTCCCATTTTTTGGGTAAATGATGTTACTTTTGCATAGCATGCATTAAATAGACTGATATACCTTTATTGCTTCTGAAATGGTTAAATACATAATAAAAAAGTATGTCAATGTATTTCTTGGATTCCATGTGACATTGATTTTCTTTCTAAAAGATGTAAAAATGTTGCCGCAATGTGTACCTGAGGCATCCATCTGTGTCCAAATCAACATAGGAGTATATTTTTTTACACTACTTACCTTCTTACAAGCATTGGGGTAGATCCAGAACTCCGCTTGCAATCCGTTTACTAACGTAGCATATTTACGCGTGTGTACCTTCTATACACTCCCCTTGGCACACCCCTTGAATGTACATACTTTCACCGATTTCCACTTTTCAAACCCTACCTTAACTTTTGGCCACGTAATCACTATCGTATCATATGTACGGATGGGCAACAAGGACTTACGCAGCTAAGCACGCCCATACTGTACACTTTAAATGCAAACCCTGCCTACATTGCGTAATTTTGACGTACTTTTGTTTCACGTAAAATTGGCACGCCCACACGTACGAATTTACGCAAATAATATGTAAATGGCCCATACGCTCAGAGTTACGTTACGTAACGTATCACCTGTCGTATGCAAATTCGCACAGAAGCGTAGTTCTGGATCCGGGCCATTGTCAGCATATAAGACTTTCTTTCTCTCGTGGTAAGGAGCATAATTACATTGGTGTCCTACAGATGTATAGGCTGATCCAGAGCTACCTATTTTAACAGCAAAACAGGTGCAAGTGTAGACCTGAGGAACACTGTGTTAGACTGAAAGGTTAGGCGAATATAAACTATAAAAACCGAATTAGAATTGAGAGATGAAGTTTCCTAGCTCAACTCTAATTTATAGATTAAACATAAAGCTATGCAGTATTTGAGTTCTATATGCAAATATTAAGTGTTTTCCCTGCATGCAACAGAATTCAAATTAATTAGCACCGCTTATATTGCCAAATGGTTTAGCTGAGCTGTACACTTGTACCTGTTTTGCAATTACTATGAAACTCTGGATCAGCCCAGTAATGTACAATATTCATGAAATCTTCCAAGATTTCATTTGCAATCTACTTGTTTTGATACAGCAGTTGACATGCCAAAGATCTAAGGTCCTAAAGCCACAAGTGATCTTTTTCTATTGTAGAGCTCCGATAATTTTTTTCTTAGATAAAATTCTCTGAAGACTTTCTTTGAAGCTGAAACCTTGCCCCCATGGTTTAGCTGAGCTGTACACTTGTACCTGTTTTGCAATTACTATGAAACTCTGGATCAGCCCAGTAATGTACAATATTCATGAAATCTTCCAAGATTTCATTTTCAATCTACTTGTTTTGATACAGCAGTTGACATGCCAAAGATCTAAGGTCCTAAAGCCACCAGTGATCTTTTTTATTGTAGAGCTCCGATAATTTTTTTCTTAGATAAAATTCTCTGAAGACTTTCTTTCAAGCTGAAACCTTGTCCCCTTGGGATCTTAATGAATTTGTTGAACCACTGATAATAAGACCGGTGATCAGAATTGTATACAAGCCCTTACTGTATGATTTAAATCCCATCCTGCAAACATGCTGTATCATGCTGCTCTGTCCTGCCATTGGCACAACTTCAAGCACAGAAATCTTGATGCTGAGGATCCAGATCAATGCGCACATGACGAATGTTTTCCACATGCAGCATGCCGTTACTATTAACTCAGGATCCGGTACGATGACATTAGGTATTACAGGAGAGACTAGTTAGGAATGTTCCTCTAATATTGTGGCAGCCAAAAGCTATCTGCTTCCTGACAGTTTCTAGATCATGGTATAGACTTTGACCTGAAAAGGAAGGTTTTGCCTGCATTGCTGCAAACATGGGGTGAGGCCACTTTTACTTTTGCAAAAACTTATGCTCATACATCTCTATATCAGCCTTGTGTAGGAATGCTCTGCGATATGTACTCTGTTTCTCTCTGAAAGTTGCTTTTCGGTTTCCTCTATTTCGAACGACAGCCATTATAGAATCTTTTTTTATGAATGGGTGAGTTTGCGATTGGTATACTCACCCATTCCTTTTCGGAAGCACTGCTGCCGGACCACCAGAGAGGTGAATAACCCTCTCTGGGGACATTTAAGCTTAGGGGGAGGGTTAGGTTTAGGCTCTGGAGAAGGGAGTATTAGGGCCATGGAAGGGGGGGTTAGGGTTAAGCTGCAGAGAAGGGAGACTTAGGCTGTGGGGAAGGGGGGGTTAGGGTCAGGCTGCAGGGAAGGGGGGGAGGGTTAGGGTCAAGCGACGGTGAAAGGAGACTTAGGTTTAGGGAAGCAAGAGTTAGGGTAATAGAAGGGTAGGGTTAGGGTAAGGATTAGGGAGAGGGTTGCGGATAGAATACTTACCTTTCAGAGCACTGTGTTCGGTGCTACAGGGATCGATTGCTATGCCTCTACAAGGCATAAGCAACCGTTTGCCGAGCGAACAGCCCTACCGAAATAGGGCCGTTTGCAACAGGTACCCACTTTGAGAGAAAAGGTTGAGACACTGCATTAGATGCTTTCAGATTCTTAAAAATCCTCTTTAGTTACAATTGGATTGTTCATAAATACAATACAATAGTTTTCTTTGTGATTTAAACAACCCGATGACATACATGACAGACTTGGTCAGACAGTATGGTAAAGCACAGGCATGTGCACTTGTTATGAATAACCAGCAACTTCCCCAGAGAGCCACTGACACCTCCTCCATTACGCAATAACCTAAATAATTTTGAATTATTATTAACAAAGTTCATCTAGGATATGGATAAATAAGGATAATAAAGATAATGATGTCAAAACAGTTTTTAAGTGCCTCAGCAAGTTTAGTTATTATGTATTTATTAACAGGTAAAGTGCTATTAGATTAAATAAAGCTTTACATCAGTCCCTGCCCCACTGGAGCTACATTCTCCCTAACACAGACATACAAATAGACTAGGACTAATTTATTCAGCAGCCAATTAACCTATCAGTATGTTTTTTGTTTATGGGAGGAAACCCACACAAACACACACAGTTAAGGCCTAGTCTGGGAATCAAACTCATGACCTCAGCGCTGTGAGACACAAGTGCTACTCACTGAGCCACCGTGCTGCATTAAGATAGATGATGAATGTGATTTGTTTGGAGACCTCTAAATCAACTAGAACTAGCTTGAACCCTTGTGCAACAATAAGGGCAATAATAATGATGCTGATTTATTATGACTAAATTGGGGTAAATTTTTAATCGGCATCTGTATAAAATTGAAAAAGTATATAGGAGAGATTGTTACTAAATCTTAGTGGTTTTCTGCAAGACATTAAAACACATAACATCTAACTTCAAACTGGAGCAAGATAAAGCTACCACCCTTAAATACCTATTTTGGGGGCACTTTAATGTCTATATGAATTGTATGCTACAAACGGGTGTGGGTCCCTGGAAGGGACGGCCCTATTTTGATAGTGTTGTTTCCTCGGCTGGGATTTCGATTAGCATATGCCTCGATGCGGCATATCAATCGATCCACGGAGCACCAAAAGGGAAGCCTAAAAACTACCCTAACCTTCCCTGCATCCCGACCCTAACCCTCCCCCGCAGCTTGACGCTAACCCTGGAGAGGTTCCTCACCTTTCCCATGGTGCGGGTCCTGCGGTAGCGGAGGCTTTTGCAAAAAGGAATGGGTGAGTATGCCAATCGGCATACTCACCCAATCTGAAATATTTTTTTTCCTAAAATGGAGGGGTATTCCACATAGGGACATCCGAAAAGTTACTTTCGGATGCCCCTATTTCAGAAATCCCTCATTCTATGCAGGGAATGCAACCAGCTACATATTGTTCCAGAGATGAGATATGCA
>WWET01000166.1:344024-363630 GCA_011038615.1 Limnodynastes dumerilii | reverse complement strand
TTGGGGGGGGTGGTTAGCTCTTTTTTTTTTTTTTTTTTTTTTTTTAAAGGCCCGTTTTGGTATGGCCAAATCAGAGCACCTCTGAATAGTATGTTTTAGCGGATCCGCTAAAACTCTGAATCTGGTCTAGTATGTAGATCGGCATACTTAACCATTCATTAATAAAATCTTCTAATTAGTGCAATTTTCGAAATAGACAGCCGAGAATGAGCTTTCGGCTGTCTCTATTTCGGAAACTGCATTTTCTCAGCGGCAATTTCATCAATTTGTAAGGTTTAGTAGCTCTGCAATACAAAAATAAATACTTATGTCCCAATAATGGGGCTGATCCAGAGTTTGGGTGTAAAGGCAAAACAGGTGCAAGTGTACAGCTCAGCTAAACCATTCCGCAAAGTAAGGGGTGCTAATTTATTTAAATTCTTGCATGCAGAGAAAATACTTTGCACATAGAACTCACATACTGCATAGTTTTATGTTTAATCTATAACATAGAGTTGAGCTAAGAAACTTCACCTCTCAATTCAAATTCTGCTTTCACAATTTAAAATTTGCCTCCCCTTGCTGTTGAACATGGTATTGCCCAGGTCTACACTTGCACAAAAAAAAGTGAAAGTGCAGCTCAATGTCTGTTGTACACAAGGGACAATTAAACCTTAGACTAACTTGTAAATGTTCAGCCTTATAGGTAGCTTTGCACTAATTGACAATTCCTCATAATGTTGTGTTAATTCTTATGGAAAAAAATGAACAGCATTCCATAAAGTTCAGCAAACAAACTTTATTTTGGGCTAATGTAAAAAAAATAGCTTTATTTACACTTAAAGTGCTTTTGAAATAACAAGACTTCTCTAACCTATGCATATTTATCAGTTTTTAAATACTATGGGACATATTTTGCATGTGATGATGCAAAAAAGTTGATGGACTAAAACTGAAGCTGCCCCATAGGGATGCTTTAAGTTTTTGTGGGCTGCAAGTTACTGTCATAAACAGGAATTAGCACTTTTCTTTCTAAATTCCAGTCTGTGTGGTCTGTTTAATATTTCCCCTCTATGTGGTCTCTTTAATATTTCCCTTCTATGCTAGTAAGATGTACGAGTGTTTATTTAAGACAAATGAGAAAATATTTGTACAGAGCTTGGTACCATGAGTTAAATGAAACTATTAATGGAATAAAATCAACACCTACCCATCAGTATTTGATGAACCATGCAAAAATATCAAAGCTCTTATAAAGTACTTTGCAATTAAACAGTGATCTACAATGTTAAGTTTCAGTTAAGCTAATCAGTCTGTCTGCAAACTGATGTTGGCATAATATTTATAGTGCGTTCTGGTTGTATTGACATATTTAGCTGAAGTTCTCAACCGATTACGCAAAGGTTAATTAACACATATTTGGTATTGCTGTTCTCTAAGAACTTTATGTTAAATGGGGATATATATGTATATGTATAATTTTTTTTAGTGTAGCACAGTATTGTTGGCATTTTGTGGTTGCTAGCCACAGTAAACCTAAATGAAAGGCCATTCATTCATTTGGGACACAGCACCTGATCTGTTTCTATGATTTTGCAAAGTACGTTATGGAAAATAAATCTGACACTGTTTCCTGGTTAACATATCTAACATTTAGAGCACATCATAACAACATAGCTGCAAATAGATCCTAGCTGCAAATAATAGTGTGTCACTGCCAATTTTGTTTTCTCACTTTTGCTTCCCCTCACTTCATCTGATTTTAATAATCCCTGTCAAACCACAAACAGTCTGCATTACTCTCCTGACACAGGAGCTTTCAAGAAGACGAAAGCTCAACATTCATTTAGCTACTACAAAAGAAAGCTGTCCAGCTGGACAAATATTATTTCCACACTTGACAATCTCTACAGCTAAGTATGTCTTTTAATTTTAACTCAAGCTGCCAAGAGGTTGATATGAGATTCTTGTTCACTACAGATTGACTTCCAGGATTAACAGAGCAACAACTGTAATTGTATTAGACAACCCCAATGTTTATATATCAAAACCAACAATAGATCACACTCCTGCATGTATTCTATGGTTCTAGAGCAGGCATAGGCAACCTGCGGCACTACAGAAACTAAGAAGTCCCAGCATGCACCAACAGCATAGGTATAGCTTACACCTTGCAAGGCTGAGACTTGTAGTTTCACAACACCTGGATTCTGGAAGGCTTAATCTAGTGTATGAAATGCTCACACGCCTGTTAGTCAAGGGCTTCAGGCCAAGACTAATAGGTCCCTGCACCTGGAGTGATATTCCTAGGCACATTAGTGAGGACAACCTCAAATGCTACCTTGTTATCTCATGTACTTGTGTGTATGTCCATTGCGCTGTTTCCTACTTTTGCTTGCTAAATCTTGATATGAATGTTATCGTTCCTGATATAAATTCTTTTGTTGGGTACACACTTATCCAATCTCCATCCTCTGCCTATCTTGCTAGACAGACATGCTTTTTACATCGAAACCTGGTTCCTGACCGATTTACAAGTTTGTACGCTTCTGCGACTACTTTGTTCAATTCTCTCAAATCTGATGTCATTCAGCACTGCCCTGCAGTGTGGTCTGGCAACAGTTGGAAGAGTGTGCACGGTGATATGAGACTTTCAGCAGATGCAATTGGTGGTCTGCTGCAAAACTAGACAAGTGTGTATCTGTGACACTAGTCGGCTGGAAGATTGTGTAAATAGTCTGATCTGCAGTTGGATCTGAAGAGGAATGGGTAACTATGTGCCCAGCTTTACATTAGGTTATGTCACATAACTGCTTGGATAAATATTTATTTAACACCCTATTAAAATGTGTTTTCAGCTAGGATTCACAATTAATCATTCTGTCCTTATAACCAAGCTATAAATCTGTGTATGAGAAAGTTCTTTTGTTATTTCTAAACCAAAATTAAGAGAATAAGCATTATTTTGCCATTGAGCACTCCAGCAATATATACCATCTCTAATAGGATGGTGTTAAAAGCTTTATTCTCATTTTACCTCTTCTATCCACAATGTCGTCTTCAAAGTGAACTTTCTAGCACAGTTCACAGTTTCACATAAATCACTTTAAAAGTAATTGATTTTTCTGATGAACTTGACAGTAGTTGAATAATTAGTACTTTATTTAAAGCTTGCACATGTCAATCAAAATACTTTACATAGCTTAAAAACCATTAAACTATTAACTCCTTTGACTCTTTCAAACAGTAGTCTATGATTCAAATTAACATTCATTTCTATTATGGATTCATTTATGAGGAATGCTAATTTGTTTGTAATAAATTATATGGAGCTGTAGATATAGCTATCAAAAACATAGAATGATACTACAATGTTAAGGGATATATACATGAATATAATTTTGCCTATTTAGTTGGCTTATCTTGTAGGAAAGATCTTAGTTTTATTCCAATAAAAATATAGGAATAGTTAC
Organism: Limnodynastes dumerilii; assembly: GCA_011038615.1. Classification (NCBI taxonomy): domain Eukaryota; kingdom Metazoa; phylum Chordata; class Amphibia; order Anura; family Limnodynastidae; genus Limnodynastes; species Limnodynastes dumerilii. The sequence goes on along the minus strand of WWET01000166.1, from coordinate 360,178 downwards.
CTTTTGATTTTTATGTCTTTTAAATCTGGAAGCTGTGGCTTTAAAATTTAATTTGCCCTGTTTATCATGACATTGGCGAATTGTCAATAGCAATCACTCAGCTTGCAGGAACACCATATAAACTGTCATAGGCCTGGTTCATGGTGATTGTTTCACTTTCACACTAAAAACCTAGGTCTTCCCTGGAATAATGAACACGGCTTATCCCGGGTTGTAGCCTTTCACACTGGACCAGTGTCTGCAGAGGCAGACCGTGCTCTCATCTCACAATTTACCGGTACATGTTACAAGTTAAATAACCCAGGTTCCCCTTTTTACACCACAGCACGGGTTAGGCCATCCCAGGAATAACCCTGGTAGCAGACTCCGTGAAATAGACCCTTTCACACCGACACCTGACCAGGGCTATTGTCCGGTCCATAGCTCAGAGTGAAAGGGGAATTAGGCTGCCTTTGTTACTTTATAAAGGTATTGTATTTCACTCTGCTCTAACAAAAAATAAATAAGCTTTAATTGTTAAACAAGGAAATAAACCAATAAGAATGATAATGTCCTTTATATTCATATGAGATCTTAATCCTAACGAAGTTGAACGTTTGCTAGTGCTAATTGCAGCAGTTGAAAAAGAATGTTATCAATGCTGATTGTGACCGTGACTTTTGGGATGTTCACAAAACCAAATCCGTGTGACCTTTCTTACTACTTCAAATCAAAATTCTATGTGTGAATACGTTTGCAATATCATTCAAAAATGGTCTGGAGTCAGGCTGTAATTGCATTAAAGTCTGATAGTCATTAATAGAGTGTGTGCTTTAACAGATTCATTGTCTGAGGTATTTTGCAAGCAGAGAATGTCCACATACCAGATCTGTGGAGTCAGTGATCAACTGGTAGGTGAATCTTGCCCTTTGTGGTCTGTATTCACACCTAAGATGCTCCGGCTTCTTAGGTGCATACAATTAAGAATTAACCTTCTACGCATGTGTAGTAGGTTAATTACGCAATCTACGTACCACTTAGGTACGTAGATTGACTACTGCAGCCTTTAAAGACCACACAGTTTCTTAAGAAGAAAGAGGCATGTCAGCAGCCTCTGGGATTTCTTAAGATAAGTGGGTAGGGGAAGGCATGCAGAGGTGGCGGGGAGGACGGGTAGGGAATACTCGGGGAGTTAGGGAAGCCCAAGGGCACTCTTCAGTGCCCTTGGTTCGTAAAATAACGGGAGGTGGCGTGAGAGGGAGCTTTAAGTTAGTTCTGAGCTGTAAATCAGGTCCTATAGCTCTACTCTGTGAAGACCTGCTGTCTTTCGCCTTGTAAACATCTTTTGATTTCGGTGAGAAAGATAGTGATTAGGATTCTTATAGTAGTCTGTGCTTAGGTTTCAAATGAAGCGGGCTAATGTGCTTAATTTTGCATTTGGAAGTGAAACCTTGCTTCTATTTTTGAAGACTGCGCTACAGTTAACCCCAGAGATATCCTAGAGAAGTCCATACAGCCTATAGATCTGGGACAGCTGGAACTATGTTGGCTTTTTTATTTTGAGGCTGTTACATGGGCTTTCCTCCACTACTAACAGAATGAAGGTTTAGAAGTCAGTTTTAAATTCAAGGAGACATGGGATCAGAAGCAGCAGAATGTACTTCTTTTGTGTGCAGTGTTCTCCCCAGGGCATTTTAGCCGGGTGCTCCACCCGGCAATTTTAGCTTACCATCCGGCCAAACCTGACCAAAACGTTGATTGTGATCTCCAGCTTTCAGTCTTGGTTGTGCTCCAATGGACCGTAAAGGCTTAGTTCCAAGTAGTGCAGCACCAGCGAGGCGTTTCGCAGTGTGAACGTATGTCTGGATCCCGTCAAATATTATTATTGCAAAGTATTACACTGCTCCCACCCAGCTGATATTTAATACCACCCGGCTGGCAACATTTTCTGGGGTGAACACTGGTGTGATTGGAATGTCCCTGTATTTTCCTGAAGAAAATTTTGGGAAAAACTTATTTATTTTGTTGTGTGGCCATTTATTGAGTTGAAATCCACCTTATATTTGCTCTTCTAGAAACCTGCATCTACTGGTTAGCATGCACTGTGCTGGTACATTTTTTTCTTTGTGGATTACCCTTGCCTTGTAAACACCTGCTGATTAGCTTAAAAATTGATTTGAACAAGCATTATTTTGTTTAATACTGGAGCGGATCCAGACCCCTTCCCTCACTCTCAAGTAATTCCACCACCAGACCATACAATTTAACTTGTGTCCTCACATTAAAGAAGTATGCTTTGGAAATCTGGATAGTATAGAGGATGCTTAGCATGCCCCCACTGTACTATTTCATACACCCCCTCCCACTTAAGGTATGCAAGCACCACCTGAAATACTTCCATTACGCAGGAAAATGCCCCTTTTTTTGACGGTTTTGGAGGTTTTTTTGGTACCTCCAGGTGAGCCGGAAATCACTATTAATATCTCCACTTTTTCTTTACCCCGGCTTAGTAAATCTGGCCACTAATGTATTGCACTACATGGGATTCTCATTGTTCAGAGTTTGGGCTATGTACAGCAGAAAAACTTTGGAAGTGTTAGTTGGCTTATCATGTGTTTGCAATAGTGTGTGGAGAAGAATAGAGAAAGTAGGAATAAAGAATATGAAGCTCTCAGGCACCGCATAGAGTGAGTGAAGCTGGGATCCCAATCATAGGGCTCTAGCTTCATATCAAATGTAGATATCAAATGTAGGCTTACAGTATTATCAGGGATAATTTAAACATATTTAAATTTAGTAGTATTATAGTTTTATACAGTCTATATACCCTTTAATAAAATGTTTATTTCTTTATTAATTGTACTCAGGTTATCACCTATAAGAGGGGTACTTTTTTTTATAATTATTTTTGCACAATTAATGAGTAATACAGAGCTTTATTATGGGCATATGCAGTGTATAACCCAAAATAAAGTCTTTTAATTACAATTTAATTGTACTACCATGGGTGATAATCTGGGCACAGTTATGGGGAAACAAAGAGTTTTATTGTGACTCATATAGCTAATATGCCATATAATAAAATTATTTTATTATTATTTGTGCTTAAATTTTGCCCCTTAATAGGGTTCTTTATTAGCTATATTAGAACAGTTTGTCTCATTAAATATGCTAAATTATCCTCCACAATAAGGCTCTGTATTAAAGAGAGCCTATTATGGGGGACAATTTGAACACAGTTAGGGGGAATGAAGAGCCATATTATAGCAGATGATTTTAGTTGATCTCTTATTTTATGAGGGTGTATACACACATGCTAAGGGCATCCCTGACTGTTGCTATTTATCTTCTTGACAGAATATAATATAGTAGAAGTGATCACTAACACATCATTTGTAAATGTTATACACACTTCTTTTAGCCAACTTGTTGCCAGCGTAAGCACAATGGGCTGGATCCAGACCTTGTTAAGTGCATTAACTTAGTTACACCTGGGCTAAACCATGTTGAATTCAGGGGGAGTCAAGTTAATTATATACTTTGCATGCAGGGATATATCTTTAAATTGCTTACTGCACACAGATACTGACCAGCATTACTATCACACTGTTATTTAGACTTGGGATAGGAAACATCACCTCTCAACTCTAATACTGTTTGCAACAGATGAAATATTACTCCCTGAAATCAACATGGTTTAGCCCAGGTGTAACTAAGTTCATGCACTTAACAAGGTCTAGATCCAGCCCAATGTCAAATTGTGTGGTTGAAATGTATATTTTATTTAGTTGAGAAATTGTTTATAAGCCTGCATCAATCCTGGGGGGGGAGGGGGGTTTTTTGAAAAAAAACAAACAAACAAAAACGGTTGTGGATGTCGCAAAACGTGGACGTCCTGCGCAAATGACAATTCTGTTGTCAGGACCTGTTTTGCGACATCCCCAAATGTGTGTGTTTATTTATTTATTTTCTACATATAACGGCCGGCCCTAACTTTTTTAATATCTATTGGGGACATTCAGATGGCGTGGTGGGCACTGAAGGGCTGGGCATGCTGGTGTTTGTGGTTCTCCAAGCGCCAGTATACCCTGGCATGCTGGTGCTTCTATTACTACAAGCATCAGCATGCCCTGTAGTGGCGATTATTATTCATTTTATTTTATTCATAGCGGAGGGGGTTGGTAAGGGGAAAAAATTGTTATATTAAAGTAAAAAAATATATATAGTTTAGGCTGCACCACAGACCTGCACACAGCTCTGAATAGGACGTTTTAGAGGATCCTTTGTGTAAAGGAGAACCTAAGACCTCCTATGAATAGTCTTGGTGGTGGCAGCTTATTAGTCATAAGTCATATTTGGGGTGGAGAAGGGGCATTAGTCATTGTAGAACAGACCAGGGGGCTGTTGTGATTAACCCCTTGTGTCCCAGATAAGTCCTGAAAGCCTCATGTGTGGTCAAATCCAGACTCCCATGCATGCAAGGTAAGGCCACTCCCCTCACGCAAGGAGTTACAGTCCATGGACTCTACCTTAATATGTCTTTATAATGTCCCTCTTATGTAAAATTGATACAGCTCAGAAATCTGGATAGGTTGTAAGGACTGAAGCATGCCCTTACTGTAAAATATACATACTCCGCCCTGTGGTCATAAAGAGTGGAAAACACATTTCATAACTGGATCCGGTCCCTAGAACAATGTGTTTTGAGTTTGTGCAGGTGTAAGACATATACTTAATGAATCAGAAAAAATACTATTCAGACCCTTTGTATCACACGCATAGGAGAAGCCAGCATGTCCATGAAATACCCTAAGGATCCAAAGTTCTTGAAACCATAAAAGCCAGTTTCAGTATGCCCCTTATCATTCCCTATCCTATAAGGTCATTTAGTATGGTCTGACTAAACGAACAACAATTTGACCTCCGTTCTTTTTTGCCCTGAGTTGCAGTCATATGGAAAGCTGACTAGTCATTTAAATAAATAAGCTGGAGGCCTGCGTGTGTGTGTGTTTCTGAAAAAAGGCTATTTAGAACTATCTATAGGTTAATTATCTGAGGTTAATATTTACAGTCTGTCAACTGCTACTCGGGCCTTAGCAATGGACACATTGGACATTGTGATCAGGGATAGAATTTTATTTTTCTAAATCTTATAAAACTTTTTTCAATATTATAGCACTCTAACTTTTGGTTAAAGTCTAAATAATATGGAGTAACAGCCTCTACTGCAGTTTTGACGCAGCTGTTGTGTAAATGTAGCTATTTTAATTATGACATTAATTGTAACGATTTTACTACCTACCATAAAACTTTCAGATGGAGGTGACAGAGCGAATTGTCCAATTGACTGGTTTCAGGGATACAGAGAAAGAAGAACTGATTGCACTGATCTGCAAACTTCCCTGTGTATATATTGATTCGGAGGTGAGATTTTAAATCATTTACTTGCATAATACTTTCATTACGTTTAAGGAAATGTATGTTTTATTAGTATGTGCTTATGTTGCACTGAAATCAATTTAGATCTCCTATTCACTTAATACAGATTGAATAAACCATTGCTAACTACAAATACAATGCAGTTCCTACTTAACAAATATTTTTCCATTTCTTTTTCAGAAGTTTGAGAACTGCACACATCTAATTGCAGAAAGGCCTTGTAGAAGTGAGAAGTGGCTGGCAGCCTGTGCAGCAGGTTTGTGCTGAGCATCGCAACTTAAAAACCCTGGAAGTTTTGTTCATATACTTATAACATTTATGTCTTAATAATTCATTTTTATTTTGAGAACCAGCTATATTTCTGATTTATGCTGAAAATAAATATTATACTTTGGTTTTACATAAATATGGTCATCTTATTGATCCACTAGAACAGTTTGCTATATGTTATGAACCTACTTCATTCTAATTGTAATGGCCCATCCTCTCGTTTTTACGGAGTTATGGCAGAACCCTATCTTAACATTTTCACACTGCCCCCTTATAACTGGCATGCATGCATTGTACTACTAATAGGAGGTGTTTTTTGATTATTAACAACAAAAAAAAGTAGTAGTGAGGTTGTTGTCCATAGGAACAGATTCTCATATTCTTTCCATTATACACAGATTTGAAGTTTTTTGTTATTGTGATCTTACTGATCCATAAAAGTATGTGAGGGTTAAAGTTCCCTAACAGTAATTTCATTTTTGTACCAAAACTTTTTTTTAAAAATAATTTACTCATTACCCTTCTGCTGGGCTATTCCTGCACACTTTTATTTTATAAATAAACATTCTTTTATACAATCTAAGCAAACAGGTAAATTAACAAGAAAAAAAGACCCCTTCGTGGAGATAGTCCACCTGATTTAGAGCTGCACTTACAGCTTTTTTTTAGGTGCAAGTGTAGACCTGAGCAATACCATATTGAATTGCTAGGGGAGGCAATTTTAAATTGTGAAACCTGAATTAGAAAAGAGGTGAAGTTTCCTAGCTCAACTTTATTTTATAGATTAAACATAGAGATATTCAGTATTTGAGTTCTATGTGCAAAATTAAAGTATGTTCCCTGCATGCAAGAGATTTTGAATTAACAACCCTTACTTTGAAAATTGGTTCAGCCGAGCTGTACACTTGCACCTTTTTTGCCCTTACTCCCAAACTCTGAATCAGCCCCAGTGTGTGTGTGTGCTTTTTAACTATAAAAAAGACTGGCAATTAATTGGTGTTTAATCATTTTATTTGCAATTTGTACCCGCAATCTTTTCCTGGCTCACAATTAATTTTCATTCCAGGAAAGTGGGTACTGACTAAAGAGTACTTAATTAACAGTGCAGACAGTGGCAGATGGCTTGATGAAACGGCCTTCGAATGGGGATATAAAGTGGAGAGTGATGCCCATTATTTACCTCCAATGCAATCCGCACCAAAACGATGGCGAGAACACCTGACACGCACTGGTGCTCTAGGAGCCTTCAGCAGATGGAAAGTGACTCTTCTCATTGAAAATGCTGATAAAGAAAGGGAGTCTTTTTTAAGGTAGGATGGGCTGCTCCTCTGTTAAAACCAGTGTATAAAAGACCACTTCAACTGATTCTCTTGATTACACGGAGTTCGCTTTTATTCCATTAAGCTCAATGGGGTTTTGTTTTGTTTTTGGAAGTATGAGGTTTTTGGATATGTATTTCCAGCTGTAGATCATCTTGCACTGGAGTGAACACACAATACAGTATTAGATGAAATATTTGGTCATGTCAGTAATTGGAAAATGTTAAAATAAATGTAAAGGATTATGTAAGACCTCCAAATGAATAATTATAAACCAAAAAAACGAACTTAATCTATGTAATCATTGTTTCGTCTATGCTTTAAATAAATCTCATGTTTGTGGGTTAAGAATTTTATTTTGTTTGTATAAGATAATTGTGTAAAATATATTTAATAATATATTTAAAGGAAAAATGATTACATAAAGTGTCTCTGTATTGTCTTCTGTGTGTATTTATTATTGTTCACCGTTTCTTTTTGTAACAGTAGTCCAGGCCTATGACTCCTTGTCCTACCATGATTTTATCAAACAAATGTTATTGTTCTTTTTACTGAGTCACTTAACTAATAGTCGTGTGGATAGCAACTAGGTTGCAGAATACACAGGAGTTGTGCTGAAGGGAATGCTTCCCATGGATAGAAAGGTCATCAGTGAATTGCTGTTCAGAGGAAAGTATGCCTTTTGCAGATGACACCATTTTTTTTTTAACTAGGTGGACACACAGGGAGCGGTACCCCAAATTATTGGTCTATGTAGATTAAAGAAATGGGCATGGAAATGATAGTTTAAAGGAGAAAATGTCACTCTACATCATTGGGTACAGCCTCATTAAGAGTTTTTAGTTCTTGTGGCCATATCTCTTGTAATGAATAAATACATTAAATGGTTCAGGGAAATTAATTAATGTGGACAAAAACATGTTTATAAGTTTAGGCTATATGAGGGCTTGCTCACACAACTCCTTGCCTGGTTTTTCACTTCATTCTAAAACTTATGACGGCCTTCTTTTGCTACTTTATATGACCTGTGGTTGGAGTGCACCTTAAGCCAGTACCTAACTATTGTATTAACTAATATATCTAGTGTACACACTCACTGATGGTTGCCCAAATCTTATACATATACATACTTATAAATTAATCTAGAGCAGGTGCTAGAAAGGTATGGGGAGGTCTCACAGATACAAAAAAAAGTCACCCCAGCACTCTTGCATTAACCAGTAACTAACCATGACATATATATATAAAATCCAGAGAGATTTGTTACATACATTTGCAAATATATGAGAAGCCACCAGCCACTTACAAGGATTCTCTGTTTTGGGGCTTCTAACTATTACTCTAATAATGACCCAACTTTGGGTTATATATCATGTATTTTTAAATTGAGAGTGAAACTCACCGCATCTTGTGTGTGTCTATAAGAAAGCTGCTTTCCTGGTGAAGTGGCAATACATATGGAGATGTATCGCCTGATGATGACGCTCCAGCTGAAACAGCTGTCGGGACCATTGCTCTATTGATGAATTTATTTTGGATAGTACATGCCTACTATGGGTCGTGAGATTTTCCACCCATGATTGATAATTTTAAACTTTTTACTCATGCTGATTTGAATTGCCATATTCATACCATACCAAGGATCTGTCATTTACCCTTGCACTTTTGCACTTTTTTTTAAAGCACTTTATACACTTTTTATAGTTGATGTCTCATCTGTTGATATGTTGTGCACTTGATTAAGACTGGATTTAGTATGTACATGTTGTTGCCATGACTTTTTACAGTTATCTACTAGTAGATCTTATATATATGTGTACAAATGTGTGTGTGTGTGTGTGTGTGTGTGTGTGTACAAGACACAAAAACCAGCACTCCTAAAGTATCTTCAAAAGTGACCCAATTCCTTATTAATAGCACAATACAGTGAATTTGACAAGTACAATTCCAAAGTCACATGTTCAATCTTGTAGAAAGTTCAACATAATAGATCATAAATTAAAGAATTCAAAGTTTGTAGAAATCATACATTGCAGCCTTTAAGAACAGGTATCCTTGAGCAAAGAGAGTTTCATAGGTAAATGACCAAAATTCCACCAATAAATTGGGTCCAACTAGTTTAATAGCGACATAAGTAACCCACTAGGAGACTTGCATATTGTGCATCATTGCCGTCACCGATTATTGTTTCGGGAAGTCTGTCTTCAGGGAATTTGAGTGCATATAAATCGCACAAGCAGAGCTTTGTACAAGTGATTACTAGAAAGTCATCTATAGAGACACACACACACACACACACACACGGTAATATGGATCTCATCTGCCTTTTTTTTTTCTTGCAGAGTTCTTGCAGCTGGAAATGCCGTTCTGTGTGATCCAAACAATTCAGATGATGGGATTACTCATGTTTTTACAAACAATAATGTATTATTGCATGAAAACGGAAGAAGCTATAACACACCTTATTACTCTGTGCTGTACCTTGGACAATATCTTTTAGAGGTATGTTGCAGCCAAACATTCTGTACGAGTGACTGCTGGGTCTGGTCTGCAGCTTCACGCATCAGTGTTTTTGATATGTTAACATATTTCGTCCAGAGAACTGCACATGACCTGTAAAGGAAGAAGTCTAAATATGAGGCATTGTGCAGTATTTTAAAAAGGGTCTATAAGACAGACTTGCTTCAGTATATTTTTACATTTGTGTGAGTACCAATCTGTAATATCGTTAAACAATATCCTGATAGCTTCCCATAACTTAAAATGTCCTCCCAATGTATTGGATGAGAATGGGATGGAAAGACTGAGAATCAACTGAAGGGGGTGTGCGGTCTCTGGTACCACTGTGGACAGCCACCCCTGCATGCCAAGATTTTTCATGGGTCATGGTCCTCCTTCCACTTCTCTGGGCCTTTGTGTTGTGAGAATGGGAGACTGTGCTGCAGAACATTGATTCCCTGCACCCACTTACCTAGAACAAAATTGTAGTTTGAGATCCTTTATGCACAGAGCTTTTATGAAGTACAACATCTCATTATGGTTCCCTTATTTTTTCTTCATTGTTAACATCTGAAATATAGAGGTATGCTTAGCAGAAACTACGCATGTTTGACCATTGGAGAAATCTTTTATTCCGTGATTATTTTATAGCATAACAGCATCCTGTTTATCGATCCTTTAGGTTAGTGCTCCGCTGCTGTTATCAACACATTGGAAAGACATGGCCTTAGTCTATTTTAAATGAAAAATTTCAGATGGGGCTGATCCCATTTTTTCTTTGCCTGTTACATAGTCTGTAAGCATGCTGCCTACAATTTAGATATTGAGAATTTGATGAATTATCTATATATAAAAGGCATTCTGCTCCTCACCGTTATGCACAGTAGCGTTCACGCCATCATGCCGCTACTGCGCATGGGCTGGGAGCAGAATAGAAGCTGTCCAGATGCCCCACTGCCTCCCTCCCTTCACTATACCTCTCCATGCCCTCTTTATCCCGCCCTACCATTCATGCTCTTCCCCATTCCTCTCCCCAGGCACCGCTGTGACTCATCAAGCTTCACACCTCACTAACTGCCCCCACCCTGCACACCACTAGTGACACCATTGGAGACACATGATGGAGGATACTAGGGGGGGGGGGGGGGGGGNGGGGGGGGGGGGGTGGAGACACGATGGGGAACACCAGGGGTCTGGAGACATGGGGAATAATGGGAGGCTGCAGACACATGATGGAGATATAAGGGTTCTGGAGACACATGATGGCAATACTGGGCTGCTGATGAGACATGAAGTGATATTGGGGGTGTGTTGGAGACATGATGGAGGATACTGGGGGGCTGCAGAGACATGACGGGGAACACTGGGAGCTGCAGAGACATGACGGGGAACACTGGGAGCTGGAGAGACATGACGGGGAACACTGGGAGCTGGAGAGACATGATGGGGAACACTGGGGTGCTGAAGAAACACGAAGGCATTTTGGGGGATTGGAGACATGGAGGATACTGGGGGCCGCAGAGACAATGGGAAATACTGGGAGCTTGAACTACGTGTGGAACACTGGGAGTTGGAGAAACATGATTGGGAGCTGGAGAGACATGCTGGGGAACACCGGGAGCTGGAGAAACAATGGGGAACACCGGGAGCTGGAGAGACATGATGGGGACACTGGGAGCTGGAGAGAGATGATGGGGTACACTGGAAGCTGGAGAGACATGATGGGGTACACTGGGAGCTGGAGAGACATGATGGTGAATACTGGGAACTGGAATGACATGATGGTGAATACTGGGAGCTGGAATTACGTGTGGAACACTGAGAGCTGGAGAGACATGATTAGGAACACCGGGAGCTGGAGAGACATGATGGGGAAACTGGGAGCTAGAGAGACATGATGGTGAATACTGGGAACTGCAATGACATGATGGTGAATACTGGGAGCTGGAGAGACATGATGGTGAATACTGGGAGCTGGAGAGATGATGGGGAACACGGGTGCTGAAGAAACATGAAGGCATTTTGGGGGGGTTGGAGACATGGAGGATACTGGGGGCCGCAGAGACAATGGGAAATACTGGGAGCTGGAGAGACATGATTGTAAATACTGGGAGCTTGAATCACGCGTGGAACATTGGGAGCTGGAGAGACATGATGGGGAACACTGGGAGCTGGAGAGACATGATGGGGAAAACACTGGGAGCTGGAGAGACATGATGGGAAACACCTGGAGCTGGAGAGACATGATGGGGAACACCTGGAGCTGGAGAGACATGAAGGGGTACACTGGGAGCTGGAGAGACATGATGGGGAACACTGGGAGCGGGAGAGACATGATGGGGAACACTGGGAGCGGGAGAGACATGATGGGCAACACTGGGAGCGGGAGAGACATGATGGGGAACACTGGGAGCTGGAGAGACATGATGGGAAAACACTTGGAGCTGGAGAGAGATGATGGGGAACACCTGGAGCTGGAGAGACATGATGGGGAACACCTGGAGCTGGAGAGACATGATGGGGTACACTGGGAGCTGGAGAGACATGATGAGGACCACCGGGAGCTGGAGAGACATGATGGGGACCACCGGGAGCTGGAGAGACATGATGGGGAACACCGGTAGCTGGAGAGACATGATGGGGAACACCGGGAGCTGGAGAGACATGATGGAGAATACTAAGAAGTGAATGACATGAATTGGAAATTGTGGGAGGTTGGGGACACATGGGGTAGATCCAGACCTAAGTTGTTTTTAAGTTTGTTGGTGTAATATATTTACGCTATCATAAGTACTATGCACTCCCCTAGGCACTCCTCTCGCTTGTATGTAGTTTACTCGATTTACGTTTGCCCAACCCTGCCTTAACTTTTCCAAGCGTAAGTGCGGACGTACGTAACGGCCTAACCCGGCCCAGTCTGTGCTATTTAAATGCCTCCCTCAGCCTACAAAGCATATTTCCAGGTGTCTTATGGCTGACACGCCCTTTAGTTCGTATTTACGCTGAAGTTACTTACGATCAGAGTTGCGTTGCGTAACATCTTCCGCGCGCATGTGCAGTACATACAAATTGACGATTTTAGGACCGCGTCTAGCATAAAAACGCTAGTGTACGTAGCTCAGGACCTGGCCCATGGTGAGGAATACTGGGATGCTGGAGAGAAGCGAATGAGGAATCTTTTTCTCTTCTTTATGACGGGCTTTAGACTAGTTAGAATATAACTGACATTTGCGTTTTTCTCTGCCACTCTCCTTTATAATGCCAGGTATTACCATAAATGTAGTTTGTTCCATGTTCAGTGCAGCATGTTTTTCAGTTTTAAATATACACATTTTTTTTTCTCCTAACACTGTTTTACACCTATATTGTATGTCCTGTATGTGTTTTGTGTGTCATTGTCCATATGTTTACATAAAAGTTACAAAAGATATGTTTGTTTTGAGCGTTAGATTCAGAGAATACAAGCACACAAGTCTGAATCTAAGAAATGGGCAAATGTTTTGTAGGCGCTTTTACTTACTTTTTTCTGTTTGCAAGTTTTTTTCCCCCTAGTTTTAATTTCTCCACTTTATTTCAATTTTATGAAAAAGCAGCATGGTGAAGAAGCCACTTTAACCGCAGGAAGCATAGACACTCATTTTGTTAACGGCATAAAGCTTATTTTATTTCATTACAAATTCAAAACAGAAAAATTGTGCTTCTGCCTGGATTACGATGCATAGCAATGTCTTACAACTAGTATCTATGAAGTGACTTATTCTACAGTGTATGCTTTTTATTACTAGGATTTAGCCTCAAATTGCAGGCTTTTGTAGAACCTTTAAAAACTAAAGTTCCTATGTTTTGGTTTTGTGTGGTGGTTGTACTTATTTTTTTCAAAATAAAGTCCCATAGTAGGAACATTTCTATAATCTCTTGCGTTCATTATATCACTTATTACGCTAATCATATAATTTCAGGGCTAGAACACAGGTGAGTGTGTGTACACATTGCCAGAGACCAGGCACAAATGATTCCACAGTGATTCTTAAAATTGTCAAATGACAATTATGTTGTGATTACTGCGCAGCAAGTGGTTGTATTAATACATGTTAAAATTGCATGTTATATGGTCTTAATCAAAGTAAAGTCTCACCTTAGTACTGTAGAAGATATCCAAAGTACAGTCTTTGTTCTAGTTAAAAGCATTAGAGCATTTGTGTGGAAATTAATGTACTACATAGGGCCGTGATTAGCAGAAGATCTGCAAGTGGTGATAAGATATTTAATACATCTATTAATTCCTTCTTTTTTTTTTTTTATTATTATTTTTTTCTAACCATAGTAAAAAGGAAAGGAATTTAGTGCAATTGGTAATAGCATATTCATGCAATTTAATGAAATAAAGTCATATTCAATCTACCTAATTTAAATGTAAGCCTAAATGTAGGTTCTCCTGACGTAGTGTTATGGAGAGGTTTACATGAGCTTTGTGCACTTTATGACAACAACAATATTATTTCTATTTAAGTGAAAACATTCTTTTGGAAATTGAGTTTGATAACATTTCTGAAAACCTCTTACTTGTGTTTAACCAGAGAATGAAATAATTTAACAGAAATAGCAGTTCCATTAATTAGATTTAACACTTTTACAGGTTCCAATTGAAAATGCACCAGGAGATCTGACTGATGAACAAATTGCAAACTTAAAGTCCTCAATATGGAAACAGTTTTGTGTGGCCCAGGTAGGTCTGGAGGGTTTGCAGGTTGGAGAGAAAAATACCATCTTTCTTCTATATATTGAAGTAGGAGTGAAACGTGTATTTTGCTGTATAGATTAATGTTGTGTCTTGCATGCACTGTCAAAGCTGTTCTTGTAGTCAGACAATTATAACTTGGTTTTATCTTCATTACATTTATGGTAACGCATCACCTAGTTTAAAAGAGTTAATCATTAAAGCTCTTGATCGGGGGGAGATGGTCTAGGTATATTTCCTCCCTCTGCTACATTTTCACATTTTCACTCATTTGAAGCATGTGCAACCTGCTGTGTTCAGCAGATCAGAGAAAGTTACACTTGCAGCTATAATTATTTCATTTTATGAATTAATCTGGCAACCTTTTAACTGGTTGAACATGCCATTATGTGCTAGTGATGTAACTAAAAGAGTTTCTGATGCCTTGCTGAAATAAAAATCCATCCATTCAGTCAATCTATTATTTATATGCAGCATGAACCACAGAGTTAAATATAAGATAGATGCCTATACATAGCCTTACGAGATATTTATTGACACCCTTTCCACAGAGGTGTATGAAGTTTGACATTTGTATTGATGTCACAAAAATCTTCTGTAGACTAAACAAGAGCAAGATGAGGCCCTAATCTCTGATAAAGGAGGTATCCCTGCTCTTATCATTTCTTAATAACCTTATACAAAAACACATTAAACATAAAGAGCCAGCAGCAATCGTTATATGTGCTGTGAGGATAATAATGCAGTGATTCTTATAGCATGTAGCAACATTTAATTCATTCTCTTAAAGTATTGAGGACAATGATAAAAAAAAAACAACCTTAAATATTTTTTTCAGGCTTGCCAACATAAATGTGCAGAAAAACACAATGACTGTCCTAAAAGAGATAAGGTAAGAAACTCTTTTTATTTTATAAGATTTTATTTTATTTATTTATATTTAATATCTCTTCCCCAAATAGAGACCACATATGTTGTATCTGAGGTTTTATGAATAGGTGCTTTTATTTCCTTAGTGTGTGTGTTAAAACCTTGAGTTGCAGCAGTGTAAGTTGAGCACATCTGTGATGGCAGAACAGAACTGGTCTAAGTTGTAGTGGTGTAGGATTTGTACTGCTTGGAAGTGTCCTGGAAAGTGAGTGTCTTCCTCCCATAGATGTTCCAGTGGCCCTCCTCTTCAGGTCCACATCTTTACCCATTCTGGAGGCAGAAGTGCTTGAACTTACCAGGGGTGGGGTAATCTTTTTAAAAGCCCTCTATGTGGTGACAGGAATTTCTTTACACTTTATCGGCAAGCTGGGTAGCTAAGGCCATGGAAAAGTGGTCAGAGATGTTTATTCAGGGGCTACAATTGCAGAGTCCCATGAAGAATCTAATTCGGTTAACTGAGACTTTGTGTGATCTGTAGTAACCAGTAGGGTTTTTTGGATGGATTCTTGTATGTAGAAATGGTTCCAAGTGCTTGCTAGAGACTTTTCTCTATGATGGCACAGTCTTGTTTGTACCAGTGTTGGATAGAATATTTTTTCAGGCCTTTCTTCCAGTTAACATACCAGGGCTAGAGAGGTGTTTAGTAGGTCATTATTTCAGTTCCAGGTAACCAGAAGGGGTTGGGATTCTACTGCAACCCCTTCTTGTTTGGACAGTTGCCAGGTTTTCAGTTGCATATTAACCTAAAAAGCTTGAATTTCAGTATTTATGTTCCCACATCCAAGATGGACTCTCTTCGGTCGGTTATTAATGGTATGACAAGTTAGTTTTTTTTCTAATTTTATTAAGGCATGAATATACAGGATATTTAACAGTAGACCCATCTTGGTGTATTATAGCAGGATAATACATATATAGTTATGAAATACATGGTAGAAATGCAAATAGGTAAGGGTCGGCAAGATGGAGTTTAATGTAGG
>WWET01000166.1:306417-343825 GCA_011038615.1 Limnodynastes dumerilii | reverse complement strand
TTTATTTATATTTAATATTTCTTCCCCCATTAGAGACCACATATGTTGTATCTGAGGTTGTCTCAAGTCTTTCTTCTAACTAATTTTATGAATAGGTGCTTTTATTTCCTTAGTGTGTGTGTTAAAACCTTGAGTTGCAGCAGTGTAAGTTGAGCACATCTGTGATGGCAGAACAGAACTGGTCTAAGTTGTAGTGGTGTAGGATTTGTACTGCTTGGAAGTGTCCTGGAAAGTGAGTGTCTTCCTCCCATAGATGTTCCAGTGGCCCTCCTCTTCAGGTCCACATCTTTACCCATTCTGGAGGCAGAAGTGCTTGAACTTACCAGGGGTGGGGTAATCTTTTTAAAAGCCCTCTATGTGGTGACAGGAATTTCTTTACACTTTATCGGCAAGCTGGGTAGCTAAGGCCATGGAAAAGTGGTCAGAGATGTTTATTCAGGGGCTACAATTGCAGAGTCCCATGAATAATCTCATTCGGTTAGCTGAGACTTTGTGTGATCTGTAGTAACCAGTAGGGTTTTTTGGATGGATTCTTGTACGTAGAAATGGTTCCAAGTGCTTGCTAGATACTTTTCTCTATGATGGCACAGTCTTGCACCAGTGTTGGATAGAATATTTTTTCAGGCCTTTCTTCCAGTTAACATACCAAGGCTAGAGAGGTGTTTGGTAGGTCATTATTTCAGTTCCAGGTAACCAGAAGGGGTTGGGATTCTACTGCAACCCCTTCTTGTTTGGACAGTTGCCAGGTTTTCAGTTGCATATTAACCTAAAAAGCTTGAATTTCAGTATTTATGTTCCCACATCCAAGATGGACTCTCTTCGGTCGGTTATTAATGGTATGACAAGTTAGTTTTTTTTCTAATTTTATTAAGGCATGAATATACAGGATATTTAACAGTAGACCCATCTTGGTGTATTATAGCAGGATAATACATATATAGTTATGAAATACATGGTAGAAATGCAAATAGGTAAGGGTCGGCAAGATGGAGTTTAATGTAGGGGTCCACTGTGAAGGGGGTTGGTGGTCATGTTACAGGGGAGGGTTAGATGTGCATTAGGAGGGAGAAGTAGAAAGGGGTTATGCACAGCGCAGGATATAGCCTGGACATGAGGGAACACTGATGAAGCCATGGGACCCAGATTTGGGGAAACTTTTTATTTTGTCCACCAAACATTTTGCTGCCAAGAGAATATGGGCAGCTAATTTTCTAAATGCACTATCTAAGATCCCTAATGGGAGGCAGAGCAGGGAGACCCAGGGGTATTTGTGAACATGGACTGCATATGGAACAGGTGGCTTCTGCTTCTCTAATGGCCTCCTCCAGGGAAGGGCCCAGGTCTCTCTCCCACTCCCTCTCATGTTTGTGTCCAAACTCCAGTGTAGAGGCCAGGAGCACTGCAAGGACACAAGAATTGTTTGAGTGGAATTGTTTGAGCGGGAAATTTAGCTCTCCTTTCCTCTAAAGAGAAGGACGACTGTTCAAATGATTGTGAACTGAACACCAGAACCAGAAGAAAGCCACCACAGCAAAAGGGTTGAGAGATACCCATCAGAAAATCCAGGTTATCCCAGAGAGGAAGGATAGAAAGAGACAAGGACAAGCTTTTAGTTGGCAGTTGGACAGCAGATACTGAGGCCACCTGTCTAGAGGGCCCATTAAAAGTATTTATTAATTGTTAGGGCCCAGGCAAACTGATTTAATAGTGAATACCAAATAATATTGTTTTTAGTGGATTTGATAACCGCTGCCAACATTTAAAATGGGCAAAAGTAGAAAAAAATAAAGGTAATGTATGCACCCTGTTGTACAAGCCTTGTGAAGAAAAAAATATACATATCCCATGTTTCCATGTCTAGTTACTTTCAACACTCACACAGATGTGTGGATTAAGGGGGGATCCGGTATTGAATCCCTGCTGACGATGCATTCTTTCCATAGAGCGTAACAGATTATCCGCTAGGATAACAAAAAAAGGAACGTGGATATCCTGGAATCTGTGTAGATGGAGGATAAGATGTAGTGGTTTAAATTGGTGTAAAGCGATTTACTAAGTTCATATTAGTTGGCAGAAGTCTTTAAAGTGAAGCCACCTATGCCATGCTAATAAGAGTTTGGTATAGCTTTTTTGGGCTGAAGCATATTTATGTTAAATGATGACTTTTGGAGTGGGTCACATGTATGAGAAAATATGATTGTTCATCCATTGGCAGGTTTTTGAATATGCTTTAACAAAATGAAATGCTTCATGTTGGGTGACCTGCTCTCCTCCGCAATGTGGCCTTGAAAAGCTGTATATCTGCTTTGATGCATGCTAGTATCTGATCAATAACCGGGTTGGAATGTGCACCCAAGTCTGTGTATGTGCTTAAAGTCATGTCTAATTATTTCAAGTGAAATGCCCGTGTTCTGTGTCGTAAAACAATGCGGGGATAATAGAATATATAAATGAAAGCTGCCACCAAGCTAACATACTCAGTATGTAAATCGTCAAAACAAAAGATTATTGCTTCTTACTTTAGAGACTCTGCCAGAAGCTCATAAACACCTCACAGGGACATCAAAGACTTTGTGTGAACAAAAACTAAATATCAAAGGAATCAGTCCCAAATAGGCTGCTACTCTTAAATGCACGCAGTATACATCAGCTGCAAGTAACAGGATTTCATGGGAACTATCATAGCTATGAAAAACATTGATTATGTTCTCAGACTTGCTTTGAGGGGAGATAGCAGATGTTTGTAGGTGAGCATGCGTGCAATGGGTTTTTTAAATTTGTCTCTTTTTTTTTTTCTTCTTTTTTCCTGTCTTCTAACTCTTTCTACTATGAGCTTTATCACACATTATTCCTGATATATGTATAATGGTTATAGCTATAAAAAATATTTTAAAAGCATAAGAAGCCAAACACGTGTTAGAAACATTTTCAATAGTTAAGTCATTGACACATGTTAAGCTTATGATGCTTTTGCTCTGTGTGCTTAGGAATTCTTTTTATTAGTTGGTGAAGAGGCTAGATAGCAGTCCTTTTACCTGTGTGATTTACATTGCTATATGGTGCCCATATTGTGACCTGTAATCATGTGTAGCATTCTGCCCCCACAAAGTGCAATTAACTACCAATAAACCATTCCATTGAGCACTGACTCCATCTTAAACCTATATTTAATAATATTCTGCTCCACTTTAATAGTAATTGGTTAATAACTAGATCAAAGCTAAGGTAAGACTAAGCTTTTTATTGGAAGTGAATAATGGTCTTTTATGCAGGTGATAGTTTGATTTAAAATCTTGTTTCTCTTTTGTATGAAGCTGCCTGTTAATTACCAAGCATTGATAATTGACTTTAATGTAAAAGGTATAAAGATAAGGATAGCATGTATGGCATAAGCAGTCTTTAAGAATGGAGCCAGATAAATGGTGCCTTTTTAAGGAGTTTTGACTCACTGGACACTTCACAAAGCTCTTTTTCTTAGTTTATTTTTGTAGTATTATAGATAACCAATGATCATATCACAGACTTACAACAGGCTCCCCTTGCTTGCATGGAATTCCGTGTACAGGACCTGACTTTAACCCGTGGGGATGAAACTGAAGTATGGCTAGCATGACTATAACACCATTACTGTAAACTTAAATAATAGACCCTCCCATTCCAGACTGCAATCTCCCATACTATCGTAACATGGGGGGAATGTGATTGTGCGAATAATATTAAAATGGCAGCACACACACTGGTCCCGGTCCAGATCCAAATACGCACATTTGGTGTATATACTCACATTTGAATTGCGAGCATATATACCACGTAGGGTATGACCATACTGAATTTAGGCTGTAATCAGATACATGTCCATATATGCAGCGCATGGGCAGTGTAGTATACTGTATTTGAAGCTGGTGTGTGTGTGTGTGTGTGTGTGTGTGTGTGTGTGTGTTGAAATCTAAAGAAGAGTGGCTGTAATAGGTTGTTTTCCTCCAGGACTAGGACATGACCTGGAGAAGGTGCAAATGTTTTAACATAAGCAGACCTTTGTTGTGTCTACATTCTGACCAGGAGCAGGTGCACTTGCATGCCCGTACTGTACATTGCCTATGTCCCTCCACCCAATCCCTCCTTCAACACACCCCTCAGCGCGCAAGTTCCAGACGCCAGGATTGCGTTGTGATCTGAATCAGCAATTGCTTTAAGGTTCTGCACATGAGCAACCCTAAAAACTCACACTGGCTGGCGTATTCTATGATCTGGATCAGGTGTGCAGCATGCAAAACATAGGTGTTTTCCAATCCCAGCGATCGATAATCGCCCATTTTTGCGGGAGTCTAGCTCCAGTCCATATACATATGAGAACGTCAAGATAGTGATAGGAGTCATCCCCAAGTGTATTGTTGAAGTATACCATTGTATAACAATTATATCATTACTGCACCTTCCATTGTTAGATTTTTCCCCATTGAATGTTTTTCAATTGTATTTAGTCTTGGAATTTGGGGGCCAGATTTACTAAGCTGCGGGTTTGGAAAAGTGGAGATGTTGCCCATAGCAACCAATCAGATTCTAGATAATATTCTCTAGAATGTAATGGGAAAGTGAGAGCTAAAATCTGATGGTTTTTTTTTTTTATATTCCTATATTTTACAGCTATCTAAATCACATGAAAATATTTTCAACAGTCCATTTTTGCAAATGTAATAAAGAGTATCATTGGAAATTACGTGCAGCGCCTTTATTATTATTATTATTATTATGCTGCTCACCAAACCATTTACTGCTTTCAGGTGAAAAATTTTGAAATTGGTCGCGCGAGTTTGAACAGAATTGAAGAACTGATTGAAGGCCAGTTCTTCACAGAAGCATTTGGGGAAATGGAACACTTTCCTTCCTTTCTCTTTCCTCAGCGATTTTTCACATTGCTACTAAAGCACTTCATGCAGGTAAAGTGATTTTTAAGTTTGTTTGCTAATATTTGTTCAGCATAATGTAGTTGAGTAGCCACAACATTGGCACCATTTTCTGAATCGCTGCTATGATGATATTTTAATATAAATAATATTGCATTACTTTTATATGACCAGTTGATACTTTGTAGATTAACCAGAAAGTGGCTGAAAAATGTAATCCCATTTGTACTAAATAGCCCTAAAATTATACCTTATATGTGTTTTTGCAATAATTTATTAAATTTATTCTTTTATTTATTTATGAACAGGTTTTTATATATTGCTATCAGATTACGTAGCCCTTTACAGATGCATAAAAGGGATTTGTACGTCACTTACCACAACTCCATTACGTAACATCTGCCTTTTACCTTTATATCTACCAGTCTGCACATTTGTTTCCTTTAACTCTAAAATGTTGAATTTAAAAGCCTTTCCTTAAGCAGGATACACACAGGGTACACACTGGGGTGTTTTTCAGAAGATAAACACAATCATAAGACCGTGTCACCAGATATCTTGTACCAGTGTGTGTTATCCAAAGAGCTCCTAATAAGCACAGTACACACTTGCAAAAAGCAGAAGATATCTTTCCATCTTTCATCTGGCAAATGAGGAGCTCCAAAAGATTTATCACCATCTTTGGGCAGCACACCGGCAAGATATCTGGTGAAACGGTCTTTGGATTGTGTGATCCTAAAGTTTATTTTTGAAAAAGCCCAATTGTGTACCCAGCCTTAAATCTCCCCCGAATTAGAATTTCCTTTAATAATAGAAGAGTGGATGTTCGGTATATTTACTTCTTATTTGCTTCTAAGTGGAATTGGCTGTTTCTAGGTAGTATTGGATCTCTGTCATTGGTAAAATCTAGATAAATTTCTGTATGAAAGCAAATATGTCATAAAGTAGTTGTGTGTATGAACATTGTTGGGGGTTCTGAAATGTTCTTTTTATATTTTTCTAACAGGGAAACGTAGATATCAACCATTATGGCCGTTTTATTGGTGTATTTTGTAACCTCCTGCATTATCATCCTCCATGGGAATCCAGTTACATGATGCAGTACTACTTTAATGTTCTTCAGTGTCCTGTTTGCAAGAAGGGAATGTGGTCTTTTATTGAAAATATTATACGGTAAGTGTAATTTTAAGCCAATGTTTTCTCTTTGAATGTGTATGGGAATTGTTGATGCTTGTTCAATATATATTGCAGTTATGATTGTGCATTTTCATCCTGTTTGTAGGTGTTTTCTTGAGGACAGATTCTGCTTATGCCACAAAACCATTGATCTGGAAATTGATGCAAATAAAAGAAGAAAAACTGTTGCAACAATCCTCAAATTTGTGGCCAATGTGATGCAAGAAGAGGCAAAAGCATTGAGCAGAAAGTAATATTTATTTTTCTTTGGTTTTTTTTTTAACTTATTAATTGATATTTAATATGATAATAATTACAATGCTTATTTGTTAAAATAATAACAAAATTGGCATACAACATACAAATAGTTTCTTACGAAAACACAAAAAGCACTTGCACAAAGAAACCTTCAGGGTCGGAACACACCAGAAATATTGAATGTCTCCTAAGTTAAAAGATCCCAGGAAGTGAAAAATTTTTGTATCTATAGCTACACATTTAAAGCCAAAAAATGCCATACCATAAATCACAAAATAGAACTAGGCCAAAGCAATAAAAGAAGATGCCAGTCAGGGTCAAAAGGCTAATTCATATTTCTTAAATCCTTGTTTATATACAAGATATTGACTCTTGTTAAGACAATGTTGAAAAAAAATATAAATGGACTTTATTGGCACATTTTGTTACATAATAAAGATGATACATATTCATTAAGAAGAAAACCTATGAAAAATATGAGAAAAAAACTAAATGAATGAATAAAACATTTCCGTTGTAAAAGTTCACAGATTCTTGTCCTTTAGCTGTGTAAATTCTTTCATATTTTCTTTTTTCTTTTCTTTTTTTCTTTTTTTTTCTTTTTCTTTATTAAGACAAAGCAATGCATACTATTTTTCTTTGTTTATCGTGGCAAAAATGTATTGTGATTTTTTTTCTCAAACAGGTTTAAATTTCCTTTTTAAACAAATTAATATGCTATGTAATCTCTTTATTTTGAACACCAACAATACAAAAGGGCATCAATAAACCCAAACCGATACAGGTATTTTACAATTTGAGTTCACGTGGTGCTCAAACACAAATAATTGGCCAAAAAATAAGAAAAAACATTTATAAGATATTGCAAGCGATGTTGTTGTTATAACACTGAACAACCAACAACACTTAAAATACTAATAAATTGCAATATTTTCTATTAAAATCTTTTCATAAGTCAAATGCTATTTATTGTAAAGTAGGTTTCTCATCCCTCACTCTCCTTAACTTTTTGCTGCCACATTTAAATGTATATCTGTTTTAAGTACTTTGTGGTTATTGTTCATTGTTTTGATACAAAAGAGATAATACTGATCAACATTTATAAGGAGAGTATGGGACTTGCTTAATCTGCTATCCAGTGTTGTAGCCCTATTGCTTACAAAAACAAAGCTATGATAAAAAATGTCAGTGTGCCAGCTATTTTATGTAACTTACTTTGGGAAGTCTTGGGAGCTCTTCTTTTTCTATAGTATTAAAGACATTGGGGTGGATCCAGAACTATGTCCGTCTTTTAGACTGCATATACGCAATCTACGTATCGAAACGATACGCAGATTACGTACAATAGCTACTACGCATGCACAGTAGCTATTGTTTATTGAATTACGTCCGTCTATGGAAGACGGACGTAGTTCTGGATCTGGCCCATTGTTTTTGTGAGGGAAGTGGAGGTGGGCTTTACTGTGGCGGTTCCCTTGTTTCCTAGTAACTCACTGCTCTTAGGTGAGACTGCTATTTATTAGAATACATAACTATGTGTATGATTAAAACAATCAAACAAGATTTCTATCATTATTTTTGATTGATGGCGTTAGTAGTGCAGATAGTCATGTCTTGGTAGTGTTCGGTTTTCACCCTTTACCATCAACTCCAAAAATTAATATAATACCAATCTAATAGGGATTTTAAGCATGTGTGTATGGCGGTATTGATCCTGCCAATGTCTGGAATTGTATTTAAGGTAAATTTTTCCAGATGTAGTTCTCCTGGAAAATCCTGTCTCTGAAGTATCATTAATGCATGACTGGGATTATATTTAGTGACCATGGGCCTGATCCAGACCTACGCTCGGATTCGTTTTACGGTGTTCGTAAGCGTAAAAAGGGCCATTTGTACTTACTGCACATGGGGAGTGCATCGTAGGCACGCTGGCGTAAATGCGCTACGCATAAGAGCGTTTTATGAGCGCCCCATGACACAAAGTTTATTGTTGGCAAGCTAAAATTATGCATGACCAAGTGCTCTGATTGGAGTGATCCAAATCCTGTAACACTTCAATATGTCCAATAAGGAAAGTCATGTTTCATATATAGGGCTAGTGTAATCACCTTAGTACCCAGTGGCAAACACAGGATTTTGAAAGGGGGGTTTCCAATGTATGTAATACGTGTGGGTTATATTGGCATACCTCTCAACATTTTGGAGCCCAAAAATGGGACAAATAAGCTCCGCCCTATCCTGTCCCCTTTGTCATGCCGCACGGGGCAAAAATTAAAATAATAATTTTAAAAAAAACACCCTGCCTCCAGTGTAGCCCACTTATCGGGACAAACTGGAAGGCAGTCGGGACAGTCAAATGAAATCGGTACTGTCCCGCTGGGCTCAGGATCAGGATAGCTTGGAAGTATGTACTAGGGGTCTGGACATGGTACACACATGTCAATCCCAGACCCACAATATACCCCATGTAAAACTAAAATTACCCCTAGTCTGCGAGTGTGTGTGTGTATTTAAGGGAATTAGTCTATAATGCGGCAGAGGTTGAAGGACAAAATGACAATACTGATAATATGGTCGTACTATCTGACTGCCAAGACATCTAAGACATACATTACTGCTCTCTGTGAAAGCAGGATGTTTATAATGTAGATTTAAAAATAATAACAATTCTACCTTAAGGAATTGCATTGGTTATTGGCTGTAACAAGTCCTGTTTTTGAGATGCTTCCCTATTGCAGTACAGGCCATTACCATCTTCCTCTATGTCGGTCTTCCCCATGCCCTTTTTGTGGCAGCAATGAAGCCACGCCTATTTTTGGGGCATTTTTTTTATAAAAAAAAATGTTTAGTGTGTGTGGGGGAGGGGGACATAAGGAGAAAATAAGGAGAGGTAAGGAAGTGGACTACTGGTGCGAGCGGAGGAGAGTGGGAAGGAAGAGAAGGGATAGATGAAGGATGCAGTGTGGATGGAGAGGTAGGCTTTCCTGAACAGGTTTGTTTTGAGTGAACGCTTGAAGACCTGCAGTGTGGGGGAGAGTCTGACTGAAGAAGGAAGGTCATTCCAGTGCAGAGGTGCAGCACGGGAAAAGCCCTGGATACGGGCATGAGATGTGGTGATCAGTAAAGAGGTCAGACAGCGCTTTTTAGCAGAATGGAGAGGGCAGGAAGGGGTGTGCATGTTGATGAGGGAAGAGAGGTAGGGAGCAGTGGATGAATAGATGGTCTTAAATGTAAGGGTAAGGAGTTTAAAGAGAGGTCTGAAGCGGACAGGAAGCCAGTGGAGGGTTTGACATAAAGGAGAGGGGAGAGGCCCGAGGTAGAGCGGTGTGAGAGGAAGATGAGCCTGGAAGCAGCATTGAGTGTAGATTGAAGGGGGACAAGACGGGTGAGCGGGAGACCTATGAGGAGGAGGTTATAGTAGTCCAGGCGTGATATGATTATGAGTGGATAGGGGTTTTAGTAGCTTCTTTGGTGAGGAAGGATGGATGCGTGCAATGAATGAGAGAGGGCACGGATGTGTGATATAAAGGCAAGTGAGGAGTCAAGGATGACACTTAGGCAGCGAACTTGAGGGGATGAGGAGACAGAGGTATCATATATCTATTGCCTTGTTGGACTTGTAAATAGGCTTTACCAAGTCTGAAGAGCGCATCTACTGCAACCCTACTCTATCATAATAAACAGAAGGAGCTCTGTTTGAATTGCCACTGTGATCATTCAATATAAAGTGGTTCGAACCGTATTGTAACTATCAGTTAACTCATCTCCCTAATTTTTGTTTTGCCCTCTCGCTTTAGACTTTGTGAATGTCCAGATTTTTCAGCTAGAACTTTGCTTCCTTCATTTATTGTCGGAGTCTTTTGGCCTGAAACCAGGACCATGGTCCTTTTAACCAAGAATATGTGTGCCTTGACAGATCTTGTAATACAGTGTCAAAAGAAGATGGGTTGCCTAGATGTAAGTAACATAACCCTTTTATTATTCATAAACTTTAACTTACCTGGATCCCTGATTCTGACACAACTGTGCCTCCTTCTTCTTGAACGAATTACTAGAGACTATCTGCATAAAACAGCAGTTTAAATCTACTTTCCAATATTAAAGTATTTTAGAAGGTTTATTGCGGATTTCCTTTACTATAGCGATAATTGAACAGTGCAGGGACCTTAAGTTGCCAATATCATGCAGAGACAGCTTCTGCTTTTTTGTAGCCATTAAAATGACAGTAGGCTTTTTTAATACAAAACATTCATATCTACTAGGCAGACAAACCTTCTTCCCTTGTGTTGTCTTCTTGTATTGATTATATTTTTTTATATCTTTTGTGTATGTATGTGTATTTAATGTTTTTTTTTTTTCTCCTTTATGGCTTTGTTGGTAAGTAAATGTTATCTATAGATGACATGTAAGGGCTTATAGATTGTTAACCTTTTAGCATTACCTGGTGCCAGTCCTTTAGACCCTTTTGTAGCAGTGTCCCCCAGAACAATTAGACAAATAGTTTTTATGGTGAGCACAAATTTTGTTTTATATGGCATCTAAATATTGTATACTGTGTTTATTAAATGCATCATTACATGTTTTGTTTTTATTTATTTTGTCAGTTTATTTTTTTACATTTATATTTGTAATAGGTATTGTCCCAAGAAATGACAGCCCACTTGAATGGGATGCTTGCTGCTGTTATAGAATATTGGATACTACTTGGCTTTTATCTAAACAAAAATTTGCTTAATCAAGTGGCCAGGGATTTTGTATTCTACATCTGTGTTTCATGTGCAGGTATTGTAATGGTATAGGCATAATATTAGCATTATTTCCTCAATGATAGCCTGCAACTGTTTTTTTTTTGTTGTTTTTTTTGTTTTTTTTTTATTTCCCCTCTCTTCTTTCCTCCTTATTTTTCTTCCATCTTTTTCTTTATTCTTCCATCTTTATTTCTTCTTCTCCTTTTCTTCTTTCCTTCCACTGTGGAGCACAGCATATTCAATTTAATCTGCCCTTACAAGTCTAAGTTTACCAAGATGTGCTACAATTGTTAGAGGTTAAGAATGGTAACCTGTAATGTATGCAATTTTGTTGCAGAACTCACAATACAAGAAAAAAAACAGCTCATTTGTTGTATAGCCTCTAATTGGCTTCAGATGTTCATCGCAGAGGCAATGTTTACAACCCGCTATATTGAAAGCAATGCTAAAATGCCGCCAGAACTATTATCTTTACATAAACTAGTAAGTACCATTGTATTAATACTTTTACATTCACTTTGTCTTAAGTTGGCCATACACTGGGTCGATTATCGATCCCAGCAGGGCGTGTCCTGATAAACAGGGCAATTTCCCACTAAGTTAATGTCCCGTTATCTGCACCATACACATCTTCTAACTAGAGCGATATATTTCCCGATCATCCGATAACTGGATGATCGAGCAGATAATCGCTTCAGTGTATGGCCAGCTTTAGTCTTCTAAATGGAATTAGAAATTTAATCCAAGCACAAACATTGATTGCTAAGAAATTGTAAGTAGTGAAAATATGATTGTGTATAGCAGTTACAATGGAGCTGAATTGTACTTTGTTCATGCAATATTTCATTTACACGGTGCAAACAGGCTATGCCATATTCTATAGCTATCAAGGCATGCTAGCCCTCCTGGCTGTGTTGTGATAGCCAAAGCCCATCTTCTAATGTCCCTAATAAATTTAAATATATACATATACATTGTGTCCCAAGCATTCCTGTTTCCCTTTTTATTCCGCAGCCAATCCACTGGAATCTTCCTCTTTACCAATGCAGGTTTTCTTGGGGATAGCAAAACACATGTTATACAATACAACTTTGACTGTAAGCCTGTGATGCAATTAATAGAAGTTGAGGTACAGATCTATATAAAATAGAGCTGTACTCACAGAAAAACACAAGACATTGCAATACTCTGGCTGATTCATCCTCCAAACCTCTACTGATTAAAT
This sequence comes from Limnodynastes dumerilii, assembly GCA_011038615.1. Taxonomy (NCBI): domain Eukaryota; kingdom Metazoa; phylum Chordata; class Amphibia; order Anura; family Limnodynastidae; genus Limnodynastes; species Limnodynastes dumerilii. Next base: position 331,514 of record WWET01000166.1, on the reverse strand, counting down.
CTGACGACTTTACTATAGGAGAAAATTGCTGGCAATGTACAGCAGTTAAGAAACAGGGATCCCTAGATCCTAGAATAATGCTAATATCTCAAGCAGCGGACACGAGGAGTGTGCATTAATAACAAACCATTCCCAATAGACTCGATCGATATACTAAGCTGTGCATTTATTGCACAACACTACTCACTCATGGATAATATTAAAAGGGGAGGGAATTACTGAACTGGCCTTCATAGATTCAAGTTCATCAGGCTCTATACCAATGGATTGGGGTGTAGCAGATGCACTATCGTTGTTTAAAAAGGGAACAATATCACAACCGGGTAATTATAGACCTGTAAGTCTGACATCAATAGTTTGGAAACTGCTGGAAGGTATATTAAGGGATAAAATTCTGGATTACTTGGTGTGCATTAAGATTATTAGTGGGAATCAGCATGGATTTGTGAATGTAGTGCAGTAGATGTGGTCTACTTAGATTTTGCAAAAGCCTTTGATACAGTGCCACACTGGAGATTGCTCCACAAAATAAGAGAACTGGGTCTGGGAAATAACATTTGTACTTGGCTCAAAAATTGGTTGGAGAATAGGGAGCAGAGAGTTGTGATAAATGGAACATTTTTAAATTGGTTAATAGTGTACCTCAAGGTTCTGTGCTGGGACCACACCTATTTAATATATTTATTAATGACTTCTGTGATGGTTTAGAGAGCAAAGTTTCCATTTTTGCAGATGACACTAAACTATGCAAGGTAATAGAAAATGAGCAAGATGTAGCGTCTCTGCAGAGGGACTTAAATAAACTGGATGATTGAGCGGCCAAACGGAAAGTGAGGTTTAACATGGATAAATGTAAAACAAGCATGCAATCTATCAATTAAATGGGGTAAATTTAAGGGAATCTTTAATGGAGAAGGATTTGGGAGTGCTTGTGGACAATAGACTTCGCAATAGTGCTCAATGTCAAGCAACGGCCGCTATATAAATCATTGGTAAGGCCTCATCTTGAATACGGAGTTCAGATCTGGGCACCACTCCATAAATCAGATATTTTGTAACTAGAAAGGGTGACAAAATTGATAAAGGGTATGGAGTCATTGAGCTATGAGGAAAGGCTAGCCAGTTTAGACATGTTTACTTTAGAAAAGAGGCATTTAAGAGGAAATATTATTACTATATACAAATAAACCAAGGGTCAATGCAGAGAACTTTCATGGTAACTTTTTACCACAAGGACTGTACACAGGACACAGGGCACACACTAAGGTTAGAGGAAAGGAAGTTTCACAATCAGCAAAGGAAAGGGTTCTTCACAGTAAGGGATGTGGAGTCACTGCCAGGGAAGGTTGTGATGGCAGATTCATTTGATATGTTTAAGAAAGGGTTAGACAATTTTTTTGCAGAAAAGGGCATCCATTAGTTAAAATAAAGGACAGTAGTGGAGCCAGGGAGAAATAGGGCTGTCATTTTGGGTCAGCAGGGATTTTTTCAGATTGCAACCTCATCAACTATGTTACCTTTGGTATTGACTCTGCAGATTATTTTACAAATAATGGGCCGGATCCAGAACAACGTCCCTCGGCAGAAATACGTCCGTCAGATGCCGATGCCAGTTACTGCGCTTCTTAAAGACCGCATATACGCAATCTACGTAATGTAACGATACGTAGATTACGTAAATTAGTTACTACGCATGCGCAGTAACTGTCATAACTGTCATCGGCATATGACGGACGTATTTCCGCCAAGGGACGTTGTTCTGGATCCGGCCCAATGGGTCTGAATCACAGATGAGAAGAAAATAAGTGTGCACGGATTGGCAAAAATATGCACCTAAGTGGCAAGGCATCTCCCATTACTCTCACCTCGTTCTTACCCACCTCCATAGGGCTACCTTAACTCTCCATACGTATCTTTGTGTGGATTTTGGTTAAACACGTGCATACTTTGCAAACCCAGCATGCACCCAGCATTCAGCTCTATTTCAATGCCCCCCCCCCACCCTTACCTTCCTACTTACGGAGTAATGGCGTGCCCCTTCTTACCGATCTCATTAGACATGGAGTGGAACATCTGGATGGCACATGCGCAATTCACAAAAAATCGCCAAGATACGCACACAGCATGCATATATTTAGGTAGGTTATTAATACCCCTTTCACACTGAGCTTTGGAACCGGGAATAACCCTGGTCGTGTTTCTGTGTGAAAGGGTCAACCCGGGTCTGTTGCTTTAGGTTCGCGACCCTGGTCGATACCAGGGTTATTCCCGGGATGGCCTAACCCTGTGGTGTGGTGTGAAAGGGGAAACCCGGGTTATTCAATATTGCTTTATACTTGAAGTATGATGGTTCTTCCAATTTCATAGACCATTACTAGTCCAGAAGAGGAAGTCAATTTAAGTGTATAATTTACCTGCAGATCTGGGACAATCATCGCTCCTTAGCATCTGCTGACACAATACTTTGTGATTCTTACATTCATAAAACAAAATAATCCAATGCAATCTTTTTCTTATTGCTAAAATTCGCAATTGCTGGAGCACATATACTCTTGCAATATTGTTAAAAATGTCCTAAAATCATATGATGGGCCTGATAATTGCATAGGTGCTTTACTGAATATTGTGTAGTCATAAAAATTCATTCCTAGTCATATCAAAAAGTGAATGTAATATACGTGCGTTCATTGCGTACCTAAAAAATGTCAACCATTGCACTATAACTTATGTAAAAAAAAATGTTAATATAATTAAATAGCAAACCTCCAAGTGGGTCATTGGCCTTTTTGCCAGAATAAAAGGTGACAGATGAGTGCTTTAGGCTCGCCACTCAGCAGGCCACAGGGAGCTCTTTTAATGCCCTGTGGTTGTCCTGGCTCATGTTCTGTTGTACCGTGAGCCCATTATATAGAGTTTTTTCTTGTGTCTCCAAGTTCTCCCTGCTGTCAACTGAAAAAGAACATTTCAGGTAATTGTAGGTGTATAAATGAATGATTAATAGCAATATATGTCTAGTAACTGGTGTCCTTGGGCTAGCTATATGTTTATAAAAATACTACTTGCTCCAAAACATTTGTCTTAGTTTCACATTTCTGCCCTCAGATCTATACATACATCCCGGCTTCATGGAAAATGGTAGAATGTAGCAAGGAAGAAGTCCAGAAATTAAGAGGAAAAAGGAAAATAGGGCAGCGGCCTTGCCTGGAGTCTCAAAGGGATTTACTGATGCTAAATGGTGAAAATCAAAACCAAGGCGATGTGCTGCTTGATCTGCCGTAAGTAATACCTATAACATCACCATTTTTCTGCTGTGGGGGACAGCTCCTGACCTGACACATATCCTGAACTTTGTGTGACCTTTGTTGTTGTCTGGAAATGAATCTGACTGTCAGAAAGCCTTTTTGTGTTTAACCTACAACACGTCTAAGTGCTCTCTGATGAATTGCTCCGGAAGAGCCTGCAGAGCTAGCCAGGGCAAGGCAAGGCAGCATTCACCTGCTGCAGCTCCCACTGACGATTCATGCATTTTATTATTATTATTCATAGTATAATCCATCAAGAGCATTTATTCAGTTTGAATTTTATTTCAATTTACATGAACCATATATTGAAGAATTTACTATATTAAAATTATCATTAAGGGAAAAAAAAATATTTTTACCTTTTTAACCTTTCTATATTAAATGTACTGTAGCAGTGGATCCAGCATAACCTATATTTATTAGAGCTGGGTACAAGTGAACTGTGTGTGTGTGTGTGTGTATACACAGTTCTTCTGCTTCACACTCCAAGCCTTTTTAAATACAGCTACTTGTTTTTTAAGATGTCTGGTTAAATATCCTTAATTAAGGAACTCTATATGGGGTGGGTTGAATGACTGCAGCTGTGTTTCACATATTTGTATTCTTACCTACCTGAGATCTTCAGACGTGTAATGGAATCAGTAATTACACAGGAGGCAAGGTGTAAGGTGGTGTCATGGTTTACAGGTGTGGGTCTATTCACATGTAAAAATTATACTCTGGAAAAAAAGAATATTCTTGATACTTCCCAGGTTGTGTGACCTGTCACAGAACCTTAGATGACCCCAAATTGATATCCATGTCTGCAGGTGTCTCTTTGTGTGAGAACGATCCTAGAGAAAGAATGTACATAGCTTTCAGCAGTGATGGTGATGAATTGGTCACGGCACAGGTTATATGGTAAAAATAGGGTTACCTGTCACTAATTTGCACATCCCAGGGCTGCTCTTTTGGGGAAAAGGGGGGTTACCGCCTGAAGACCCCCCATATATGATCCCAAGCGTAAAATAGGATAAACTGTACTATACAAAAACATATTCCCTTTCTAAGTGCGCTCTCAGTTTACAATAACGTTCTAGACAAGAGTTTTTCCATAGTCTGTATTCACAGTCTTATTCTTATACCAGGATTTTTCTTTCTATTTTACGGATGCCGTGGTTTCCTCTTAGTGGCCCGTGTTCAGAGTACCGGACGTATAACGTATGCGTCCGCTGTTTAGCGATTTTTACATAATCTACGTATCTTTTTCTTACATAGATTGCGTAAATGCGGTCTGAAAGATTACGTTAAAAAATGACTAGGCATGCGCAGTAGTAAAAATCACTGAACACCGGACGTTTATGTTATACGTCCGGTAGTCTGAATACGGGCCTCTGATCTCTGCTGCACATCCGTCCATGCTTATGGTGCCCCCTTGTTTTGAATCTCCAATATAAAGGAACAAAGACAGAAAGACAAACCAGCCTGCCCTACCAGCCTGACCTGTGCTATATGTTAAGTTATTCAAAGGGGAGCGCAATGTTCAAATCACATGGATTTTCTCTAATAATTGCTTCTAATAAATACAAACTCTATCTCATCCACTCTCTGTGTTTCTTGTTTCTCTCTTTAGTATATAAAACAAGATAGAGAGAACCGAGGACTCGCCCTCCTGTGATACAGAAAGTGTATTATATACAGAGGTGCAACGGTATTGCACTCGCCTTAGTCACCTCTTGGTTGTTAAGCATATAAATATACAATCTTCGGTCCGATTTGTTCAAAATTACAGATTTATTATGAAGTCTTCCATTGAAACTTATTTCATACATTGTATCATAAAAAAAACAACTAAAGTAATCTTCTTATATTATAAAATATTTCAGTGGGGATCCTTCTCTTCAGTGGGGACCATGCCTAGATGCACTCGGCTCCTGTGGGTAAGTGATGGCCCCAAGAATAATATATGGGATGGTGCGGTACACAGTCTATCACTTACCCACAGGAGCAGCTAGGCACAGTCCTCACCGAAGAGGGAGATCACTACTGATAGGTGAGTGCAATACCGTTGCACCTCTATATATAATTCACTTGCTGTATCACACGAGGGTGAGTCCTTGGTTCTCTCTATCTTTTTTTTATATACTAATGAGAGGAACATGAAAAACAGAGAGTGGATCGGAGAGAGTTTGGACTTATTAGAAGCAATTATAACAAGAGAAAAACCATGTGAGTTGAACGTTGAAATTTTGCTCCTCTGTAAATACATTAACATATTGCAACAGAGCAGACTGGTTTGTCTTTCTGTCTTTGGGCCTGATTTTCTAAGCTGTGGGTTTGGAAAAGTGGAGATGTTGCCCATAGCATCCAATCAGATTCTTGCTGACATTCTCCATTATATAAAAAGAAAGTGAGAGCTAGAATCTGATTGGTTGCTATAGGCAACATCTCTTTTCCAAACCCCCAGCTTAGTAAAACTGGCCCTTTGTTCCTTTATATTGGAGATTCAAAACACGGGAGTTCCATAAGCCAGGAAGGATGTGCAGTGGAGATCAATAAGAGGGAACCATGCCATCTGTAAAAAGAAAAATCCTGGTATAAGACTATTGAAGAAGTCTTGTGTCTAGGACATTATTGTAAACTGAGAGTGCACTTAAAAAGGGAATATATTTTTGTATAGTACAGGTTATATGATTAGCATGGACGTCGTATTAACATTATTTCTTAATTGTATTTAAAAAAAAAAAAATAGGTTCCATAAACAAAGGACTTTTATTAGTAAAAAAAAAAGTAATTAGTAAAAATAAAATACAATTTGCCCAAAAACTTTTAACAAAGTTAAATAAAATCCAAATATTTAAAACAAACTTATTTACAAACATTAAACAGGAAAAACTTTGTTTCACAGCACATTAAGGGTTAAACAAAAAATGAGACACGTTCACATTTAAACAGAAACCATTGCAGCATTCATTTAATACTTACAAAATAGTTTAGACATTTTATACAAGTAGATTTTGTTTCTTTTTAAACAACAATTAAGTTTATTGGCTGATCAATGATTCTTGATTAACTTTAAGATCCTAACGACCTACATGTGATTCACAGTAAAGAAAAATATCCAAACTTAAATATATGCACCAAGAAAACCGCACGTACTTATCAGTCCCAAAGCTGGGGGTGATTCTTTACTATCTGTGAATCGCTGTTACAGACCTAGTCCATGCGTATATTTATGTTCCTAAATTCTTAAGTGTGAATCCGGTCCATAATCTCCACACTTTCACTCTTAGCCATAATAATTGTATTTTTAGTTTTATAGACCATCTGCAATGTTAAAATGCATTTAGGAAAAGAAAGAAACTCAGCAAGGTTAATGTTGTATTGACTGTTAAGTGCCTCCTGTATTTTTGTTAGTTAGGTAGTATATAGGGTAGAAGAAAAAGTTCTGCTTACAAAATAGTGTGATTGAAGACAAAGCGCAGGTTGGACTTTCCTTGTGGCAGAGCTTACAAACTATTGTGAAAGGGACAGATATCAGACAAGAGAAATGAGTATGCCTTAGAATGGAAATTGGCAGCAAGGGGGAGGATCTTATAGGTAAGAGTAAGAAGTGTATATTGCCAAAACACATCTCAGATTAAGAACTAAAATGGCAAACCATAATAATGTCTGTTACATGTCATGCAAATATAAAGAAGCTGCATACTAAAACATTGTTCTTTCTTTTGCAAAGTGATCCTAATTAAGGTATTTTTTTTCATCAGAATTGTTTCAAAATTACGAAAAAAAACAGACAGAGGATCAGTTTTCTCTAAAGATATTGTATTGCAGCAAGTTAATAGTCTACCATCCAATGGCCAAAACAGAAAAGGTACAGAAATATAAATTCTAAATTCATAATGTAATATGTTTTTTTATGGAGGTTGGCTATATTTTTTAAAGATTTGCTTTTGTATGAATTTTTACTTGGTTTTGTGTGTTATTTTTTATTTGTATTATTTTTGAGGGGTGGTAAATATATAAACTGTATTTGAATGTCTGTTCACAATTTAATTCATCCTTATTTTATAACAATATTTTAAGACTCTTGTAATACATGGCAATTTCTTAAGTGAACAGCTGTCATCATCCAGCTCTGCGAAAATCAGATGCAATGTAGTGTGTGTGTGTGTGTATGTGTGTGTGTATGTATATATGTGTGTGTGTGTGTGTGTGTGTGTGTATGTATGTGTGTGTGTGTATGTGTGTGCGTGTGTGTATATATATATTTAGTTTCAGAGATTTGATAAGACCTTAAAAAAATAATGGTTCCAACGTTTCAGAACTTTTAATAGTTGCGAATGTGCACCTAGACTATTTATATATATATATATATATATATATATATATATATATATATATAGTATAATTTATCTGTTTCTAATATAGTATTTATGGCTCCTGGGAGTATATTTACAAAAGACGCTTTTGGCTGGCGATTATGAATCGCCAGCCATTGCCATGATTTTCCTGGATTTTTTTTATTTATTGTGGGATTCACTGAGGGACGCTTTCCTTAGGTGATTTTCAATCACCGGTGAGAAGTGTCACTTTAGCAAGGGGTAAGTCTGACCTTTAAAAAATTTGCTGTCGCTGTGTTAAAAAAATGGCTTACCCATGCTGCGCTGATAGAACTAGAAGGCTCAGCATTGCTTAGCCTTGTAGTAATATCAGTGTCAGCATTGTAAGCCTTCTAAGCATGCTGCGTTGTGTGTGGTGCATGAAAAAATACAAAGGTGTATACAGAACATGTATCAAAAAAAAGGAAAGAGACAGGGAATATGTGGTGCACTCTAGCTCCCTTTTGAACAATGGCAATATATTTGTAAAATATCAAACTTTATTGGATATAAATTAAAACTTAAATAAATCTTAAACCACTGTTAATTATTCTAATTGTGTGTTACAACTAATAGAGGGGTTTATTGTAAACACATAGGCAGCCGATGCCAGCGAAATATAAAAACGAAAAATTTATTAGTGAAATAACAAGACAATAAGTGATTAAAACCAAGGGGGAATCCTGAGGTAGGTGCCAATGATTGCTATGATAAGATTCAGAATCTATATTCAGAGTGAGCCTAACTGTTAGATACAACGCTGTTAGTGATGTAGTAAGTATTAATAATTAGATTCAATAGGGTAATGGCAGGGCACATATCATAAAGAGATATCTAAATTCCGGACAAATATGATATATATATTCATATAATGCCAAAATGAAGTTAAATTACTGTGCTGGATAATAGGTCCTCAAAAGTGGAAAATCACCCACTATGATAATTAAGTAGTAACCTAATATAATTGCCAGCAACAGCACAATATATGCCAGTGCAGTGGAATAGCGTTATTATGACTATTAAAAAGTGCCAATCAAAGGGGCACGATAAATTAGCAATTATAAACGATGTTACTGAGTGCCAAATACAACAGCACTAACAGTCTAGGCATAGAAACGATTTTAAGCTAAAAGAATATAGCGCTAGAAGCAGCAAAATGAAAGGTGCGCACTAGCTACAGGATCCCCTCGTGCACAACGCCAACGCGCGTTTCGCTCAGAAAGCGAGCCTTCTCAATGCCTTGCTTCTAGCGCTATATTCTTTTAGTTTAAAATCGTTTCTATGCCTAGACTGTTAGTGCTGTTGTATTTGGCACTCAGTAACATCGTTTTCAATTGCTAATTTATCGTGCCCCTTTGATTGGCACTTTTTAATAGTCATAATAACGCTATTCCACTGCACTGGCATATATTGTGCTGTTGCTGGCAATTATATTAGGTTACTACTTAATTATCATAGTGGGTGATTTTCCACTTTTGAGGACCTATCATCCAGCACAGTAATTTAACTTCATTTTGGCATTATATGAATATATATATCATATTTGTCCGGAATTTAGATATCTCTTTATGATATGTGCCCTGCCATTACCCTATTGAATCTAATTATTAATACTTACTACATCACTAACAGCGTTGTATCTAACAGTTAGGCTCACTCTGAATATAGATTCTGAATCTTATCATAGCAATCATTGGCACCTACCTCAGGATTCCCCCTTGGTTTTAATCACTTATTGTCTTGTTATTTCACTAATAAATTTTTTGTTTTTATATTTCGCTGGCATCGGCTGCCTATTTGTTTACAATAAACCCCTCTATTAGTTGTAACACACAATTAGAATAATTAACAGTGGTTTAAGATTTATTTAAGTTTTAATTTATATCCAATAAAGTTTGATATTTTACAAATGTATTGCCATTGTTTAAAAGGGAGCTAGAGTGCACCACATATTCCCTGTCTTTTTCCCTTTTTTTTTGATACATGTTGATCTACTAGGGAATGGTAGCACCAGAGGAGGTGGCTAAATAGAATACATACAATAACCTATTACATATTTTTGACTAGCCCTACCCCCTCCTTTTTTACTCCCCAACTACTATTTAACCTATTCTTACAACGGTAGGGGGATTTTCTTTATACTTTTGAGTGCGGTATTTGTTCTTTAAAACTGAGTCACAGCAGACACTGCCAAGTAAGAGGAATTTATACTATTGTATGTGTCATTCCCAGACCCATTATACACCTCAAGTGTGCTTTATGTAGTGTACTGTTTACATATGGGGGTATATTAGGGGCCTGAACATAGCTAACTATATAAAGTATATGTATTTATGTACATACTATGGGGTATATTAGGGGTCTCTGAATGCTGCATACTATATTATAGGTGGGGTGTTTAGGGGGGTCTCTGAATGGCACACTATACACCATATTTCCAAATGTCTGTCTGCATCACGCTGTCCACTTTCTATGATTTTCATATTTGAAGAGTATATGTTGCTTAACTTAATTTCTGGGTTTATATCCTCTGCACAAGAAAGAAGCACTTATCAAGCAGTGTAACACTGTATTGGTAAGCCTTTAAAAGAAATTAATTGTATCACATTGTTGTAAATATTAATGCTGGTTAATATTTAGAGTGCTATAAAGACACTATGTTATCTAGGGAAACTAGTGGAAGCATCCAAACAAACCTGTAAATAAAATACGCTCCACTCAGAGGTGGCAGTTCCTGCTCCTTAGTAAAGTGGAATCTTTGTGTTTTCTTCTTGTGATGTACCTGTAACCTGAGTTAGTGGTGTAATTCTCACTGTTCATAAAGCATCTAGACTTGAAGCAGATACAAAGGCTGTGTCTCATTCGGTAACGGAGATTACAGCAATTGGACTGTTTTACTCTAGGCAGTGATCCCAGACTACGTCACCCTTGGCTTTAATTAACTCTCTAATTTAAACACAAGTATTTGAGTAGAAAGTCATGAGTTCTCCCTTATCTTCCACTTGCATATGTTTGTAAAATAAATGCTGTGAGGAACCATTTTACAGATCCAGTTCAATGTTGTTCTTGGATTTGTCGTTGAGTCAGTGCAGTTACTCAATGTATGACCCATTAAATGCAGATTTTAGGAACAGGCTTCCATAATTCACAATGGGCTATTTAAGAGCATTTTTGTGCAGGATAAATGGTACATATCATAGCAATCATTTATGCTTTTGAAGAGGGTGGGGGTGGGGGGGTAATGGGCAACTAGATAACATCATTACTGTTAATCCTGGGATGCAGTTACCAATGCAATAGCTGATGTTCAGCACTGATACAGCCCACAGCTTAATCACGTTTGTATCAATGCCAAAATAGTGCGAATAAGGAAGATTTCTATTCAGAACGGGTACTATGGTGAAGAGCCTACAGAAAGCTGACTGGACACGCATATGAAGGGGCACGAAGCTGTCTGGACACAGAAGTAGTCTGACTGAACACATAACAAGGGGCCTGAATGCTGGCTGGAAACATAAGGAGGGATTGAATGCTGGCTGGACACGTATACGGAGAAATAGTGTATAAATTGGGTTAGGGAACAGCGCTGCCTAGATAATTGACACCCTTAGGGATGCTGCCACTCTGGATGCCCCAGCCCCATGTAAAGACAAGAATGTGAGGAAAGTATTGAGCGCTTCCCTTGGTAAGAGTGTACAAATAGCAAACCTTTAATAGTGTATAAAGGACACAAAAAAAATGAGATACTTTGTAAGCAAAGACTATGTTCACTTGCACTGGGCAAAATGTATCAGGCCAACAAAACACTCCTGAGCCAATATGTAAGCCAGAAGTAACAAATTAGTTCATGACAATGCAGTGCAGTTCCAACATTAAAGTCTGTTTCCAGAACACCGTTGATCACTACCTCTCTTATTTCTGCATCCCTGAAGAAGCCCTGCTTAAGGGTGAAATGCGTAGGTTTGGAAGGAGAAATAGAGACATCCCCTGGACGGCGTCGCTATCGTGCACAATAGCGGCGCTGGAGTTAGAGAGCAAATACCTCTCCATCTAAGGGACAGTCTGTCCAGACAACGGAAAAAGGAGCAGTCTGCCTCTTAGTCCTCATCTGTTTGGAAATGAGAGGCACAACTTTCCCAAACTGCAATCGGAGGAAGCACCCGCACCCACATCTGACAACCACAGCGTCCTAGGATACAAGGTCACCAAGCCATGGATCAAAGGAACATTGGATCTGCAAGCAAAGTATACACTTTGGCGTCTACATGTGACTATAAGTGCGCCTACAAGTGAACTCTAAAGGTATGTGCCGTACAATCCTTACAGTACTTTGAACAGTTTTGTCTTCATTCAGGCATCTCCATTTGTTACTTCTGGCTTACATGTTGGCCTAATACATGTTACAGTGCAAGTGAACATAGTTTTTGCTTACAAAGTATCTCATTTTATTTGTGTCCTTTATACACTATTAAAGGTTGTCTATTTGTACACTCTTACAATACTGTTTTTTCTCACACATACGGAGAAGGCTGAAGGCTGGTTGGACACGCATAAGGAGGACCAATAATAGTTGCCCAAATAGGAGCGCAGACAGGCATACAAATTTCTCAAAAAGTCTTATCTTTTCACTGTCACTGGATAGTCCTATTTGACGTCCACGTTCTTCTGTCTTTGATATCAGTCCCTGATGGATGATTCCTTTTATAAGTCCAATGATGACTGCAACCCCTTGACTTCTCTTTGCTCCCACAGAGGTGTGTCTCATAGCAAAATATAAGAAGAACCGCACCGTAGTATAATACTATAAACACTTGGCAAATGTTAAATTCAAAGTTCCTCTCACATGTATAGTCTCTTGTGTATCAGCTTATAAAGTACATTCGTGTCCAAGCTGCTCCCCTCCTTATGTCACGGATGCTCCCTCATATCCTCAGGAACTAAAATGTTGCATGGCCTGTGTCCCAAAATATACAAATAATGACTAGAGCAGGCCTGGCCAACCTCTGTCTCTCCAGGTGTTGTAATACTACGAGTCCCAGCATGTTTTACCTGAAAAGGCATAGCTGTTACCTGACAAAGCATGCAAAGCATTGGTGGTTTCAGAACACCTGGAGAGCCACAGGTTGGCTAGGCCTTTACTAGAGGAACCAAACGTGTAGTTTGGAGCAGAGAAGGGAAAGGGGGATTATAACAGGTTTCAAATATATCAAGGGGTTTAACCAGGTACAGGAAGTTGCAATAAAACTGATTGTGCAAGGCATTGCTATTGTAGACACATAAAGATCCAATTTTTATATCAAATAATTTCCAAAATAAAATTCCATGTATAATAAATATATGTTAAAAAAAAAAAACGCCTCTATATTAGTAATCACTTAATGGAGATAAGAAAATAAAAAATATTTGTTTCATATGTACAAAGTTTCAAACAAATGAGGCACGATTGCAACATACTAAAAATGGATCAAAAGAGCTGTATATTAAATAATAAAGTCTTTTAAAAGGTGCATTCCATATAGGAGCTTACATGAGCTGATTCTCCAAACAATGTTTTTAAATGTCCTGTATACAAGGTGCTAGCAGGAAGATGGTATTAAAGCCCGGGCTGTAGCAGCATTAAGAAAAAGAAGGTAAGAGTCCAGATGCCTCACTGATCGGTGATTACTAATAAAGAGGGTTTGTTATTTCTTGCATATTTTTATTATACATTGGTTTTTTCTTTTGAGAAATTATTTTATATAAATATTGGATATTTATGCGCCTTGCACAATCCATTTGATTGGATTTCTGAGGGTGATAGGTAAAATCACCTATGTTGTTAGAAGCAACTATTGGTGTGGAGCGGCAACTAAACAGACAATACTTTGTGTCCATGTACAGGAAGGTGCCTTTTCTCAAAGGAAGAGGTGCAATAGAAAGCAATGAAATGCATGCGTTTAACCTGGAGGGTAGTAGGTTCAGAGGAAATGTGCAAAAATTGCTTCACTGAAAGGGTGATTGATAAGTGGAGTAGCCCTCTGAGGTGGTAGAGGCTAGCACAATATTGAAGGTCAAACAGAATCTAGGTATAGTATAGTTTAACAACAAACAAATAAAAATATAATTGGCAAGCTGCATGGACCAAGTGGCTCTTATCTGCCAGGGCATTCTATTTATTTATTTCTACAAGGGAAATCTGTTGGTAGCTTTCTGTTGAAACGCACTATACACAACTAGTCTGTACTGATGGCATGTTGCTTTCAGTGTTAAACATGTAAAAGTTAAGAAGCTGGCAGTTGGGTAGCCACGAAGTGCCACTATGCTGGGATTGCAGGAAAGCAAAACACAGACATGGTTTCATTTTGAAAAAACTTTTATTCTAAAAAATAAACTCTTTTGTCCTAGTTTATTTGTTACCCATGAAATCCATAGAAAGCCTTTCTAGGGGATGCTTTGCTTTCTAGATTGATTGCGCTTGACAAGTACTGGTTGCCATGGTGACTAGAAATTGGTACCTGGTGATCATATTTACAACTGCCAATTTATCCATAAGTCAGGTCACCCCAAGCCCCTTTTTTCCCCCTTGCTCACTCTCTGAAACTACTGGGACAGAAGTGCAGTGCTGGCTGCCCCTCTAGTCTCAGCAGTTGAGTGATCATGGGCTGTGGTGGTTGCAGCTTTTCCGCATACATGCATACATACATATATACATACATACATACATATATTCATGTATGTATAAAACTTTGTGTGTGAGTGTTTATGATTTTTATAAACATTAAGTATGTTGAGCCCTGGGATATTGATTTTTTAAATAAGAGAAGAGGAGATCATGTGGAAAGTTACACCTGGGCAAAACCATGTTTAATGCCAGGGAGAGCAAATTTCATCTGTTGCAATGTAGCATTAGTGTTGGGAGGTGATTTTGCTTAGCCCAAGTCTCAACTATAGTGTAAAGCAGGTCAGTATGTCTCTGCAATAAGCAAGAGCAAAGTGTTCTCCTTGCATGCAAAGAATAAAATTGACTCCACCAAAAATTCAGTAGGTGTTTGCCCAGCTGTAGCAATACAAAATGGGTGCAGGGAAGGCAAATTTAAACTGTGAAAGAAGAATCAGAATTGAGAGGTTAATTTATAAATGAAACATAAAATAATGCAGTATGTGAGCTCTGTGTGCAAAAGTAATGTATTTTCCCCACACCGCAAAAGAATTCACATGAATCAGCACAATGGTTTAGCTGAGCTGTACACTTGCACCTGTTTCACCCTTATTCTCAAATATTCTCAAACTCTGGATCAGCCCCAGTCTTTTTTTTTTTGTGCTTGAAATAAAATATACATAAATATTTAAAGGTGATTTTTCTTGTCATGCTGAGATGTCTCCATTGTGAGGCGCACATTCAGATGCTGAAGAACAGCATGCCTGAGCTCATTTGATTAAATGGTGAATGTTAATTGGTCAACAAACCACACATTTCCTTGGACAGCGACTGTTCTCTTAGACATGTTCAAATGGCATTAATGTCATGTTTTTAGCTTGAGGATTTTAAAAATAAATATTTTTAACTGCTTGACATATTAGGGAAAAAGAAAGCGTTTTCAAATGTATTTTTTTGCCACTTTTGCATGCAGCCCCTCTGCACATTATTCTCAGCATGTCTATAGTCATGGCAGATTACAGAGGAGCAGCAAAGCATCTGCTAAAGGATTTGAAATTGTGAATTATCCTTTACTGTGTTGAAGCACTCGTGCTTGGCCAGAAACATTCATTTGAATTAAGCTATAAATGCTGTGTAAAAGGATGACTTGTGTAATGGAGGTTCATGAATAATTTTAAAGGAAGGGCAACTGCACACTCTAAACTTTTATGGCCTCGAAACTGAGTGTTTTTGGAGTTCACTGTTCATTTTGAGTTTTTATTGTGTCATTGAAGCTTTAAACAGTAAGAGGAGGAGGTTTAGAAGAGCTAATTCCACGGCTAAGCATCGGGCAGCAGTCTCACTGCTCACTTTGCAATACATCACTAGGTTTTTGTGAGTTTAGGGTTGTTTCCCGCCCACCCCTAATTTAAATCCAGTATTTATCTTTGATTGTATGACGCGTCAGTGTGTTATTATTAAATGTCTTGGCGTGCTGCCTGATATGCTAGTTTCTAGCACTTTTATAATGTTCCTAATTGAAATCTCACATCTGTTTTTTTTCTTTCTGCATTGTGTTTGGTAGGAGAGACTGCTTTGCACAGAGCTTGCCGAACTAACAACATTAAGAAACTAAGGCTACACCTTGATCTTCATGGAACAGATATTAATGCAAAAGGTGAGTTTGACTTTTTATTAGGTCTGTCTTTAATATAAATATAACAAAGCTGAGCAGTAATTTTATTTATATTAAAGTACCTTCCATTTACTCTCACAATATTTTATATTATTTTACTCCCCCACCCTTTTGATTACTCATTTGATTGTGCAAACATTCTTTTCCCCTCAATTTGGGATGTGTACAGTTATCTAGCTGGATTCTGTTTTAATTGTTACTGATTTATAACTCAGACAATGCTGGCTGGACGCCTTTGCATGAAGCTTGTAACCATGGCAGCACAGAATGTGTCCGGGAAATTTTGCAGCGCTGCCCAGAAGTGGACCTGCTCAGTCATGTGGATGGTGTGACTCCCTTACATGATGCTCTACAAAACGGACACATAGAAATTGGCAAAATGCTACTTGAATATGGTGGTAAGCAGATCCTAACGTACCTCTGCTCTTTTCACTTTATTGGTTTGTGGTTTTGTTCTGATGTTCAGTTCCCAGAAATGTGTTGGTTTTTTTGTTTAGTTTTTTGTTGTTTCACTAAAGTTACGTGTCTTCAGCTATAATTAAAATATGACATAACAGTATTTACTTTTCTAGTATATAATATTTTTTATATATTTTGTTTACTTGGGCTTATTAAGATTTCTTTCCTGTATTGTGTGTGTTTAATGGAGACATATTGAAAGAGAGGGAATAGTGTGTTCAGAGAGACTAGCAATAGATGATTAACATTTAAAATTCCGACATCCAGCTAAACATAACCTTTAATTATGCAGCAAGTAATAGCACTAACTTTTCTCATTCATAACAAAATAAGTTACAGTAGATTAAAGGTCCAAGTGGCTCACAGAACCTGAATAGCTTTTTTTTTTTTTTATAATTTTTTTTAGGCATTAAGCTAAGTTTTCTTGTATATTGTAATCAAAATGACCCATAGGATATACTACCATACGTTTTAATACATTTAAGTCACACTGTAGGATCCAGCATGGATTTCTGCAGGCTTCTCCTGCCCTCTAAAGGCCATTCTCTGGTTATGTGATAAATGTTAGATCAGTGTGTATATGAGTCCTGATCGTTCCTCATGCCTTGTTTTTTTACTGAAGTGTGTTGGCCTGTCTCCTAGGTGTTTTATTTATCAACAGAGACATACAGCGCCAATACCTGGCTGCACTTCAATCAGTCTCTGTGATTCAGCCGCCAATATCAAATTAGACTTCACTCCTCTTTAGGAAATGCGTCTGCAAAGTGCTGCTGTTTGTGTGCTGCTGGGGAATATGATGGGGATGGATTTCTCCTTTGGAGGGGGAAATGTGCATTCTTTAGGTTCTTAAAACACCATTGCTGGCAGTTTGCAGACTCTTCTCTGGATTTCTCAGATTATCTGCATTACAAATTAAAGGTGACTTTGTGAAGTTCTTGTTAAATGTTCTGTCCAATCTTACAGCACCACATACATTTTATTTTCAGTTAGATGCTGCTTCTGGTAGTATCTGTAGATTGCATTAGAGGTTGGAATGCTGTGCTATTATCATAAACCTTATTAAATAGCAGCTTGAAAGTTAGTTGCAGGTCCAATATAGAAAACACTTTTGTATAATGATTTAGGTAAATAAGTCTGAATTGAATTAGTCTTTTAAACCATAATGATGATCAGTGATTTTTAAACCATAAAGATATTCAGTCATTTATTTTGTTAGTAAGCCAGCAGAATACACCAAAAATTCCACAACTCCTTTCCCTGTTCTCTCTTTCCCAGTGGAGCCTGTAGTCAGTCGAGGCAGTCGCATGGCAAAATCAGACAGAATCTGAGACAGATAAGCTGATAAAAAATAGTGTGAAAAATAAACGGTGTGTACGTAGCTTATCATTCCAATCACACGATCAATGAGTGAATGATATCATGTAAATGTATATGTGCAATGTTCATATCTGATTGTTGCAAACTACATAACATTATTTGATTGGATCTTTTAAACTTTTCACTTTATATAATCAAACAATGTTGGGGGAAAGTGCAGTGTGTAAGGTAATCTTACCTTGTTGCGGATGATTCCCTTTCTTCCTACAGTAGGACTTCCTTTGTGGGCGGGGATATTGTTGCTGCAGGGGGTTATGGGACACTTCCTCCTAGTGGAGTGTGTACACAGGCATCAGGCAGCTGATCTTGCAGATGATTAGAATTTCTTGTAAAGCGGTCTATCATTAGTTACGTGGATAGTGTGTTCCAATACAATATAAAATATCGTTCCAAACACTCATTTATGGTGTGCTTGGAACGATGATTGTGTGAAAAATAGACGGAAACAGTGCTGTTTTCCTTAAGGAAAATGGATGAGTGGAACCCTCGCCCACACCCAGTGGTGCCAATATATTGTCTTTATATAGCATGGGGCACCCTTGTAGGTATTTTTTCTTTTTTTTTCTTTTAACCTTTCAATAAATGTGGTATTTTTTACATAATAATATGCTGTTTCCATAAAGTAGATGCTATATTAACTTAAATATTTCTTGTTTTTAGGTCCAGTCCTTTTACAGCATAAAGATTCTTCAGGGAGATTTCCCCTGGATTATATATCTTCACCACAGTTGAAAAAACAAATCTTTCAGATTGTCCATGTGAAAGAAACTGTTGAGGATTTCCATAAACACGCGGCTGAAATGTCTGACGGCCATGAACTAGAGTTCCGTGCATTTCTGCTCTCAAGAATGCTGATCAATTTCATTTCTTTATATGGTTTGCCTTCAGATACACTTACTGCACAAACACTTTTGACAAATGCTGCTTTTTTAGTAAATCATGCTAAAAAGAATTCAACATCTTTCAGGAATTCAATAGTGGAATCGTTTATTGAAGCAGTTGCTGTGATGCATAGGTTAAGAGACTTTTTGCAATCCATCCCAAATTCCATTGTCCACAGCCCTGGATTGCATATGCAGATTCTGCTATCCGTCCTCCGCGTCATGAGCACTCCTCCACCAGATTCCAAGGAGAATGAATAAATGCTGCAAGCTCTTGTTTAGATCTGTTTGTTTTGTTACTCAATCTGGACTTGACCAACAAGTATGTTCCCTTCTGCACTCATTGCATAATGAAGACTTCTTTTTTTTTTTTTCTAAAGTGTTTTTGAGCTAAAAGATTTCTTTAACACTACACTGTTATTGTAAAGGGTTTGGCAGGTGCCTTTTGCATCCAGGCTTGGCTTGTGCAATAATGTCATACAAAGTTGTTTAATCTT
This sequence comes from Limnodynastes dumerilii, assembly GCA_011038615.1. NCBI lineage: Eukaryota > Metazoa > Chordata > Amphibia > Anura > Limnodynastidae > Limnodynastes > Limnodynastes dumerilii. The sequence continues at coordinate 312,325 of WWET01000166.1, read as the reverse complement.
TATTATTAGATCATTGCCTTTATAACATAAACCAAAACACCATGTGATCCGGGTGGGGAGTAATCCAATTCTACATTGCAATGTGAAAATATACTTCTTAATGAAAATAAATATTGTATACAGAAAATGAATAAAAAAAATACACAAGGGGTAAGAGTTAAGCTGGCCATACACTGGAGCAAATATTGCCCCAATTATTGGGTGATTGGCAAATAATCGCTCTGATTAGTGGACAAGATTCATTTATAAACGCCAGATAAACGCTCCGGAAATGCTCTGCTGTGATTATTTGGTCTTTTGCCATATTTGGTTTAAATTGGGCGCTAGAGCCTAATAATTTAAGGGAGCCAATCTGTTTACCGAATGGCTCTCTATTCTTTACGTGGCTCCCTTTTCTGCTAGGATTATTGGCCCAGCAGGAGAGGTGTATGGGTCCTATAAGGCAGGAAATCGATAGTTGTCCAGTGTATGGGCAGCTTTAGAGCTTAGGTGAAACATAATAACCAATGTCCTATCTATGGAGACAAATATATTTACAATAGTATATAGTCCTGTGGGTAGTATTAACCTCCCCCCCCCATACACACTTATTATACTACTGTTTTACATAGTCTTGAATGTTCCGAAGCTTTTGATATCGTTTAATTTTGTAGACTGTTTCTGCACGTGGCGTTTGAGCTGCCTGTGATAAATATGTTGAGCACAGAAGCCGGATACGCGGCTTCCGTTTACATGCTGAGAGGATCGATCAGTGTGTTTCTGTAAAACATCAGCACTTTGTGGGAGGGCTTTTGGTTATTGGGATTATTTGCACTTTATTAAACTGTAACATTTTGTGCATATCACTGAGACTTGGTGGAGATGATGATGTAATCAATGTATATTACATCCAGCTGGAGCAGAAGTTGCTTTACAGCAAATTATTGGTAACTGTTGTCATTATGGTTTTATGTACATGTTCTCTTATAGACTTGTTTTGTAGTTATACACAGTTCTGTCCTGTTGTGAACGTGTAATACCTTTAAACACAATTTCTCTTGTTCTGAGCACACTTACATAATAATATAATTATTTTCAATCGATAAAATAACGATAGTGTCTTTTCTTTGATATTTGGATTTTGAGAATATATACTAAATATATTATAAACAAAAAAGCAAAAAAAAAAAAAAAAAAAAAAAGCAAAAAAAAAAAAAAAACAATCCTGAAACGCATTGAGTTTTTATACCATTCATTAATCTTGGACTCTTAAGTTTAGCGTAACTTTACCTCTTAGTGATTGGACTGCTGCTCTTCATTTAAGCAGATTGCAGTGATTCATAAAAAGCTGTTTCATCTTTCCTAGAGATACCACCCAATTAATGCTAGTAAAGCACAATTGTGTGTTATAGGCTGAAAGTCTTAGTATGTTCTATAATACTGCACCAAATATTCTTTCACAACAGAAGCCCACTCAAGCATCTGTGCAGCAGAATGTCTGAGGACAGCAGAATAATTCTTGATGAGCAGAATGTCTGACACCGATTCTTCTGAGAAAAGAGTTTCCTGGGAAAGACTGACAGTGGCATCATCCGAATGTCATAATACTTTGCCAAAGCCCGCATTTACTAACTCGTATAGGATTTCAGTGATGTCGCATCTCTGGTCAACAGATGATGTCAATCTGTGGTCCCAGAGTGCGATATTTACATAATATGATAATGATGTTATATAATGAGGTATGGGTACTATCAGCAATCCATACACAAAATGGCTGGTCTGGTCTGGCTCCTAGATTACAGAGGGATTTTTTTGAGCCCTGGTTTAGGCAATGCAGTAGATGGCATTACAAGGGCTGATTCAGAATTAAGAGTAGCAACAATCTGAGGAGCAACTCTATACCTATATATGGTCCTGATTATGGCACATGGAACACTGAGCTAGATAACGTCAACAGGTGGGGATTTTTTCCCACCAGGCATTATCATCATTGATGTTTCCATCTGCTGATCTCTAAACGTGAATTGTATTTTTTCCCTATATACCCCGCCCTAGCTTTCTGACTTTCCATAAACAATAAAAACCATTCAATTTTAATTGCTCATTTTATATATTGTATTTCCACCATACATCCACATTGATAGAATTCATTTTGAAACTTGTATTGTTTTAATGGTTTGCAAAAGTTAGAGTGCTGTTCCTATAAGGTGCCTTAAGACAAACCGCATTGTTAATGACATAGATGTTCATTGTTAATTACTTTGTCAGTTGTATTGAATATACTTGTATGTTTATTAAACAATAAATACATAAACATTCATATGTTTCCAGTTACTGGACCAGAGCTAGACTTCCAACAGTCCCTTCCTTCCTTCCTTTTCTACCCATCCTTGCATCCCAATCGATATACAGTCGTGACTTCCAACAAATAACACGTGTGTTCGCTTCCATCAGCGGATGGAAATTAATATTACAGTGTACATACAATACATGTTACCTAACAGACTGTGTATCGATCCAGACTTCCAACACGGCACTATTTTAAGTTCACACAAGTAAGAAAACTTAAAGCAGGGTATATAAAAACCTGTTAATAAATAAAAATAAGTAAATGTTTCATTGTGATGTTATTATACAGCACCATCATATTACGTATAGTACGTTACCATTTTAAACAATCCTAAACCGAGACTGGATAATAACATAGGTCCGGATTCACAGTTACGTAGTTTTCATGTTATGTACGTTGTTTTAAGAATTGAGCTACTATGCATGTGTAGAAGCATATTTACGCTATCTACATACAGAAATGGTACGTAGATAGTGTAGATAAGCTGTGGTGTATGCGTAGTAGCTCAATTCTTAAAACAACGTACGTAAGATGAAAACTACGTAACTGAATCTGGACCATAAAGATTTAGATTGGAGTTCTAAATGCAGAAAAATTAGATATTAGGATCCAGTTGACTCTGTTTAAAATATACAATATAAGATTTTTCAACTAGGCTTATTTCAAGGTCCATTTACTTTTACACTTAACTACGTCTCATAATTATAGCATTTACAACATCCCATACATGTTGCAAGGTTGTGAGCAGTGTTTGTGGTTATCAGAATGTAAGTCGTAGCATCTTGTTGCCTATTTTCTGACTATGTTTGATATTTTTTTTATATTGTAAAGGTTTGTTTAACCCTGAGAGGCGCAACCAACTTATACTAATGTCACCACATGGGAAATACAAGCAAAAGACCCCATTAATGTTCCTTATATTAAATAAGTGTCTTTGTAATATTCTCTGGTGGTGCAACTGAAACGCCCAATATTATACCAACACTTCACAACCTTTTTTGCCCAAACTCGATCTCTGTAGGGTTAAGCAACCGATAAATAAGTGCACTTTGCTGTAAAAAGGGCATTCAAGTCTTTTTATACCATATACAAAATTACAGGATGAACATTTTCTTGACATGCTTCTAGGGGCTGCTGTTGAACTCATCTCATCAGGGACTTCAGTGTTGATTGCAAGCATCTATTCAGTGAGTACTTATATCTGCTCCTCACTGAGCAGAGTGCTGGTCATTCTGGTCTGTTAACTTCGTTGAGCCGTACTCATTATTTGCTGTGTCTTGCCTGTTCGTTGGTCCTCTTGGCACGCTTCTTTTATTCAGGTTACCCTGTCTATTCCTATGTCATTGTTTATTGTATTATCTAATCAGCGTCTGTGAGCCTTACCTAGAATCTGTTACTTTGGACCATATTCACATATTCAGGTGAGTTAGGTGTAGACAGATCCGCACCTAACTCACCCCCCACCCCCGTTTTTAGGTACTTTATGGCAGTGTTCCCCAACCTCAGTCCTCAGGGACCACTAACAGTGCATGTTTTCCAGGTGTCACTGCTGGAGCACAGGTGTGTTCATTACTAACTGTCACATTTTAAAAGCTCCACAGGTGCTGCTCATTATATCACTTGTGATTCTTTAAGGAAAACCTAGAAAATATGGACTGTTAGTGGTCCCTGAGGACTGAGGTTGGGGAACACTGCTTTATGGTACTTACGAGTGCCATAGGGCTAACTTAACAATCCGTACAATGTCCGCACGGATATTGCCTCTCCCCGTTCCCTCACTACTTTTATTTGCTTTAATCCACGACTCATTCCTGCATTCACCTTGTACCTGGTATTCCCATATACAACCACCTTTGTGTTCAGTATCTTTGTACCTGAGAACTATCTGTGTTTCGTGTGGAATTGTTCTATCTACTGCAATAAATCTACAACATTTAACAGACTGGTTTCCTCTGATTTTACATCACACCCTGGGTTTAAAGCCAAGGACTTTTCAAACGATAGATATGTTCAATTTACATTTTTCATAGTCATTAAAACTTGTTTTTATTCAGATTTCACTGACAGCCTAATCTCATTTGATTGGGAGTATTTTAAATTTATAGCCAATGCCTCAGTGATTACAGTAAATCAACTTCGTATACAAACACAGCAAACAGACCTAAGTTTACCAAAACCTCACATTCATCTGGCGGTTCCAATACAGGAAGAACTTCGTCATGGAAAGGGTCTGATGATTCAGTACTTCAACCACTGGAAAAAATCTTGAATGCTTTTGTGTGGTATGAGTCATGGATGGCCTCTCCGGAACATTCTGGGACTGCGAGGAGCAGGGTAGGAGCCAGGAAAGGATCTGAGAGGGAAGGAGTGGCCTGTATATTGCCTGCTTCATGCCACTGACTGAGGGTGCAGCACAGAGAGGGGAGATTTGGAGGCTTATCAAAAGAGCCTTCCATACTGCCAGTTATATGCATGACTTCATTAACTTACTAACATGAATTATGCAGGCAATGTAACAGCCAGCCTGCTTAAAAGCTCCACCCACTCCAGAGTCCAGCCTAAACAATCCTTTTATAATTGGGTGTGGGGGGAGGGGGGATAATGAGTGCCGACAACGTAAGGAATGTGGTAATGTTGGTGCTGGGAAAGTGAAATTAATGGGTTAATAATTATGTGGGGGGAGGTGCAGAGTGGGAGTGTTAAGCTGGCCACACCCTAAAGCAATTATCACTCCCAGCAGAAGCTTCCATTAATTGTACTGATTTTCCCCTAGAGAAAGGTGTGTTGAGACTGACAGAAGTCCTTTGCAGCTGATTGGCTTCATGGGCCTTCTGTCAGTAATCGCAGGAGACCTGTGCAGCTTTCTATTTCACTGGCTGAGAAACACTGAGCAATGGGTGGCATCTCCACCTCCTGCCCGGTGCTTTCCTGTCTGTCTTACCAGAAAGTATAGCAGAATTATAGTAATGCAGAATGCAGAGCTTTCATTACTACTGTACTTGCCAATAATTAAAGAGTCAGACAGACAGGGAAACTCCGGCCAGGCAGTGGATGAAATGGAGATGAATAGGTTAATGGATTCTCAGGCATTGATGGGTTTATGAGGGAAAGGTTTCATAGAGCAGTAACTGATTTATGATGCATGTCAGTGTGTGAATCTGTATGTGGGGGTCATGACATGATAAACCTGCTCTAGGACTCAGTATAAAGGCACCCACTCTCTGTCCAACAATCTAATGACAATGGGCCTGATCCAGAGCAACGCTCGCAAGCGAGCGTACGACGAGCGTATGCGAATTTTCGGCTAAAAATTCGCAATGCGCATGCCCAGTATGACAGCTTCCGGTCGCCCGAGCGTCATGAGCGAATAGCGGGCGTATCGTTAGCGTATTTTTCGCTCGCTGGGCGTATTTTTTTTACGATGGTCGGCTGGGCGCCCGTTTTACTACAGGGAGGCGGGGATAGCCATTTAAATTGTACAGTATGGGCGTGCTAAGCGTATTTTCTCAGCGTATTCTCTGCGAATTTTCGTACGGCCGACGGTCGTACCCAGTGTAGGGTATAGCCGCCGTAAGCAGG